>SSNS01000081.1:213182-375682 GCA_006937985.1 Aphyosemion australe | reverse complement strand
GAGCTTCTCAGCTTATAGCAGCCTGAGTGGGGGATGGGTGGGCGTGGTCAGCTCCAATGTGTTTTCTTAAAGTGACAGAGCCCTGAAACGACTCCTTCTGGAATAATGTTTTATGTGAGAGGAATATAGTGCCATAAACATGTTTGGTATAGATAGACCATAAAACTATAGCTTTAGAAAAGCCAGAGTCAACAAAAGTCTTAATATCTCTCCGTTAAATCCTGATACAATCAATTCAGATTATTTTCTCAAAAGGTCTATATATTTAAAGGCTATTATAAATAAAAGAATAAATATCAAAAACATTTTGTTGGGTACATATTCAGTATTATGACAGTATATAATTGGCACTTATCTCCTGTAGTACTTAGGCATTCCACCAGGAGGCAGACGACTTGAGCAGAATATAGGGAGCAGAAGTTTGAGGAATGTACTAATCCTGTTAAAGAGAAAGAAGTCTAAGAAATGTAGAAATATATGTAGTAGATATGAATCATCTGGCATTAAAAGGTTGTGAATCTTTTCCAGCAAAGGTCATAAAACAGTTTGGTGTTTGTGAATGCTCTTCACAATGCTGAAAAACAGGATTCATGTACTGAGTTTCTAAACGCTGACTGGCGATATTAAAACACTCTGTAGACAGACGGACTGATGCTTTATTGATCCCAGAGGAAATTCAACCACCCACTAACAGCATCCTAGAAGACAGTATACTTCACTCCCATCTACGTCGGTAGCAAACTGCTTGTGGTGGATCTGAGGTCAGGAGGAGACGGAGAAGGAGCTTTTTTAAGGTGTTAAGTGTGATGTCAGCCATCTTTAAGTCTCCTATTTGAGCTCTTAAATGACAACACAAGGTGTTACAGTGATTCAGGTGAGAGAAAATGTACCGACCTAAGTTTGGAGATCATAGCGAGAAAATCCAGATGAGTCGGCTGAGGTGTTTCAGGTACGGGGGGAGACCCCAGGACCAGAGCCGGATTATAACTCTGGCTAGCATGGGAATGCTGCTGGAAGTAAAAGGGGAAAGGTCCATCTTGACTCCAATAGACATGAGAAAGCATAGAAGTGCAAACAAAAAAAGGACCTGGGACTAGTCCCTGAGGTACACCACAAATCTACAGAGACCTTGTGGATGCATATTTGCTACAGGTGGCACCAAATATTCTGTTAAAGAGGCACGAGTGTACTAAATATAACTTAAAGATCAGTATTTAGGATTGTACCTCCCACTAAAACCTGCAGCCTGATTATCAAAGTACTACAGAAAAACTGATGCCATCGTTCCATCCTGCATAGAAATGACCTGGTCCCCAAACACAGGTTCCAGATTTGGAAGGGGGCTTACTCTGGAAGTTAGATTAGGTTTTAATGTAGCGATTACCTGAGGAGTCACGGAGCCTCCCGGGAATGTGTACAGCCGTACATTTCCCGTAGAAGCTGCAGAGGGAGATGTCGACTCTGAAGTATGAAAGCAGAGAGGAAAAAGCATTTCCACCAGAAAACGCAGGTGCAGGTTGTTTAACACAATCCAGCCCCCCTCGTCTCACATCAGGCACACCCAACCCCTGGAGCTGATCAAACATCCAGCCGTTTCATTACCTCGGGTGGTGATGAGGTCACTCGGGCTATCACTTCCCGCTGGGACGAGATATTCCATCCTCGGGGAAATACCGCGGCTTTGGAGATACCCCAAACAAACACGCGGCCCTGATCTTAACCCCTTTCCTCCACCTTTTGTGCCATACACCAGAGACACGTCTGTAAACCTGCGAGGTTAAAACGATGCCTTAGGCTGGGGAGACGAACCACGATGATGCAGGAGGAAGAAGCTCAGCTGCTTTCCTCTTAATGAAAACCCAAGAAACAATGAAAGAGACCCTTTGGTGCATGCAAATCAATAAACCCGCATAGGAGAGTTAAAAGTACACATTTGTCTCCATTAGCAGTCATTTCTGTTCACCGGTGGAATAAAATATTTTCAATTTATTGTTACACTGGAAGTTGAAACTAATTCCAGCTTGAATCTTTTCTTCTGCATATTTGCTGTTCCTGCAGAGTAAAGCTGTACCGTATGTTCCACCTGGTAAACATAATGAGTCACCGCTTTAAAGGATCTCTAAACTTTTTCTGTGTGAATCAACAAATCGCTTTGTTCATCCAAGGCTTTTCCGATACAAGTTGCAGGATTCCTTTTATAACGACATGCCTGAAGAATGTGCACTAAAACTCTCATTTAGTTTTTTTCTCTATTATTTTGCAAAGATGTGTGATAACAGTGTGAGCAGGTGGAATCACAGCTAAAGCAGAGACAGACTAAACAAATAAAAGGTCTAATGCATGCTGACACTATAATAAGGGAGTCCTGGTATGTTGCTGCAGAACATCTTGATATAATGAGTTTTGTGCTTTTCCACAAACATACATGCATGCACAGACAGGGGATTTGTTTTCACCCTGTTTGCATGAGTCACCGGCTCTGGGTCAACTCTCAGCTGCCAAATCATTTTTGCATAAATATATGTTGATCATCTTGAAAACGGCAAGCAAACAACACCGGACCACTTCAAAATGACCGTAAGCATTTGTGCCGAGATTCTGAATCAGTTTTCTTCTTTCATATGAGGCTCATTAGAGCTTATTTTAAAGCCAAATAAGTAAATGTTATCATTTTTAAGATGTGTAGATGTTTTTAGACATTGTTCAGAAGAACAAAAAAAAAGGTTAATGATTTAAATAACATTACAGCAAAAATAGTTTGATGTTGCCAAATTCAAGCAATACAAATGATAACTTAAAAATATAAATACAAACATACTTACAAATATAAATGTAAACTTACTTCAGGCTGCTGTAAAACTAATGTGTCCTACCAAAATAAAAGCAGGACGAAGTGATCCCTTATCTGAGGTCTCGGAGTTCCTTTAATTGTATGATTTTGTGAATTTGATCATTTATCATCATCGTATAAATGATTCATCATTGAACAGATTCACACAACCTGGCCATCAAATGGATTCTGAGATGTTAAACACTTTGTTTAACTGTATAAAATAACATGTTAGTTTAAAATCATCACAGTTTAATTTAGATTTCTGGACTTTATGTGGGCCATTTAACCCTTATACGCACCTACTGACTTTTTTTGTGTACAAAGACTAAAATCGTGACTTTTTTTTGAAAATATGACATTACACAAAACTGCAAAGTGAGCAAAAAACATTTTTTTTGTAAAACTCCAAGGCAGAGGCAATCCTCCCCCAAAACAGGTCCTGTGGACATAACACACAAAAAACTATTGGATTGTTTCATTTTTTCACAGTGATGGTTTTGATCATAAACCCGGCAATCAAGGGGTTAAATCTCAGAAACACACACATATTTTATTATATTTTGTGAGGGCTGAAGCTACAAAATTCATGTAAAAATTTGAGTTTTATGAAACATTATATCATATTTCTATAGGAAGTTTTGTTTCAGCATTTTGTTTGTGCACAAGGAGTAGAAACGCTAGAAAATGAACGGGTTATATGAGGGATTTATGATTCTAAATATTTGTGCTAATAAAGTTTAATTTAAAGGAGTCATTCGCTCATTATTTCAATAAATCTGCTGCGGTCCCGAGTTTAAAAGAATGCCTTATGAGTCTGGTGCTCCTGTTTCAGGGAGTCGAAGGTTGTCGGAGGAGTGAGGCGTGGAAGATGACAGGATTTGGTGTCTTGCTCATTAATATTCATGATATGCAAACGTCTCCCGTCTAATTGGCTATCGGCAACGCGACTCTTCTGCTGCCTGTGTTCGCTCTTCAGTCTTGGGTAAAAAATGCAACATTGATATTTTATCTCTCAAAATAACACAAGCTTGAAGAAGTTTTGCCATGTAGTGGAGTTGCTAATGCTAACGGTTAGCTTCTATTAGCCGAGACGTGCTCTGCTCTCTCCTGGACGCTAAACCAACAACAGCCTTCGGAGGTCGCGAGCCAAAGATGGGTGAGTCCATGAATGCTAATTCTACTCTGACGTAGATCTGGCATTGAGCAGCCTCAAAAATGAGCTTCTCATCATGGACAAGTCATGATTTGGACTGCTACTGGGGTCATACGTCTCCTCTTTAGTCAGCCATTGTTGTGGCTCAGCTGTTTTAGAAAACATAATCATTATAGAAAACTTGTGTTATACACCACACCATCTAATATTTCTTTATCTTCAGTCAGATGATTTGCATCCCTGCAGCTCTGAGATGCACACTCTTCCAATCAGTGATTACCAACAGAACAACAAGTGCAGTCAGGTCTGGGCGCTGACTCATCTGTCCGTATCAGCAGCTCATGAACTGGTGAGAAACACAAAGCGAAACGAGTGATTAATTCACTTGGATGCATGAAGTAAACCCGACCAGTCAAGCAAAGACTCAACACAGCTTTTCTGGCTGTTAGTCTCCTGATTTGCATAATTGTTTCTGTTTAGAAAGTGAAACCAGAAATGACAGATGACAGTTTTAGGAGCCGTTGAGAGGAGAGAGGAGCGTTTAGCATTTCTGTTGTTTTACATAACTTTATTTTGCTGCACGATAAAAGCAAAAAAAAAAAAAAAAAAAGCTTTCAGGCGCAGAACTAAAATCACCTCAAGTGTTCGTGACACAACTGAGAGCTACAGTTTACACCAGAAAACATGTGATGAAAGTCCTTCTCCTCTGGAGGAGCAGAGGGATCGACCTTCATCTTCAGCTCAGAAATCCAAAACTCACTCTCACCGCCGGGTAACTCCTTCCATATTTTGTTCAACAACACCAAAACTCATTTTCCATCTTTTGTAGAAGCATGCTCCATGACAATACGCTCTCCGCTCAGCCGCAGTGCAGGCAATTTTCCACACAATGCTTCACGTGATGCCATCGAGGATGACAATGCAGAGAGGAAACCTGTCTGCTCTTAGATGCCTCTGCATCTCTCCGACAACAACTTATTACCACATACAAGCGCAGATATATTTACAAGGGAAAGAAACACACACGCGTCTTGTGTTTGCCATGTGCAGATGGTGGGAGGTGCACCTCTGGGATTAAAACAGCTCAGAACTTTATTTTTGAGAACGTCTTCTGCAGTGAAACATTCATTTACGTCCTTTTCATTCCAGAAAACTCGCTTCATAAACTCAGATTTAAGTGAAAATGTAATTAAATAATTTCTAACTTGTAAAATTAAATGTTAAACATTTTTTCTGAGTCATTTCTGTTTGTTAAAGTTAAGATTTTATAAGTTAGAATTCTGTAAGATGTAAAGTTTACTTTTATTTGATTGGTCTGTAACGATTCTCCTTTTGTTTATAATAAATTCAGACGTGACTTCTGGGTGAAAAACAAAACAGCTGTAGCTGTTCCCTACCTGTTCCTAGTGCCACCTGCTGGTGGAACTGAGTATTGCACTGTGAGGTGCTTGCTTTGAGCAGATGATGAATGAAGGCACAAAGGCTGTTGGACATTCAAAACTCAGACTGGAAAACAATCTCAAATGTGCGTGAAGTAAGAGTGACCTCCTGTGGTCAAATGTGGGTACTGCAGCTCATGTTTCTAAACAAAGAGTGACTCTCTCTGTTCCATGAGCTTCATGGTTGTTGCCAGTTCTGGATCAGCGCCAGAAGATTCTAGTTGACGAGTGAAGACGAGTCACACAGTAAGTTGATAAGTAGATTAATACATTTTACTGTCATATCCAGTTGTTGGCTATTTAAAAAGTAGCTTGAAATATTTTTAGAGCTGACTATTTGCTTCTAATTCATGTTAGCATTGTTAGCTCAACATTAGCCTCTAGCCTGCTTTACCCGATATTAGAGAAGAACAAAAAGATGTCGTGGCTTCTGAGGGATACAAGAAACAACTTCTGGGTCGCTCCTGTTTACTGGCTTTGGTTCTTTAAAAATGTTTTGCTGTGGGCTCACTGATTGTAAACAGTGACAATTTCCCTCTTCGGTGTTAGAAAAACTGCCAACCGTCCAGCCGGTTGAGAAAGAAAAATGTTGTAATGCAACCTTCCTTCTAACGTGATTTAGACATCAGACTGTTTTGTGATTATTTCACTGTTCTTACTTATTGCACCTTTAAGGACAACACAAAATGTGGATGAGGATAAAAATGGACTGATATGGTTCCAGCCTGACCACCATGGATGGTGCTCCTGCTTTTCTCCATGTTCAGCACCGCGGACAGCACTCCTCCTGCTCACCCTGTTCCAGCACCAGCGACAGCGTTGCTTTACTCCTCCTCACTCCCTGTGCAACTTGCACAGCTGATCCCAACTAGTGATCACCAGAGGTCTTCATAAAGCTCAGAGAACCAGACCCCTGAGGGACTCAGGGGAGCTCCGAGATCCCCAGATCACCTTGTTCTGAGCCTGCCCGGTGTCAGTGGTCTTGTTAGCCAGCTACAGAATTTTACTGACAATATTTGAGTAGATGCTAAATTTAAACTGTGTTAGAGGGTGAGCCCTAAAGGCAGATTTTCCAGTTATGTTCAGGAAAACTGAATCCTGTTCATTTAAATTCTTATAATGGACTAGGAAGGGAAATATTTTGGCACATCGGCCCCAGCAAGCACGTTTTTCTCCAGCTGCCCCTGTTCTGAGATGAGCTACCGTACCCGTCTCACCTCCTCCATATCGCCTCGTCTGTCCACTGGCTGTCCTTAATCACGTTACGATAAACAGCATCAGGTGGAAATATTAAATGGTTAGTGCATCGTCATGTTAGTAAAACTGCATCAGATTTAAACAAATGAGTCTGCAGCTTTTCCACATGGCGTCCAAAGACTCGTCGCCTTGGTAACCAAGCAGGGTGGTCTGATTAAAATCCATAAATATTTCAGACGAGCCTGCTTGGTCATTAGAGAAAAGGCACGGCACGTTCTGAGGAACTTTGTTTTTAACACGTCTGTGAGAGGCTGGTCGTTGTCAGCTGTTCCCCACCGGCGTGATCCAGGACTTCTCTGGGGACTCACGCGCCTCGAGGGCCTTTTCCTGCAATCATGACTGTCGTTGTTGGGCCAAGGTACAAATCGGCCATTACTCTCCCGCTGAATGTCTGACCTGACCTTCTCTCTGCGTCCTGCACCGTGAGCATTACTCCAGCTGGCCTCAAATCATCCCTCCTCACCGAGCTAAAAGCAGCAGTCAGAGTCATTATTAATGTTTGCCAAACTGGAGCCCCATTAGCATGATGATAAAACTGAGTCCAGGGTGTCGAGCTGTTTAATCTCTTTAAAATGTAATATTTTAATGCCAGATTGACTTGCTGGAGTGAGTAAAAACTCTCAAAGCTCCCGTTTGGCAGAAACATCCAAAAATCAGCTGAATGGTTAAAGAGAATTTTAATGATGGATGGAAAAAAATCATTTAAAGCTGATGTTTTGTCAGATTGGTTGTTTGTCCAAAAACACTTTACTAAAGATGAAAAAGCACCTGAAAAAGTCGATGATGGAAACCAAAATGATTTTCTTTTTCACCAGAAACGAGCCTTTGTGTGTGACGAGTGGCGGCAAGGATCGAACCCAAAACGGCAGTTTTACAGTTTTTAGTGATCACATTTAATTTTTCCTCATCTGGTTTTTTATCTTTGTGTTAATTTGTTTTATTCATCCAGCCATAGATACACAGTATAAGCTCATTTTAGAAAAAATGCACTAAATTAAAGATATAGAGATGCTTGAATAAAAGGTTACATATTATTATTGTTGTTATATCATAACCTTTATGACACGATTAAAGGAACACTTGGCAGTTTTGGCTTGTTTTTAGCTCCCCCTAGTGTCCGTTAGTGAAAGCAAAAGTGAAACTCATCTCCTGGCTGTGCGTTGGTCTTTTTAACACCTTAATCTAACAGCTGAAACGTCTCCTCAGCCTTCATTAGTGTCTACAGGAGCGGTTCATCACTAAATCAAACACATCAGCTGTGTTCATGATCTAAAACATGCAGGAAACATGCTGGAAGCAGACTGCAGCACCAGGCATGTCAGCTCCACTTTACTGGACCGCCACTCTGAAGTTGCAAGTGTGGTATTCTGGCCACAGAGGGCGGTGGGGGTCTGAGTGACATCATTAACCCTGTAAAGGTCATTTTAGCACAAACTGGCTCAAGAACAGGATTTAAACATGTGAAAAAGATGCAGAGTGGCTTTAAGTAAAGATTGCAAAACAGAACCACTTTACAATCATTCTTAATCCTTTCTTTGTTACAAAGAAATAATCAACCAACACACGTTTTCTTGTTTTTTGTGCTGTTTCTTCAGAAAACGTAGGTTCAACAGCCTTTCAGGGACAAACGGTGAGTTTTAAACCAGCCCTCATTTCTTTGTATTTTCCTTCCGAGCAGACAGACTGGATCAGTCGTCCTCCAGGTCTTCTGCCGGTTCTGGGACCGGTTTTCTTTCCAATTATGACTTTTTTAAACTTGTTTTTCTGTTTTTGTTCCTGAATAAAACAACAGATGCTTTAAAAGTGAAAGCCTGTGGAAAGATAAAGCCTGGCATCTTTTGGTTTAAAATAAAATGTAAACAGACTCAGCTGCTGCTTCCTGGTGATTTTTTAATTCCTCTGAGAAACAAAACAACTTTTAGAGAATGAAACCGTTTTTGTACGTTCTACCCTGAAGCCAGCCTGCTCCTGCCAACATCAGGACCGTTTGTTCTCCTGAGAGGACGTTTAGGATGTCTTTTGTCCCCGAGTGCTCCAAGTTTCCTGAATCACATCCATCAAAACGAAGTATGTGTCCTAGAATCCTGTTTAGCACCAAATCAGGTGTAACATTTGGTTAAGGAGAGCAGAAACGGTCCCGTCTCAGGAGTTTTTAAAGATCAGCGCCCAACATTACTGCCAGATTCTCTGAGACTGCTACGACACGTTTATGGATATCCAGGTCACGCGGGACACGTGATGTGACTCTAAAAGGTCTTGTGTGATCTCAGATGTATTTGTTATGTCTCAGTTTGGGTTTTTTCACACTGTCGACTGACTTACAGAAACTTTCGCTCCGTATTCTAATTTTTCAGGTTTCTCTTGTATCTGATGATAAAAACTCAACTAAAGTTGATCCCAACGTTTTTACGTCTTAAATATCAAAGTACTCCAGTCAACAGGCTCCAGATGAGGTCATCTGTGATGACTCGAGTCGTGACTCAACGTCTCTCCTGACTAATAGATGCATCTGTATTTAAAGGGCTAGGGTTAGTTAGGGTTTAGCTTTCTGATCAGAAACATCTTCATGACATTTGAAAGTTTTAATTAAAAGCCCCAAAATAAAAAAGAGAAGAGTCTTTTTGCTGTAGGCTGTAGATTTCTACTGAATGCCAACATAAAATGATATGCAGCCTCTCATTTTTAGCCCAAATTTCCTCTGGGCACATCCTTGGTCACCCAATTACAAAGTGAATTAATTGAATTGTGCGGTGAGATCCTGGTTAGCGGGAGCCTCCAGCTGCACACCTGCTTTTCTCGTCACCTCCTCTAGATGCTGTAATTAGTTGGAGACATGATTCGAGCCACAGAGGGCTTTGAAAAGCAGATGTTGGGGGGTAGCAGATCCTCTGGGTTAGAGGGAAACGAGTACAGATGTAACCTCTAGGCTACGACTTCTTCACGCATGTCTGTGACTGGGTGCAGCAGGTGGAGGGGGAGAGCGTCGGAACCGCTCGGAGCAGATTTTCCACTTGAAGCTGTTGCTTTTAAATGGAAAGAAGTCCTGGATGGTGTGAAAACTCTGCAGACATGACGCTCATATAATGATTTCAGGAATAATCGCTCCGCAGACTCACAGAATTCATTACGACACCAGACTGAAAATGACATTTTGCATGTCGCAGCAACTTAAAGTGTACAGTTTCTGCAATCCTATTTGCCTTAAGCAGATCAGGGTAATCCTCCGCTGAAATGACAGAATAAGTAAGTATGGACAGGGACTGATGGATTTAATCTTCTTATGTTTCAGCACAAAAGAGAAAACTGAAAGTGCAGTCGCTGACCTACCAACCTTTCCTGATCTCTCACCAACATTAGATGTGCCTTTATAAATAGTCAGCAGCTGCTTTAATTAAATATTCTGCTTCTGAGGAAGGTTTAAAATGCAGCTAAATGGCGTCTCCAGGTGCTCGTCTCCCCAACGCGACGAGTTTCCAAACATCCTCAGAAGACCTGAGAAAACAGCAGCTTTTCCTGCAACGTGGGAGCTTAGCGCCCTGCTGAGGAGGTTAGTGACCAGAAACACCCAGGCAGCTGCGTGAATGCTCTCACGTCACCTCCAGAGCCGTGTGGCTTCCTGTCATGCGATTTAAAAACATCAAAATAATAACAAACTGTTGTTTAAGGCTGTAAGCGTCACCGCGTTGCTCCTGCGTTAACTACTAAGTGGTCGGAGTGATCTTGGAGAATCAGGTGTGAGGAGTTGTGTGATGTCATCAAGGAGAGTACGTAGATCCCGCCACTGCTCCCCCTCCCCTGCAGGAAGCCACGCCTCATACCGTGCACGTTCATGTAGCACAAGATTGAACGCCACGCTAGTCGCTTAGCTCCAATACACGAAAGATTCTCTGGAGCGAGAACGGAGGGATGGATGTTGCTCAACTCTTTCACGAGAATTTCTCCACCATGCTTCCTGCAGGTAAGATACTGACTGATCATTAAGCACTCCTCACACAGAATGAAGGCAACAGGGGTTAGTTTGTGCACACAAACGTTTTTAAACCAAGCAAAGACTCTTCATAACTCGCTGATTGTTATCTTACATCATCAGATCTCATGTGGGAATCCAATATCAGTCGGCACTTTAACTCAACCTAATGGTGTTTAATGATCTGCTGTCGTCCACAGCTGCACTGTCTTACCTAAATGATCAAGCTTGGAATTATTTAAACACCCTGAGAAGGAGAACTCAGCGCTCTGCTGGAGTTTAAATCAGTTAAAATAAAGTTTCTGGTCATTTAAAGAGGGAGAATTCACAGAAAATACTAAATTTAGGACCTTGATTAACTTCTGGGGGCGATGAGTTGATTAACTTTAAAAGGAGGTCAGTGGATGCAAATGTCAAGGTTTCAAAAATACTCCATTCCTCTACTTTCTACTAAAAACTAAATTAATAATAATAATGTTAGCTTTGCCATAACGAGCCGTGCTAAGCAGCTTTCTCGTACTTTGAATGTTGAAAAGCTTTGTCAACAAAGCAGAAGGTGAATGAAAAAGGCATGAAGGTAAGCAACGTTATCACAAAGCAGCAGTCCCCGACTTTATTCTGCTGGTTCTGCAGAAAGAAATAATAATACGGCAACATATTAGTAACAAAAGGAGGAATCCAGTCAAATAGCAACAAATCATCACATGCATGGCAGAAAAACTAAAGTTGGACTAAAAATGAGATTAAATTCTCTTAATTATTTATGCAGACAAAAGCTCCGACACTTAAAACTTGCATTCTTAACTTTTTCTGTACAAAATGTTCAAGTAGAACCAACGTTTTCTCATTCAAAACATTTTAATCTTTTGAAAAATTGGAAGTTTTTGAACCAGAACCAGCCTTCCTTTGTTGGAGCTGAAATGCTGCGTGTCTGCTGAAAATACCTTTAGGAAATGATCTGCAGCAGAGACGGATAATACAGGCTGAGAGAGGACCGGGCCTTTATTCACCGGGCTGATGTCAAGGCTCAAAGGTAGCTAAAATACTCAACTTTCATTTAAATAATCCGTTTTCAGAGTGTTTGCCTTAAGATTCTATATATTTCTTTTTTTTCTGCACATTGTCAGTTTTTCACAGCATCTCCATAAATAAGCCGGGGCACTTTGTATGAAATGAGTCACAAAAAGGTGAAACATTGTCAGGAAAAGCAGCATGCGGGCTTTTGTCAGGCCCACACACCTTCTCTGGTGCCTCAAAGGCATTTCACAGCTCTGCAGAGGAAAACTTGAAAGAAAAATCTTCTCTGTTCATTCAGTGTTCCTCAGGAATCATCCTCCCAAAAGGTGATCTTCTTGTTATGTACACTCACCCAGCAGGCTGCTCCCACGCAACAGCTCACCAATCAATGGTGCAAAAGGGCTTCAGAATAATCCAATTGGCTCAAGGACCCTTGATGATGCAGAAGATAATGAAGAATAATGCATTTCTCTTCTCCGCCGCCCTTGGGTGAGGCGTTCCTCTCTGACCGAGTGGCTGCCTGCCACGCTGAAGACTCGGAGCAGAATCAATAGTGTGTTATTATTTATCATCATTCATTAACCTGCGGTCAGAAGTTGTGCTGACAGACGGGGAGAGGACCGTCCTCTCTAATGAGAACCATCACTCTGGTCGAATTAGGACGACAGGGGGAGGAATTCATTTGGAAACTTGACCCTCGTCAGGTTCGTGGTCACTTTGAAGACGAGGCTTCTGTCGTTGACTTAATGGGTTATGAAGCTTTTTCTGACAGTTATTGTAAAGGTGAAATCTTCTCGTGTCTTAGGCTAGATCTCTATACGCTGCATTAGTGAAATGCTCTTTAGACAAAACGTCTTCTTCTTGGTGGTTAGCAAGCTCAGTGGGGTGGCGCCTGGGGTGCCCAATCAGAGTCCAAGGGTGGCAAGGCCACGCTCAGGACACGCCCCTGTTAATTTAAAAAAATCCTCAAAAACTAAAATAAAAAAAATAATATTTTCATGCCAAAAACATTAAAAAGTAAAACAATGTAGATTATCATAACAAGGTGATGATTTTTTTTTGTCTAAAGTTTTTTTTATTTTTACTTAAATTCTAAATGACCATCAAGCTCCTCCTTTTTATTTATGGAATGATGTTGATGTTTTAATGTAATGATGTTATATTTTATGTTATAACACATTATATTTATTAATTATTAATATAGATTATGATGTATTCTATTATATAAGATGCATTGATAAAGTCAGCACTTATCATTTGCGGTGAGAAGAATTTCCTCCAACATATTTATGATGAGAATCAGGAGATTTTTTTAAAGATTCATCCATCATCAGTCGGCCTCGCTGTACAAACATACAGAACTCTGTGATTCATATTAAATACCATAGAATAAAAAATGATTTTGCCACATTTTTAACCAGCTGTGATTTGAAGATTAAGTGAAACAAAACTTTTTGTATATTTTAGTTATTTTTTATAATAATTTATAATATAATTAATTCCAAAGTATTATTATTATTATTATTATTATTATTATTATTAATAATAATAATAATAATAATAATAATAATAATAATAATAGTAATAAAGAATCACTTTTTACTGATCAAGTCTGTTAGATGCTGAATCTGCGTTTTGCCATCAGCAGGAATATTTATGGCTTAATGGAAAATCGGATCCAACAATTTGTGACAAAATGAAGAAAAGTACATTTGTGATGTAATTTTATGAAACAGCTGCTCAAAATAACAATCCTCCTCTCAACTGTGAAGAACATAATAATGTTTTTCCACCTGTGGCTTTTCAAAACCATGTAATAAAACAAAACTGCCTTGCCGGGTTTTCTCAAGGTCTCCATCACGTCAGGATCTCTCCGCCCCCACCCACACCCTCGGAGTGGTGGTGCTTTTGCAGCTGTTACAGCCGCAGACACAACAAAACACACAAAGCTGGACTTGCTTCAGAGTTCCTGTCTGCAGATGAATATTTGGATTCTTTTGTTGCAAAAAGCCAGTTTATTTCTATAAGCTGGGACGATTGTAGATGCTGCACTTTGGAGTCCCACTCATGATTTTTATTTTGTTTCTTAAGTTTCTAAAACTCTTTCATCTCACCAGAGGCTCATTTTATGAGTTTGTTTGTTTTTAAATGAATCTCTTTTTTTATTTGGCTGTTGTTTTTCCCGGAGGCTCATTATGGATCAATTCTCTATTTTCCAGAGGTAATTTGGATCCTAATTCTAACTGTTTGAAAATAGGGTAGTGCATCCAAAATCTGTGTCCGTGTCATCGGCGTGGCCAATCAGAATGCCATAATTGGCTAACGCGTTTCTAATGCCTCTAATGAACTCTGCTCATTTGCATGCCTTTCTGAGTTTGATACGCCAAGCAATTATCATTCATAAACCGCCATGAAAATTAATGCACAGTAACTAATCTGCATCTGTGGTGTGTAAAATTACTGCTCAATGTTTGCTTCAGCTCAGAAGCTGGAGTCACAACCTAGACACGACTGACGGCTCGCTGTGCTTCCAGACTCAAGGACTCACGTACGTGGTCTCCAGGACCGGCGACGTTTTGATGAAGGTCTTGTTTCCATGTGCGGGCCGTTGTAACGCAGCCAGTAAACATAAATACTGGAACATATTGTGATTCTATTGAGCTTCAAATGTCACGTCTGCCGCTCTTTTAGAACAAAAACCACCTTCCTCTTCCAAAAGGAGCATCTGTTCAGAGGGTTTCCATTTTTAACGAGACTAATCAAAGGGAAGAACAAACGCTGACTTCGCCAACACCCGTGGTGCCACACATGGTCACAAAGCGTCTCTGACTTTTATAAATAACCAACACTTCCTCCTGGAGGTTTTGGCTGCTGGAGTCAAACGGCTAAGCCGCCGTAACCATCATCCTGGAGCAACTTTAACACCTAACCAGGTTTTTTAAAACAGGTGCATGAATAAACCCTCCAGGACTCGTTAAAATGCATCAAAATTCACTAACTTACTTCATTTACATGAAAAAAGAACAAAAACGTAATGAAAGCACATAATATGATGTTTCTGTCTGAATCCTTTAAACCCTTTTTAAGAAGCTAAATGTCCAAAACATATGTTAAGTTTTATTTAAGCAGATTTAAAGGTCCTATTTCATGCAAAATCCACTTTTTGGAGCTTTGACAAAATTATATTCTTATTTCATCATGAAAAACATCCCCAAAGCGGTTTAGGGCTTCCCGCATGAATGTTCCTGTCTCAGCTGCTCTTTCCCTTCAGCGTTGCAGATTTTTGCTAAGCTAAGCATTCAGCTGGATGGATTTTTACTGCATCATCATTCCCCGCTCATCCTGATCCAGGTCCGGATCCATCTTTTCCTGGTCTGTAAACACTAACCCCCAGCCTGTCCGTGTAGCTAGCAGGGGCTTTATTCTCCAGTTAGAAAAGTTGAACTTAGAAAAAAGAAATCTGACCGTGAGATTTTTGTTAGTGTAAAGAAGAATTTAAGTTAGAAAATTCCAAAGATCACTGGGAGAGTTGAGACGGGAAAGAAAGGAAATATTTAGTTATTTATGAGATAATGGATGTGTGAAAATGAGTTTATCTTAAATTTGAAGAAAATGAATAAATATTTGCAACATTTTTTTATTTTTCCCTCTTTTGTGTTTAAAATCATCTTTCGCTTCATTCTGGGAATGTGGGAATCTTTAATGAACTGGAAATATTCTTAAATAATGTGTTGATTTATACGTTATAAGAGTTCTATGTACGATACGAAACATGTTCATGAACGTTTTTGCACAAATTCAGTCTCATGTGAAGTGATTTCAGCAGCTTTTTTCTTGATACTTTCAGAACCTTCCAGAATGAGCCACTTCAGAGCTGTTGTTGGCCACGCCCAGTCACCCCCTGATTGGCTGCCATGAGGTGAGGAACTTGGGTGTTTGGGAGGGGCTCAGATTAGAGCAGCTGCTCTTCCAGCGTTGACAGGTGACAGGTGGTTCTAGGCTTATTTCCCGTTTGTGACATCACAAACGGGGGCTTTTTGAGACAGCTCTTTTTAGACACCTATTTCCTAAACCAACCACAGACAGAAAATGAATGGATGGGTTTTTGTCATGTTTGGAGTGTTTATAGACACAGCAGAGAGCTAAATGGCAGTTTTGTTCACTTTAAAAACCAACTCCAGCACAAAGGAAGATTATTTTTAAAAAAATGTGTTCTTTCAATTGCAATCCATATCATGCAACTGAATCGCGTCTGATTCTTCTCTTAAACATGAAACAAAGTATTTAAAGGAGCATGTTACCTTATTTTGAGTAAAATAATGTGAGGACAGCGAATAAAACACGGAAGAGCTGCTGCCAGAGTAGAACGTCCAGGTCAGGCTCTTCAGGAGCTACAAGACATAAAAGTAATCTGATAAAACCAGGTGGGACGAAGGTAACAAAAGATGGGTCCAATCGTAAACCCCTTTGTTTATTTGAAGCCACATGAAGCAACAGAGCAGATATTCTATGTGATTCTTTTGTCTGGTAAACAGGTATCACACCCGTTAGGTGAATCAGGAACGAGACGGAACCCTGAGTGAACTTTAATCGTCTCTTTTTGCTCCTTGGTTAAAATCTTCATCTTATGCAGGACTCAACACCCTAATGACCTCACAGGTCTGAACTGCGAGGGGACTTCCCATCATGCACCAGGCGTCTCCACTCATTTACGGGTCATTAACTTTACTTTGTGTCTTTCTTTATGCAGCATTTACCCCCGTTTCCTCAGCGGGGGATTTGAAATGAAGACGCTTCACTGAAACTAGAGTGAGATTCTTGCTTCATCCTGACTCAGCAGTTCTCATCTGTTTGTTATTATTTAAAAGGAATGGATGACAAACACCAATGCTCTAAAGTAAAGACACGTGTTGTCATCACCTCCTTTAGGAGGAGGACACCTTTTGTCTGGACGGAGGAACAGGCTCTTCTGGTTCCAGGACATCATTTACAAACACGTCAAACCCAGACACGATAGGAGTCTCATTCACAAGCAGACCAACAGAAAAGGCTGAATAGAGGCTGATGAGGAGGTGTTGGAGTGAATTATCAGTCATTACGGTTATCATAGGAGCTTGATGTTTCACCTTGTATCCAAATGAAACCTAAACACAGACGACTTTTATTTGATTCTTATTATTTAGACTTCTGCTCACGACAGATTTATGTTCGTCTTCACTTGAAGTTCCTCTGTAAGACAAAATGTTTGTGCAAAAATGAGAAATAAAGATCTGATCTGATAGTGTTGGTTTTGTGGAATAGTGGAGGTTGGTTTTTATTTATATTTTTAGTATTTCTTGTGTCTCATGCATAGGTTTTAGTTTTGGTATTTTTTACCTCGTTGTTTGTGTGATTTTGTAGCACCGTGTGTGTTATAACATGACAATAAAGCTCAACTTCAACTTTAAGTTTTTATTTAAAATCCCTGAAGCTGTAGGACGCATTCCATTTCACAGACAGTCATTTAACAGCATAAAATCCCTAAAACAGTAGTGAGAGCAGCCATGTTGTCTGGTTTAGAGACAGGCTCCACGGGGACTAGACAGGAGGCAGAACTGGAGGATGAGGTTCTCTTTGGGAATGATGAGGATGGATGGGATCAGGAAAACGTCCTTCAGAGGGATGTTAGATGTTTTTGAGATAGAAGTCAGGCTGAGGTGGTTAGACGTGTCCAGAGGAGGGACAGTGATGGTAGAATGATGCTGAGGTTGGAGCCACCAGGCAGGAGGCTGAGAGGAAAATCAGACAAAGACAATCCAACAATCCTGATGTCCTCCTGAGCGAACTAGAGCCCTTGGAACACACCGGTAGGATCACCTGATAAGATTATTTAGAGCCATTACAGCAATCATGCACAATCTTAATATTGTCGGAAGTTGAGTAGCTGGTCAAAGATCGGCAGGTTTATCCTGTAATGTGAGGCTAAATTATCCCTGAGGTGTGAGTGAGTTGTTGGTTGTTTGTCTCTGATTAACTGGAGACCAGTCCAGCATGTCCACCGCCTCTCGCCCATATCTGTCAAGTCTCCCATTTTTGCCGGGAAACTCAAACTTTCCGCCCGGTTCCCATATTAGTACTGACCCGGAAATCTCCCGAAGAACTGAGAGAGAAAGACGCTTAAAGCATGAGATGAGGCCTTGCTGTTGTTGCAGAAACCTGCTGAAAGAGTTGGGGTTTCTTTTGGAAAGTCATCTGAAAACATTCTCCATTCAGTCAGAAAGTGAGATGTGTGCGGCGATTTGGGGAATATGTAACTTAAGTGAGTGTGAATGGTGACCAAATGGAGTCAAAACCTCAACAAGAACATTTTGCACTATTGACTCTAGTTTATTGCATCACATGCCCCATATCTAAATATAAAATAGCACGATGCTGAACAGATCACTCTGGTTTGATCCCAACTAAAACCGTTGCATATTTTGGCGTCACCATCAGTCACAGCCCAGTGAGATCCTGTTATAACTGTTCTGTGCTTTCTGAAGCTAGTATAACACTCGTTTGACCTCTGGGTGCATGCAACCTCCTGTTCCTGTGAACAAAGCATCAAATGATTGTTAGATTTTGTCCAAAAGTGCTTTATATTTGTCTGCAGACAAAAAAAAAACAGATCAGAGCCACTAATATACTCGTCATCTGAAACAAGTTCTTTCTTTATTGTGTCACAGAAGTGATTCAAGCGTGATCTAGTCTTTAAACACTGAGGAGTTTCTGGATTCCTTTGAAGATTATTCCACTAAAGCCGTTTGAAAATCTTTGTTAAAATAAAGAAATCGTGAATTTAACGTAGAGGCATCTGCTCGGAGGCAGCCTTGATCTCAGAAGCTGGACGTCTGCAGAACAAGAGGAAACTTGACATGTTCTCAGGGCACGCTGTCTTTCTCGTATGATTATCCTCTCTGTGGCAGTTATTATAGAGTGATTAGGACGAGGATTAGTGTGGGCACAGTGAACAATCTGGCATTTTGAGGAGCCTTTATCAGCTGTTTTGGCTCTTTCACGTCTCGCTGACACATTCCTCCTACTCCTAGTGATTGTGCTTGTGAGCGCTTGTGTTACTACAGACTTATTTTAGCGGTGGGGACCAGATTCTGACACGCTCAGGAAGAGGAGGAAGAAATGCCTCAGTGGGTCGCTGATGATTTAAGCAGCACCTAAATCCCTTTTGGCTAAATTCAGAGGGTAGATCTTTGTTATCGGCCCAAAACAGATCCAGTCTGCTGCTGGTAGGATTTTATACATCAAATATATTTGATCTTTAAAGTTTGGAGATTCATGTGTTTGACCAAAGAATCTGATACAGGCGTGGCTTTGGATTACAAGTGGTGCTTTACTCAGATTTTTAATACATTTGCAGAGGCCTCTGGTAGGAATGAATGCCTTCTAAGTCCTACTCGGTGGGGAAAAAAAGCTCTGGTGCGCCAGTTCCAGGAACTAGAAGTGAGCCAGGTCAGTTGAGCTTCAGACAACAGGATCTGGAGTCTTACTTCCTGATATGTGGACATCTCTCCTCTGATTGGCTAACAGCAACACGACTCTACCACTGACTCTGTTTGCTCTGCAACGTTGATGTTTTATCTCCACCAATAACACAAGCCTGGAGGAGTTCTGCTGTGTGGTGGAGTTGCTAATGCTAACGGTTAGCTTCTACTAGCCCAGACGTTCTCTGCTGTTTCCTGGACGCTAAACCAACAACAGCCTTCCCCGTCGTGAGTCAAGATGGGTGAGTCCATGAATGTTCAGTGACAGTGTGACGTAGATCTGTCAGGATTTTCTAATCCTAGAGTTTCACCTAGAGTCTATTTTCTATCAGAAGCTAATGCAGGAGGTAGGTGGAGGAGACTATTTTCATGTTCAGCCTGCAGGAAACACTCAGAGTGACCCGCTAGAATCAGAAATAACCATTAAAAGATGGTTTTCAGTGAAGTTCCACTTTAAAATCAAAGCTTTTCTTTAAATTAGGTCACATCCTGAAAACAAGCTTTTAATTCATCTAAAAGCTGCAAATATGTATTTCTACGCTCTGACATTGTGGGACATGTCAGACATATAAAAAAGACTTTCAAAATAAAACCACCGAGCTTCTGTTCAATCAGAACTCAGCAGCGGAGACTAGCTCAAATCTATTTTCACTTTTCACAGAAGATGAAAGAGAAAAGGTTCCACCTCGGGTTTTGTTGCCGGCTGCTAGATTGATGTTTGAACTCCGTCATTAAAAATGCATTCCCCTCACCCACAATGCAAAGCAAATGTTGACACCTCGCTCCGCTCCAGGACGAGCCTTTTTTCTGAGTGACAGGCCAGGAATCGATTTTCTGACAATTAGATTTTTAGTGGAGACACCCGGCGCGCTCTCACGTACAAACCTGCAGTTGTACTTTACCGCTTTCATGTTTCTTCTGGCTTTTCTCCGCACCGGCCGTGAAGGTCAGCAGCCTTGCTTCCACATGAAAGTACTGACAACGTTTCAGGTCGTCTGTCTCGCTGGCTGATTGGCACTGAAGGTCCTCCACAGGGGGACGCTGGTAGATTCAGCCCCATCAGGCTGAGCCGGTGAGGGAAGCTGACAGCAGCCGGGGCCTCTTCTTGTGTCCTGCTTTGCTGATTACCTGATTGTGTGGCCCAGTGAGCTCAGCTGTGCTGGGGCCAAACCGGGGACTTCCATCCTGTTTATTCCCAGCAGAGACCTGCCCCCCCCCTCAGAGGTTTCCTCTACTGGGATTGGATGAATTAAGGGAAGGGTACAGGCATGTTGTTATGATTGGAGCAGACCAGTCTGCAGCTAATCATGGTCTCGACCAGAACCCAGGAATCTTTGTTCCAGGAGGTTGATGTGAAGATGATGGATGAAAAAATAACACATGAAGCCAGGAGAGCTGGGTGGGCAGAGTGAAGGGACCAGACGGAGACAAAATCAAACAACAAGTTAAGATAACCCATCACAGGAGCTCATTTATTAACTATTCATCTAAAATGTAAATCAATGTGATGCTTCTTTGAAAACAGAACTAATATTTATGTACACAAACTTTTTCAGAGTGACCTCTAGCTGCAGAACTGAAACCTGCAGTCAGCTGACTACTTAATCCCTGCAGATTTTCTTGTTGCAGCTTCAGGTCAGACGGGGCGGGGCGGGGCTTTAGGCCCGGTTCCACCATCAAAACGTCCGTGTAAATTTACCCAAACCTTCACATTATGTGTGTCTTCATTTCACCGGGCCGGCCTGAAAGGACCGCCTTCTGGGCCATTTTAGGGACCAACCAAGTACCTGAGTTGATGGGCGGGACTTGTGATTAACTCATGTTGATTGGTTTTAGTAGGAAAGGACACCGGCAGATGTAGATTTGGCAGATTTGTAAAATTGGAAGAGTTGCTGATGAAGCAGAATGGAAGGAAAAGAAATAAGCAACATTCTGCTTTAAAATCATCGTTTCTAAACTCTCAATGCCAAAAAATGCAACAAACCCCCCCAAACACACACACACACACACACACGCACTCAAACCGTAATTTACGACACTTTGTGGTCTCCTTCTGACTACTGAATGCCACTTTTTACATCACACAAACTCTCCTTAAAAATTGCAGTGACAGAATACAACATTTTATGGTATTGATGTCCGTAGACGCCTTTTGGCGCTGATCAGTGACATCACTCACTGCGTAAATGGTCGTGAGAGGCTGACGTCTTAGCAAAGTCCTAAAAGGACTCCTTTGGTATGGAAAGAGACCAAGCCATCCCATTTTCCCTGTCACCTTTTTCCCACAACTCCTGTAGTGAAAACACAGCTGATTGCAATAAAAAGTTGCAAAAGTCGAGCTAAATTTCTTGAGTATTTCTAATTTTTTATTTGAATATCAATTTGGTTCCCAACCAATGTTTCTGTCACAAATGAATTTGAGACATTTTAGAAACTTGGACTTTCCCATCAAGCAGTTCATTAAGATACTAGCTTAACCGCCTAACTAGCTTCTTCCTTTTGGGCTCTTGCAGGTTGATCGTTGATGCAGAGACATTCAACAGATGTTGGAGCCAAAGCGGAACTGAAACGCCCTCTAGTGGCTGGCTGCAGTATCAGAGTAACAGGCGTGCTTTGCTACAGATTACACGGTTTTCTGCTGTTGTTTTGTAACAAAACTTTCTTAATCTGATATGTGCAGAATTGATCGAAAACCACTGAAAAAGATTCACACTCTAAACTAAAATTGAACGATTAGTGCCTCTTCATCCTTCTAGCGAGTCAAATATAAACAATGTGAGAAAGTTTTGACTTCAGAGCAGATCGTGTGAGAGGTAATTAACTCTTTGAAGGTCACGGGATGGATTTTTCAGATCTGAGGCTCAGGCTGATTAAAGTGCTTTAAACGGGCCTTAACAAAGAGCAGCTCTGGTTCATCCGGTGACTGTAAACTCAGCGAGGCTGGTTCACGATGCCGAGCGTCAGTCAGCCAGAGAAGGTCAGCATTATTATGGTACGAGACCAAGCACCTGGTGGCTGCGACCCGAGTGGAGCTGATTAATCCGGTTCATCAGCAGAGGTCGCAGACGCTGCGTGTAATGAGACTGTAATTGGAGAGAAGCAGCAGCATTGTTCTCGGCGACTAATCCCAAAGTATTGAGCTGAATATTGAAAATAGATCCCCTCATTACAACCAGGGGTAACCGCAGCTTTTGGCAGAAATCTGTTTAAAATGCAGTAGGTGTGAAGACTCTAATAAATGTTAATCCTTTGAATTTTTTGTGCTCTTCTTTGCATCGTTTGCCTCTTCCTCCTGCTCTATCCCCCCTAGTGGATTGATTTGAGGATTACGACTCCCCACCTTCCTGCAGCACAATGTGAGCTGTGGATTTACTCGACGCAGCACTCTATGAAAGCAGCTTTAAAATGCTGAGCTACAGTATCTGCTGCAAATGACTGAAACGTGTGACAAAACTCCACCGGTGTACGAGTGTAATGGGAACAAAGCCTGCAGAGTCAGAAGGAATTTGGGCTCTTTGAAGCGGCTGCATTGGGAATTAGATTAGATGTGAGCTCATAAAGAAATGACTCAGTGAAAAATGAAGAATTTAGACACAATTTAGGATGTTTGATATGATTAGAAATAAAAATACAGCAGAATTCTGGCTGGATTGCACATCATTTACCCCGGCCTTCCACAGGACGTGAAAGCGACGCGTAGCGTAATAGCGTCGTTTTACCCGTGAGCTCATTCCCAACCGGCAGATTCTGACACGAGCGAAAGCGATCCACACAGCTGATCTTGCAAATGACGTCCCGTCGCTTCTAGGACGCGTCCAAAAGTCACACATAGCTGCTGGTGGAAAGGACCCTGTTCACTATAACGGCGGCTAATTGCAGCGTAATACGTTTCTTCACTAGCGGTGGAAAGCCAGGGTTGTTTTCTTTTCTGTGGGGGGAGGGAAAGGTCCTTATTTAGCTTAAAACCAAAACTGCTCAAGCAAATTAAATAGTTAAAGAGTAAGCTACTGTTGGTATATTTAGCTTCTCATGAAGATAAGAATATGGAGGCTGCATGAAAAACTCAGAGTGACTGATTATAATCAGAAAAAATATTTAAATAACAGTTTTTTCAGTGTTTAAGTATAATATTGTGTGTCTAGAAAGTGATTTAATTCATGCCTCATCATTATGACGTGTAGGATTCAGAAGAATCTCTTTAGATGAAACTAAAGCAGTGAGAGACGATTTATGGGATCTATGAAAACACCAAATACTCCCTTCCCCACACAGATTTCACATCTTTTTTCATCAGACTTTGTTTTAGGATTAAAAAACGGAAAAATAACATCCTGAGTGTTTGGAGAAAGTTGCTGGCAGAAGAGGTGACATCCGTCACGTTGCCATGACATCTGCAGAAGGAGAAAAGGAAAACGCCGGCTGATTTCTCGCCTCGGCTGATTCAAAAGTCTGAAGCGTCGGTTAAACGTTTGTCTAACTGTTCCAAACTGAATCCACGAGATCTCGATAATCGCTCCAGGTGCTGGAACTCTTCTCCAAAATCAGATATTATCTTTTTTATTTGCAGATTTCCTTCACATATATCAGTGTCTCCTAGTTGAATTCAGATTTATGACAATAAATAGACCAAAAACGACCAGAGTCTTGTATTAGGAGTGAGAGGGAATATTTGTTACAGTCAACTTCTAACAGTTGTCCTGAACTGGACCCCGTCAGCAAAATGAGTAAAACTGCTGAGCACCAAGAACAAAACCAGTCTTTACCTCCGGTTTTGTTTACAGCAGGAAAACAGAGACAATAATAAGTCTAAATTTAAATATTGCACAGCAACGTCTGCGTCTTTTAGTGGCAATCAATTATTCAATGCTGAGCTGCTCCGGCTCAGCGTGTTCCATAATAGTGTTAACTAATGTCAGAGAAAACGCGACGCCACCTGGAAATATTCCCTTTGTTTGGGGTTCATGCATAAGCAATGAAAAGAAAACAGCAAACACAAGACAAGAAGATGGAAAGGTAATAACCTTCCTCTCACATCTCGCCGTCTGTGTTGACAATGAAAGGAGGTTACAAAGGCTTGGATTTCATCCCAGCCGAGCTCGGAATACAAACCGGAGGAGGAAGAAAAATGAAGGTTTGTTATTGTTTTTTTTCCTCAAATAAATAAAAGTTTGTGCAATTATACAAAACGTCTAATATTAAAACTATTTGTTTATTTTGTTACATTTAATTTAGTTTTTGCTCGTATTTAAATCAAAAATCTTTGGTTTTACAGCAACACTGAATAAGTTTCCCGCTCCTCCGCCCTATTGGTTGAAAGTGGAATTACAACTGTCGTGAACAATCCTGCTGCAGCCTGCTGCAGCTAGCGATAACAACGAGCTAATGCTAACACGAGACAACCGATACTAAATAAGATACAATCTGATAAGATCCACACTGTCCACAAGTCCAGTAGCAACAAAGCCAGGTCACCATCAGTCCGTGATTTTGTAGCCTCCTTCAGCTCCTTCAAACTAGCGTAGGCCGCATCGATGTTCGCTCTGGTTTTAGCTCTTTGCTTCGTTTCCAAAGACATTACTCTGTTACTGTTACTTCCAGGCTCCGCCATGATGCCAAAAAAAGGCTAACTTTGTTTCTTCGTCTTGTGGTTTATTTTAAAGAACTGAAAAAGCTAATTGCTAACCCTTATATTAGCTACCGGCACTGTAAGCATCTATTGCCGTAAAGCAGATAGAGACCTCCCACTAGTGTTCCTAACAGAACCGCAAAACTGTGGCTCTATTGATGTACGGCTCAAGAACCACTGAAACCAGCTTTAAAGCAGTAGTGTTGGGATCTCTTTAGTGTTGCTTTAACATTGTAGGAAAAACCTTTTTGTTTGACATGCAAGCCCACAACAGGAATTAGACTCTTACAAAAGTTTTCAAAAGCAACAAATCCTAAATAATGATCCGTCTCTGCAGCAGATTCTGTTCTAATCTTTATTTTGCACACGGAGCATGTAATGATAACCCCTAAAAACGGACAAATCCTTGTTTTGCTTTGCTTCTGTTACATTAAATTCAGCAGAGTTGCAGCCGTTTATCAGACACATCGTTATTTATCTCGCTGCATGGGAGTCTTCAGCTAACAGATGCTTATCGTGTTGAATCAGCTGCCAGGTTTAGTTCAGGAGGAAGATAACCTCCTTACCTCTAAAATCAGGCTAAACACTCTCGTCTTTGAGCTCCAGCGACCCCTAACCAGCCTTTAATGTCCGACAGACTCAGATTATCCCAAATCTCTTCCTGTCTTTGTGCATTTTGATGTTTTTGACTTTAACTCCACCTTCAGCTTTTAGTTTCTCTTTTTGCAGAAATCTGTTTTTTCAGTCTCTCCTGATCTTTTATCGTACCTTTCGACTAGCACTCTGAGTCTGTTACTGATGGAGGGTTCGCACCTGTTGGTTAAACTCTTTAAAATATATTTTTGAAAGAATGCAATAATTTGTTTTGCAGTCTTTCAAACTTCTGAGTGATTCCTCATTTAGAACCCTCCAGAACCAATCCTGAAATGTTCTCTTGGCATCACAGAGGTGCTGATGCAAGCTTTTACTGCCAGTAGATTGAATTCTTTAAAAAAACGGATATTTGGAGCAACAACTACTCCAGAACTCAGCGGCAGGCGTGCCGACATGGACCAGAGCGTCGGGAATACATTCCACCAGTTTTAGTTTCTGCATCGACTCCCTGTGTGCGTGTCAGTAATGATAATGATGTTCTGTTATTTGTTTATCCATTTTTTGGTTCTTTTTGATCATTTAACCTTTTAATTAATTTTTAATTTAATTAATTTAATTAATGATGATAATTTGTGCACTGGTGCCATTTTTTTAGACCTTTCAAAAGCGTTTGATTTAGTTGACCACTATCTTTTATTGGATAAACTGCAAGCTATAGGCCTTTCAAGATCATCTCTACTTTGGTTTAACTCTTATCTTCATCATCGTCACCAGTGTGTGTCATATAGGGGCAGTCAATCAGGATTTACTAGCGTAACTAAGGGTATTCCTCAAGGTTCTTCCCTGGGACCTTTATTATTTTCTATTTTTGTTAATGATATGCCACTTTGCTGCACAGACTGCAATATTCATCTTTATGCTGATGATACAGTTATCTACTGTAGCAAGCCAACCATCTCTGGGATAAACCTCTCTCTACAACACGACTTTAATTCTGTCCAACAGTGGTTATTAGCTAATAAACTTCTTCTTAATAAAACAAAGTCCTACTCCTTATTGTTTCATAGGAAAGTTCTAGATATAAGTGATAACCACCTTAATCTTTGTTTTCTTGACTCCTCTCCCTTGGAATCAACTGATACCTATAAATACCTTGGCGTTTGGCTAGACTATGACTTATCCTTTAAAACTCATGTCCAATCAACTACACATAAACTTAATTCTCGGTTAAAGATACTTTATCAATCTGGTAATTGTTTCACTTTTTTGGTTAGAAAAAGAATAGTTACACAGCTGCTTCTGCCTATTTTAGACTATGCTGACATTGTTTATCACAACACCACTGCTTCTTGTCTGCATTCTCTTGATGTGGCATACAACAGTCTTTGTCGTTTTGTGTTACGTTGTCCCTTTAGGACACATCGTTGTGACATGTATGGACAGTTGTCCTGGTTTGCACCTTCAGCTAGGAGACAGTTTCACTGGATACAGTTTATTTTTAAAAGTATTTATTTCAACTATCCAGAGTATTTAAAGTCACATTTAATACGCTATAACTCGCGTCACTGTCTGAGACATGATGCTCAGATCTTTTTTAGAGTTCCTAGAATGAAAAGAGAGGTTGGGAAACATGCTTTTTGTTTTAAGGCTCCGAATGATTGGAATAATCTCCCTTTACCGCTTCGCTCGATATCTTCATTTACAATATTCCGAAGAGCTCTGATTGAACACTTTCGGAATATTTGCCAGTGTTACTAATTGTCTAATTGTTAACCTTAAACATTACTAATGTTTAAGGTCTTTATAGCATGTTTGTGGTGGGGTTTGTGTTGGGTGGGTGGGTTTGAGTATTGTGGGCCATTTTGTTTGTGTGTGTGTGCGTGTGTGTGTGAGTGATGCAACGCTGTTTGTAATTGTAATTGTAATGTTTATTTTCTCTGATCTGCTGTCTTGTACACTGCTGTGTTGATGTTATAGAGGACCCCCTTGAAAACGAGATGTATCATCTCAAGGGGTTAATCCTCTTTATATATGTTAAATAAATAAATAAATTTACGAGCCCCTTCAGACCCTGAGTTCCTCCACTACAGCCCTCATCTGTGGAACAGTCTGCAGGAGAACCTCAGGGTTGCAGAGACCGTTTTGTTAAAGTTAAAGTCCCACTAGTTGTCACACTGGTGTGTGTGAAATTTGTCCTCCGCATTTGACCCATCCCCTGGGGGAGCGGTGAGCTGCAGCTGTGGCCGCGCTCGGGAACCATTTGGTGGTTTAACCCCCCAATCCAACCCCTTAGTGCTGAGTGTCAAGCAGGGAGGCATATGACCCGACCGGGATTTGAACCCCGATCTCCCAGTCTCAGGGCGGATACTCAAACCACTAGGCCACTGAGCTGGTAATATTTGAGTTGATTTGAGGTTTATTTTAACTCCAGTGATGCTTCTTCATGGGAATCCTTCCTGGATGAAACCATGTGGATTGCATAACCACCTAGAAACAGTAATCCACGTGTTTATTACCTCGCCTGGATTACTGGAATTCTCTGGAATTAGTCAAGCCTCAGTGGCTGGATTACAGATAGTCCAAAACTCAGTTGTTAAGTTTTTACCATCGGGGGCTAAGAGGAAGTTTGTAATCTTTGTTTTTTCTGCTTTGTTTTTAACTTCCATGTCTAACTGTGGTTTTTATTGAGTGTTTACAGCGCTTTGGGCATTGCTAACATAGGAAGGTGCTTTGAAACTGATGCACTGCTAGTTTAGTCATGTGAATGGATGATATAGATATTTCCTTATGTTGCATCATTCCAGATGTTACTTTTATTTATTTATACTCAGTTAGAAGTGATTGAGCCGTGTTTTTGCAGTGTGAGGGTCGGGGTGTGGATGTCTTCTGTGTGTCTAGTGTGTATGAAGGAGTTAAACTGGTTGTTGACTCTGCTATGAATATGAATATAATCTGTATATATTGTTGTTTTCTTCATGAACAGTTCACCACAAACAAACTTTGAGTTGATTTGATGGCAGCTGCAGGCCAGTGAGCAGCTTGAATCAACGATTTAGCATCAGTTTTAGGCCAACGAGTGAAGACTTATCAAATCTAGAGGTCCCCCATGGTGAACAGAAACAAACATTAAAATGAAACAACTGCATTATTTGCTCGTTCTCACCTGGTTTCTATAAACTTGAAGAAAATCAGCTGTGATGCTGATGCAGGTCTTTAATTGAACTGTTTCTGTCATTTCGTTACGATGGGACACATGAAGAAGATAAAGCAGCAATTCAGACCCGTATGATGCCCTAAAAGGTCACGAAACTTCTCTTTACCACCAACATCCCAGCTGACTCAAATAAAGCAGCTCCAATATAAATAAATAAATGAAAGCTGCTGTCCTGTTTGGAGCGGTTGGACAGCAGCTTTCAGCACATGGTCTCTGAATATTCATTTTGGAAGTAGATTCAAGCGGTGGATATTTGTGAGAGGCAATCTTTGAAGCGGCTCCAGCGACACAACGGGGAGCTGGAACACTCTGCTGCTCAAACAGAAACAACAAGCAGAGACGTTAATATTGTTCTAGTTTGTGAGCATCTGCGGTTATTTCTTCACTTGGATGGACTGGAAACACGTTTGTGGGTCGGTGGAAAATCAGGCCTTCATTCTGGTCCTCTATCAGAACCGGACATTAACGTGATGATCTGCATCCATGACAAGTCACTCCTTACATACATAAACATGCTGCAAGCAACACATTCATGAATATTTGATTCAAATCTCCTTTAAAATGCTGATAGCCATGACCTTTGACCTCAGCTTTATGTTGAAGTGGAACGGCGGCGTGATTTACTTCGTCCTGATGCGCTCCTGGACGGTTCTTCTCCACGCTGCGACTCACAAATCTCCGGCGGGGCCAAAAGGTGCAGCCGGCTCACAAAGCGAGGTCGCGTGACCATAACAGAGTTTTTATCAGAGACGGCGCTCATCACACAGATGAGCTGCTTTATGATTCTGCTGGATCTGTGCAACACTAAAAACACTTTAAATGAATCCCAAACCGCTCCCCGCAGCCTCTTATCAACACACTCCCAGTGTTTTTATGATAAGAGTAAATCTATTATAGAAAGATCCTTCAGAATAAAAGTTTTACATTTTTATCATCATGATGTTCTGATTCTGACAAAAACAATAATCTCTGTAATTCCACTGAATTGTGTTTAATTTAGTTACGTCTCAGAGGAGATGAAGGTTGTTTATTTGGGAGGATTGCTTTAAGCTTTTGATGGATTTACATAAAAGTTACAAAGCAGCTCCACTTGAAGTGTTTTTCTTTAATATACCAAACCAGATCCTCAACTACTCCACATATTTTATAGATACTTTTATTCATCCAGAGAGTTTTTTCTTTTCTTCATCCAAGGTCGAGTTGCAGGAGAAAAGCCCAGACATCCCCAGCAGAACTCACCAGTTTATCACAGAGGAGTTTACAGGTCAGAGATGATAAATAATCCCATCAGCAACTGTTGGGTCTCTCTCAGGGTCTCCTCCCAGCTGGATATGTCCAGAAACATCCAAAAGGAGGCAATCAGGAGGTATTTTAATCAGACTTCTGGTCCACCTCGGCTGACTCGTTTAGATGAGGAGGAGGAGGAGCAGTGGTGGTGAGCTCTCATGGACAGCTCAGCCGCCAAACAGATATAAAAAACTCATTTCATCATATCTGATTTATTTTGGTTTTTATCCAAATTTTATGGTAAAAAATTCCCCTTTAAAGTTTAAAAATCCCTCTCACATAAAGCAATTTCAGCAGTTTTATTCTTGACATTTTCAGTACCTTCCAGAAGAAAAACAAGCTGTTGCTGGCCACGCCCACCCATCCCCTGATTGGCTGCTATGGAGGTGAGGAGCTTGTATATCGGGGAGGGGCTTGGAGTAAAGCCTCTGGTCCTCCGTCTCCAGGGCAGAAGCCTCCCCAAGCATCGACGGGTCGTTGTGAGGGGGCTCTATGCTAATTTGCCTTATTATGACATCACAATAAGGGACACGGCTAGCAGCACATGATTCCGGAAACCAAAGACTGACAGAAAATGGATGGATGGGTTTTATTCACATTTGGAGAGTTTATAGAGGCCGTGGAGACCAACATGGCAGCAAAAGGTGAGTTTTGCATAATATGGCCCCTCGTTGAACCTCTAATTAAAAACCTTGATCATTTTGGAAATGACCTACTATTGCAAAGTCATAAAAGAACAAAAGTTAGGTTTAATCAAAGTTAAAGAGATAATATTCAGAATCATAAGGAATAAGTTCAGGTCACACGACTTGATCTGACATGATCATGTCAGGAGGTGAATCCTGTCCATCGCAGGTGTCGAGCTCATGTGAACCACGAGTTTCTACTGTCAGAACAAATTCTCACGTCTCACTCACACGGATATTTAATCAATAACCTTCAGTGTCATATTTTACCACCTAAGCATCACTTTGTGCTCTGCAGGATTTTCACATTTCACCAGGTTTGCGTTTGGACGGAGTTAGTCAAAGAAATCAAACATTTCTAGAAAATAACCTACAGTTTTATAACATTCATGTCAGATTGAAGCTGTTGGAAAATATGTGAAAGATAAGTCACATAAATGTGTTTCTGTCCCTAAAAGCTGCTCAGCTTTATTTCCTTCGGCCATATTGTCCGCGGTGACCCCTGCTCTGCTCGGAGCACTTAGCGGTCCCAGGAGCTGTCATGGCTTCCAGAGGTCAAACCTTTTCTAATGGCTGTGACACTAGTTTGGATGGCAGCATGAGTAATCCTCCTCGTGCGTTCTGAGACTGACCGAGTCTGCGGGTTGTTCGGTGAAGCGGAGGGAACGCGAACCCAGCAGCTTTTCACAGGTTTCCCCCCCGATCGCATCGACAGCATCACACCTCCAGCAGCGATGCGATACCACGGAGCTCCATGGTGCAGAAAATAATCACAAAATAAACTCATGAGCCTCTGTGAAAAGTGACAAGCATCAATGTTTTCAAAATAAGGCCAGAATGTCTAGAAAAGATGCACTGATCACCATTTTCACATGACCTCATACATACGTTTAGAAGCATTTGCAAACCTTCTACCTCACAAATCCCAGTGTCCTTCCCCACCCCCACCAGTGTTTATTTGGCTTATTTCCTGGTCTTTGTTGGCCAAACATCCAGTTATTGTGGGCTCAGCATCTGTTAGACTCATCCAGATGAGAATAATGGAACTCCGTGGCCTTCTCTGCAGCGACAGTCGATGTCTCCGGAGTGGGTTGTTCAATTAATGGAAAGCCTTTTTGCTCAAGAACATCAATTTGTGGCTTCATTCCTGGTAGGGGACACATTTTGGTGATGAAAAGCTTTTCTGTGGGAATGATTAGTGGGTTTTATGAGAACTGTTTACTGCAGGTGACGGTAGCTTTAAAGTGCAAGGCCACAAGTCTGAGTAAATAAACAAACAGAAGAAATGTCATGCATTTTAAAACAACTGTTGTTTTTTTTGACTGCAGATGCTGCATGAATGTATTCTGGGAGGTAAAGTTTAAGGGAAAAGTGATCTGTGCCAGCGTTGCTGATCTGATGATGAAATCAAAGATTTTTGTTCACATTAAAATCAACATTAGAAAAATTACCAGTTTGAAAAATTCATAGAATCTTTTGAAGAAGTGATAATAAATTTAACTTCACACATACAGTCTATGGTTTAGCGCACACCGGATGTATGGGGTGCCATTTGTAAAGTTAAACAGTCATAACTCACCAGCAATATTTGGGTTATTTAGTGTATCATAACATCATTTTCACCATGTTATTCATACATTTATGAATATTAAAGATCACAATTAAATATTTAGTTAGCAAGCTAAATATTTAATTTAGAGTTAAATATTTATTTTACAAACTAAATATTTAGGTCAGACCTAAATATTTAGTTTGTGAAATAAATATTTAGTTGGGATCTAAATAATTATTTTCCAAAATAAATATTTAGATCCCAACTAAATATTTATTTTGGGGCTGGGATCTAAATATTTATTCAGGAAAATAAATATTTAGTTTGGAGATAAATATTTAGTTTGTAAACTAAATATTTATCTCCAAAATAAATTTTTAGTTAGTAAATTTAATTAATTTTACAAATTAAAATTTACCAAAATATGTAGTTTATAAATAAATATTTAACTGTAGCTTGCTAACTAAATATTTAGTTAGAACTTTATGTATATATGTATGAATAACATGGTGAAAAATGAACACCCATTTTTTTCTTCTTATGAAAGGCTAAATAACCCAAAATACTGCTGTTAAATTATGACTCTGACTTTACAAGTGGCACTGTATACCGGCCCCAGAAGGGTCTCGCCATGACGCGCCCCTAAAGATTTGATTGGATTCTATTTTTGACGCAACACACATCTGGAATTCATCAAGCTCTGCAGTTATAGGGCTAGACAGGAAATCACATGCATCAGTGTAAAGCATCTGGTAAATTTCAAAATAAAAGACTATTGCAGCTTTATGATATGTCTTGACCAGTGACCCAACAGCTTTAATTTCACAACATTATACATAACATCACACATTTGGATGGTGAGTTATAACAGACAATATAAAAAAATTTGATTAAAAGTTAATTTACAGGATACAACGTCAATTCTCTGATACACTCCTGGTGTAAATTGACACTCCGTGGAGCTCACAAGTAAACTGCACTGCTGTAACGCGCTGCAGATGCACCTGGTATGAATTGGGGGTAAGACATGGACCTAAAAGTCTAATAATGACACTGTTGCTTAGCTAAAAGGTGAAGCTACTCCACTGCTGCTGCTCCTCATTAAAAAGGAGTCAGAGGTGGTTCAGGTGACTTGTGAGCCTCCTGGTCACCTTGCACCTCCAGCTCACATGGAGGGATTATATAACCGCTCTAGCCTGAGACAGCTGCGTGATCCCCCAGGAGCAGCTGGAGAGTGCTGCTGGGTATTGGGACGTCCGGGTTTCCCTCCTGGACCCATTACCTCCATGACCCGGTGATGTTTAATACCAATAGTTCATTTGTTATGTAAAGAGTTATGATTCCTAGCGGTGGTTCCCAGGATTCCTGAGGCTAAATATCTGTGTTTAGGTCTATTATTTCTTGCTTTAGAAAAGTCCATGAAGGGATTTTCTCCTTTTCCTTGATGGACTGTAGCTCTTGAACTATGGGACACAATCCTTGCTAATGACAGTGGTGCGTGGGCACAGTAAACCACCTCATTAAAAGACTTTCTCTGGTCGCAGAGCCAGATTCTTCCTCCTCTGAGCCTTTGCTTTGAGTTCAGACCCCCACTAAATCATTTGGGATTTTTAGTGAAGGTCCAGGAGAGGAATGATACCCGTGTCTTTTATTCAAGCCTGGTTGCTTCACAGGTTTACAGCGGTAATGCCTTCACTGACATCAGAATGGATGAACAGATGTATCGACTGGTGATCTCCTCCTCCTCCTTCAGCACCACAGGGAGAACAGAGGGAGGGAAGCATGCAAGGAGGCAGCCATCAAAACCACTACAGCTCACCACACCGTTTGCTGATCGCGGCTCGCACGCCGGCACTCAGAATCAACCCGCGGTGAGAGGCCTCGGTACGGAGCAGCTTAAGGTAAACAAACAGCACTCCCCTCCAGCAGAACTCGCCGGCGGCTATGTACATCTCCTCTGAGTGCACAGCTTCCTGCTGCTATATTTAAATATCTGAGGCAGCCCCCTGCAGAGAAGGAGTTGACGAGCATGTTTTAGCATTTGTCGTCCAGCTGTCATTATCGTACCCTCAGTAATGAACCAATCTTATTTAAGATTTTTTTTTTGTCCTAAAAGATCAGAGACTTTAGTTTTAGTCAAGGTTTCAGCAAAAGGTGCTGCCTTTGCTTGGCCCAATGTGACCGAGGCTTGGTCCCTTCCATATTTTATGAGCCTGACGGGTACATACCGATCTAATTTTGTCCTTGGAGACAGTCGCAAGGCCCCGCACGCGATTTATCTGCAGGTCACCCGCGGGGCTCCGCGAAGGGGACAGATGAAGCGATAACAGATGACGGCACCAACAACTTGACTTATGAGTACGCTTGTCAATAAAGTCCTCTACCGGCCACACTTCAGCAGGGCCCAGTTAGGGACCGCAAACGGCCATAACCAGCACGAATGTGAGCTTTAGGATGGAGGAAGCCCTGAGTTCAAAGATATACCCGCTGATTTATCAGCCATCGGGCGGTCGAAGTTCATCCACATAAAGTGGATGTGATGAGACGGGATGGGAGTCTGGCATGAATATTCACTAGTGACAGCAGCAACATTAAGGATGCAAAACTTTGTAAAAATGATGCAATTTCATGTCACGCCTGTGAGGAACATAAGGGATGTCTGAGCTGGCGAGGGCGTTGGATGAGACACTCCAATCCGTTTTGCTTCCTGAATAAATAAATAAATAAATAAAACACTCTGACACATGCCAAGCAAAGATGTCATCCCGGGTGGGCCGGCTCTCCATGACTGGAGTAATATCTCACGAGTGTCTCGGTGCATCGAAGCTTCGCTCCTGCAGAAAGCAGCTCTGCGATAACGACACATTTCCTTGAAACCTGGAACAAAACTGTGACTAATCAGTATAGTGCAATGCAAGGTGGAGAAAATCAATTTGTTTTCCGTTTTACACAATCAGCGTCGTCGTGGCACAACATCACTTCCACTCCTGAAAGGGTCGCTCTACCAGAGGAAATGAAATTATGATAATTACATCGTTTGCACAACTATGCTCCCGTAAACTCCAGACTGATTAATTCTTATAATCCTTTTAATTAAAACCCCCCACTGAAGTGTTTTTAGAGGTGGGGCCACCCTTGAGAAAAAGCCAGATTTGATATTTTTAAGTGCTTTATTACAATTAGGACCCTTTTCAATCAGAGATTTTACCAACAATGAGAAAGTCTCATGAGATAAAAACCAGAGGAGACAAAAACTCTTAAATAAAAGCATAAAAGCCTTATTGTATCAGGATTATCCCCCATTATCTGGTTTATACTGGTCTTGGAGGGAGGTCTCCTCTTAGCAGGAAAGGCTATTTGGAAACTTTTATGAGCAAAATCTATGTAATCAGAGTAAATCCTGTTTGGGATTTCATGCAGATGCTGATTATTTGAGCAGAAAACATCAAAAAGTTGCTTTGATTTGACTCCCCGGTCACTCTGGTGGATGCACGTTTGGGGGGGAGGCCTGAACGTTTCTCCCTGGAGGACGACATTGTTACCTTTTCCAGTTCATCAGCAGCAGCTGCCCTGGGGAAACAGTCAATACCAAGCGTTTGGGCACTTAGTCACTGCTGTCAGCTGTCAGATCCAGAAGATTAAAGCGTACTTGACTACACGTGGCTGACAAATCATCGGAATTGGATACGAACGAAAGTGCCGCTTGTGTATCGCTGCGGGTGACTGGCAGGGGTAGAGGAATGGGCACGTAGTAAAAATGATTTTTAACATTAAAATCCTCTCTGGCTACAAGGGCGGCAGGAGAAAACAACATTGCATAACTCCAATGATCTGTTTATTGTGGGCAAACCCACGTTGATGTTTTATCTCCACCAATAACACAAGCCTGGAGGAGCTCTGCTGTGTGGTGGAGTTGCTAATGCTAACGGTTAGCTTCTACTAGCCCAGACGTTCTCTGCTGTTTCCTTGTTACAACTCTGTGATGGTAATTGACTGAGGATGTAGCACAAAGAAAAGCGTGTGTGAGAATAGCCGTAAGTAAACGTTTTATTTACATAAGTTCATCTACGCTAGAGAAACCCAGAGAGCATAAACAACTACACAATCTCTGTAGTTAATGTAAACTACAGCATCCGGATGTGAACTCAGAAATCGGTGAGGGAAACCACAAATCAGAAAGAAATATATTAAAACACTAAAATGGGATTTGACCTTTAAAAGGTGCCATTGAGTGATTTATAAACTAGTAGAAGCACTTTCTGTAGTTTACTGGTAACCAGTGTAGAGATCTAAGAACAGGAGTGATGTGCTCGGTTCTCTTGGTTCTGGTTCAGACTCTAGCAGCAGCATTCTGAAGAAGATGCAGCTGCTTCACAGCTTTTTTGGGAAGACCAGACAGAAGACCATTGCAGCAGTCCAGCCTGCTGGAGATGAATGCATGAATGTGAGCAAGCTCACTAGCTCCAGGCAGGCTTAAAACACCGCGATCTGGAGACATCTGAGCACTACTGAGTCCAACACAGGTCTGGCAGCCTGAGCCTTATGAAGACTCCACTGGTGATCACTAGTTGGGATCAGCTGTGCAGGCTGCAGGGAGGAGGGGCAGGAGCAGAGGCGCTGTCCATGGTGCTGAAAGCATGGAGAGCAGAAGGAGCGCTGTCCATACAGGCAGGAACCGTAACAATGCTAAACCAACAACAGCCTTCCCCGTCGTGAGTCAAGATGGGTGAGTCCATCAATGTTCAGTGACAGTGTGACGTAGATCTGTCAGGATTTTCTGATCCTAGAGTTTCACCTAGAGTCTATTTTCTATCAGAAGCTGATGCAGGAGATAGGTGGAGGAGACTATTTCCATGTTCAACACTCAGAGTGACCCGTTAGAATCAGAAATAATCATTAAAACATGGATTTTTGAGTGAACCACACCTTTAAGGCTTGAAACTTAGTTTTCCATGACATAATCACGCTAATTCACGTTTCTTCTGCTTAACAAAAAGAAATCGACAGTAACCGATGATCTGTTGGCTTCTTGAGGAGACATCCCTTTCTGTTCTTGAACATTTTAACCACAGCATTTTGCAACGTCTAATAAAAAGACAATGGGAAATATAATTCTGCCCTTGAATTAAAGGGACATTATGGAAGTTTAACAGCTAATACAAGTATAGAAATTTTAAATGTATTCCTCACACATTCTCCTGCAATGCCTTGGTCCTGTAGAATGAGCCCTGGCATTTTCACTGTGATTGCCTCTGTAGGCCTGTAAACTCTCAGAAAAGATCTTGCTCGGGTCGAGCAAGAGGGCTTCCCCGGTGTCCTCCAGAGGCAGCATGACGTCATGCGCGCTCACGCGCCCGCGTTTGTTTGCTAGCTGTAGCTTAGCGGTAGAGCGAGAGGTGGTTTTGGTAGCTGATTCAGCCAAAAACAAGAAGAGAGCTGCTTCAAGCACCAGCGAAACTCCAGCCCAGACCCCAAACAAGACAAAGAACCCAAGAGTTTATTCCAGCGCCACAAAAAGGGCAAAACTCGAGTCTGGTCGCCGAAGACAAAGAACGAGGATAAACATCAGTCCGGCCGGCAGAAGTGGAAAATGCTGAGACAAAAGACCCGCAGTTGGCATCATTGTTGCTGGACAGGTAAGAAATTATTACTAAATACGTGTGGGGTAGTTGTGGGTGCTTTCAAAGCAAACCGGGGGCTTACGTATGTCATAGGAACATTTTAGGCTGCTTGTTTAGCTTGTCTCTATCAGAGTCAGTGCTGGTCAGGATATTAATATTAGTCTGATTCTTATTTTTACTTCTCAGCGCACTGGGACTTTTTTTCCAGGGTAGGATGAGTACCGGTACTAATATATTACCGCTCATTTATTAGTGGAGATCTCTGAGATTTCTGCAAAATATGTCCGTCTCCAAGTAAACACATTCCCCCCCAGCGCCGCTGACCCGAACCTCCCGATAGGCAGAACACACGCTACAAGAGGGGCCACGATTTGCGCATTAGGATGCATCCTCTCCAAATGCGCCTTTGGAGATGATGTGCGCCGCGCGTACAGCTCCGTCAGCTCCGTCAGCCCAGGCAAGAGGAGAGAGAGAAAAAAGACGAGTTTTCCGACACCGTGCACGTTCCCTCAATGACTGACAACACGCAGCATCTGACCAGCGTCAGATGTGCCGACAGACAGGTGGATCCATGCAGGTGGAGAGGAAATATAGACCAGGAGCAGAAAGAAAAAGTCATAACCAGAGGAGTGTGTTGTTGGAGCAAAAAAGAAAAACTTTGTGGGCATAAACATCCCAGCTTCTGTTCATGAGACAGAAGATAGGATAATTGTGTCTGGATGTGGAGAATAAATTATACAGCAGCCCTGGTTATCATTTATGAGAAGTCTTGGTAAATGCAGAAACATGCAGAGCTTTTATCATTTGATTCATAACCTATGTTTTTGTAATTGATGTTTTCTGTTTGTTTTTGTAGCATCAAATCGATGGAGCTGCAAGAACTCTTTAGATGAGGAACAAGCCAATAGTTTGGAAACAGTGTGTAAGTAACAAATTATTCTCATAGAAATGCAATGGCTATATGTCAGTATATATAATCATGTTTTGCTGCTGTTTTTACTTCCAGATTAGAGCTGGAAAGAGAAGGAAGGAGCTTTAGACCCGTATGATTCAGATTATGTATCTCCAATATCAATAAGGTATGTTTTATTATTGTTTTTTTTAATACCGTAGTAACATCCCACTCTCACTTTCTATTCACTGATTATATAAAATGTATTTGTCTTGTGCAATAGATGTGCATCACAGGATGAGGTTGACCAACTTCCTTGCATTTGCCTGGATGAAGCTGACAATTATCACAATTATAATTTTTATATAACAATTATAATTATTATATAGGCTAACAATTATATGTGCTATTTGAGTTTCACTCAATATGCTAACATTCTGCTTACAATAGTGGCCTGCACAGAACCCAACTAATGCTGCTACTCTGTGTGTATATTTGCACATATTATTGTTGATTTTATATTTATATCATTTCTGCATTATTTTTTTGTATTCTTTTACATTTTGCACCAAAGGGAGTGGCACTCCAATTACACTGTACCCTGTACAAAATCAATAAAGGCTATTCTATTCTATTCTATTCTGTATTGGACATTGTTAATTGTGTGGAGGCAGATTTAAAAGACAATTTAGAAGAGCCATCAGCAGCAGGACTGACTCAGCTGTTGTTTTCATTCAGGAGTACAGCATGCATGCCTCGTGCACGAGCTTACTATTGAAGCTGCAGTTACACGTTTGGCCTGAGGGGGCGATAGCGAGCATGAAAATTTCAAAGTCCATAAAGTCCCTTTAATTGTGAAAACAACCTAAGTGCTACTGACTTACATTGGCACAATTTGTTTATTAGATCTTTCACCAAGAACTTGCTTTCATAAGGTGAAGTCCTTAAGTGGCTCAAAAAAGTGAATTTAATTCATTATTTCTATTGAATGGAGCATTAAGTTGCAATGTGACGTCTGAAAGATTGAAGACATTTTTTAAGTGGCTTTAAAATTCACGTTGTTTGCCGACAGGTTCCAAATGCTGTAAAATGCGTGTTGTGATGACAGCCTGCTCGGCTTTTCCCACAAATATTTAAAATAATAAAGATAAATCAACACAGCTTTAAAGTTGCGTTCATAGTCAGCACTCGGAGTCCTCGTTGCTTCCAGGAAAACAAAAACTAAACATGTTTTAGTGACATTAGTCATTAGTTCTGAGACATTTTCTTCTCTGTTGGAAACAGTTTTAGTGATGCTGGACTGTTCTGTTCTCTGTTTGTTCAAACTTTGCATTTATATACAATTATTTCCTTTTTGATTTTAGAGTAGCTGATAATAATTAAAACAGATGAGAAAAACTAGAATGTTCACAAATAAATGATATTCTGATTGTCTTTATAATAAAAGCATTTCCAGGATAGAAAAAATGTATCCTTGTAGAAGTTCATGTTCTAATAATGAGTAAAACATGGAAGCAAAACGATGCTGTGCTTTTTTATCAGTGCTGTTATTGCTGTAAGGAAGCACCTCGGGGCTTTTATCAGCCCTTAATCCCATTTATTCAATGTTGTAAACAAAATGTTCACCTTTAACAACGAGTGTCAGACGTGATGATCTGCATGTTCCCACTCCTCTCAGATCAGTGCTTCTAGGGTCGAGGTGACCCAACTTTCTTTCTCTACTCCCTGATTTCAATGGTTTTGTCATCTTGACCAGTTAGTGACCTCTCTATGTGAACATCAGACACTCTTGTGCTTTGCTCGAGTTTAAAACATCTAACGGGGGTCAGGGTCTAACCGAATGTTGCTCAGTTTGCTGTATTTACTTGTCTGTAACCCGGGGCCTGCCCAGGATCAACATGGAGAACCAGGACTGTGTTTGTGTTTGGTGTAATGAGTTTAAGTAGGGATGTGGAAGAATCTGGCGATACGATTTAAATCACAATAAGGAAGAGGACGCGATATATTGTGATGCTAAAAGCCAGACGATATTTTATAAGCCAAGACACCTCCAGTGTTACCGCGAGATCTCGTTGATCTAGCAGAATGACAGCGGTAAAAAACGCCGCCACCTAGCAGTCGGAGTTTGAATTGCACCACACCAAAGAAATACAGTAAACGTGGCTTTTATGCACCAGTCAAGCCTGAGTCAGCCCAGAAGCACACACCATCCGCAAAATCTACCTTCTAGACCAAATGTAAACTTTTACCAACAGTTTTGATGAGCAGTGTCTGATTCTGGGCCTCTCTCCTGAATAAACGTTCCAACTGACTTGATTCAGAGACTAAATTACCTCCTTGGAGTTTTGCAAAAGCTCCTTAATGACCCATTCATCTAAATCAGGTGTGCTGAAGCAGAGAATCAAATCAAACATGTAGGATAGCGGCCGACTTTTTAACTCTGAGAAGTGCACGGAGTTGACTTTAGAAAAGCAAATAATCTGGCAGCAGCTTCTTTAAAACATCGTAAATGTCAGCGCGCTATCAGCTAGATTACCGTTTTAATCAGTGATTATTTACTCAAACGGGTCTGGACGTAACAGAGAACAATGGTGGATGATTACTGGAGCATTTTCCTAGTAAATACGCCAGAATTATTCATTCATTCATTATTTTTTAGGTCAGATAAATGAAAGAGCAACTGGAATATGCCTAAAAGTTCTCATAATAGAAGGATTTCATGAATGTTTGTGGAATTTGAAGTTTTTTATTTGAAAAACATATTTTTTATCATTTATTTTTCATCAGCATAAGTTCACAGTAGTGTCTCTAGCTATCACAAAGTTTTCTCCTGTCCAACTTTAAAACCTTTAAAACTACTTTACTGCCATTAGAAATAAGCAGTTTGATGCAGGACTTCCAACATTCCAACAGCTGAGTTTAAAAGGAGAGTTCAGAATAAATGTCTGATTTATTTTCCAGAACATTTATGAAGGAGTCTTAGAGCTTAGGCTAGCACGCTAAAGACATCATATTTACCTTCACTTCTCCTTGAAACATCACATTTTGTCATATTTATTGCTCCATCTTTTTGTTTTATTATTTGATGTTTATTTTACCTTTAGATGGTTTATTGTTCTAGCTCCCTCACAATGACAGAATACATTTATATATGTGAGAACAGGCTGATATAAAATACGGAGGCTGTGTCTAGCATGATTTTTATAGTTTATCAGATAAATCTGAGCTCAAATAAAACAAATCATGTAAACAAAGGTTTAAAGTGAGATCCGCCTGAGGAGAAGCCTTCCTGTGGAAGAACTGTGAATTCACACTTATAGGAACCAGAAGCTCCTGAGTCAGGTCTCCCTCCACCTGAAGGGCCGGAGTATTGATTTTCCATGTAGCTTCACCTGTGGAGCAGCAGCGAGATAATTGAATCATTTTCCGCCGCCACATGCCGACAGGTTTTACAACAGGACTCTGTGTGGGCGTCACAGTTGGTCCTAATACTGCATGTGCTCGTATGAATGCCAGTTAAAGCGCGTCTGTGACGTCGTCTGCATGTGAAAACGTGGTGAGAAGAAGGTTTTAAAAGTAAAGCATAACCTTGGATGTTGCACCATGAGTGTTGTAGAGACAACTTTCATCTCAGTCTTCTTCTCGTTTCTGTTCTGACATTAAAGGTTTATTCCGCCTATTCAGAATAATGTCTGTGTAAATATTATAAAAATAGAATTACTTTAATAAGTGTCTGAATGAGGAGCTAACGGCTAGTCTGAACAATGAGCTAACGGCTAGTCTGAACAATGAGCTAACGGCTAGTCTGAACAATGAGCTAATGGCTAGTCTGAACAATGAGCTAACGGCAAATCTGAACAATGAGCTAACGGCTAGTCTGAACAATGAGCTAACGGCTAATCTGAACGATGAGCTAACGGCTAGTCTGAATGAGGAGCTAACAGCTAGTCTGAACGATGAGCTAACGGCTAGTCTGAACAATGAGCTAACGGCTAGTCTGAACAATGAGCTAATGGCTAGTCTGAACGATGAGCTAACGGCTAGTCTGAACGATGAGCTAACGGCTAGTCTGAGCACAACCAGCTGCAGAATTTTGCTGCTTCCTTAAAACAGTTCTAATCTCCTAAAGGTCATATCAGTTCATGAATTATTATTTCATAAACTTCTACACCATCATTATTTTGCATTAAAAAGTTTATTCTTCCGTATTTACTAGTGTAAAAATCACCAGCAAATTGTAGTTCCTCCTGTGCAGTCAAATCTAAAGGCTCCAGAAGATCCAAACTAAGCCTGCAGGCTGGCATTTATAACAATCTAGTTACGTCTTAGTGACTAGTCAGTCCCTGTAAAACAGAGTAAATCATCTCAAAGAAGGCGCCCTTGTTACACTCCTGTTGCTCTTTTCGATCCTTCACATCGGTAAATTTAGAGGTGGTGCAGCTCTGTGCTTTCATTCTGATATTTGCAGAATCGGAGCGTTGGCGCCTGGTGCTTGTTTCCACTGCGCCAGCTGTCCCGTGTTGCTGTAGCTCTGTTACCGCCTCCGCTTTACCAGCTCTGCTTTAACACGTCAGCCCTCCTCCGTACCTTACAAACGTTAAGGTGCCACAGTTCCACCTTAAACAGCATGTGGAGAAATAATTATAATACCAGTTCAAGTGGTTTAAATGACCCAGTATTAAAGCCTGCTTGGTTTAAAATGCGGTTTGTACTTTTTACTACCCTGAGAATGTATCATGAACTCTATAAAACTCCAGGTACCCTGCCAGATTCTGCTTTAGAACAGGGAAACGGAGCATCCTGCCAGCTGAAACGGTGCTCCACATTCTGACTGCCTCTATTTTTGAAAAGTCAACACTGCAGGACAGGCGCTTTTCTCAGATTTGGCCTACATCCAGAGGCGTAATGAACGCTGGGAAGGCTTTCATCTCAGGAGCTGTGTTTTATGTCAAACTGTGCACATGTGGGTCAAGTGCAGATTAACCTGTCACCGTCTTTGCTGCCAAGCTACGCCAAACAGGGAGAAATCACAACTTCAACAGGGCCAAGTTTGGTAAAATATCTTGGAAACTACCAGCAAAAACACATAAAAGAGCCACAGCTAAACCACGGAAAACACACAGGTGGAAACAATCAGTCGACTAAACGTAAACACAAAGTTCACTAATATCTGGATACTTTTGGAAATCAAACATGTTTTTAGTTTTCTGTAAAGACCTTTTTTATGGCACAAGGTTTGTTCAGTGTTTGAATTTCAACTCATTTTTCAGCATCAAAAACAAAATCTTTACAAGAACCTGGGAGTTTCTCAGTATGCGAACTTGTCTGTACTTGTGTACTCCCGTCATCAGCGATGGTCCAAGTACTGTTCCAATCCTAAGTACACATAATGGCAAGTTCGCTCAAAGGTCCCGGATATGTTCTTGCTCCGCCCATTGTATCGAGGATGCACTGATGCGTCCTTCTGCGGACTTGGGACAGCAAAGTTTCCCATAATGCATTGCGCCGCTAACCGTTATGCTCCGAACGGCAGAGGAGAAAGCTCATAACTGTTGTGCTTTATATCAGAAAAACAAATAAATCAATATAAAGTTGTCTGTTATTGTAAATTATTGCGTGTAACCAAATAAAGCACAAATAATACGTTTTCGTTGTTATTTAAGGAAATAACTAGACTTTTATTTTTATGTCAGGTCTTGTTTTTTACTGTGACACAAAGGAGTACGCTTGTTCCAAATGCCGTCGTCGTCCTCCCGTAGTCGGCAGAATGGACTTTCTGGTGTCCTCGCCAAGAACACACCTGTCAAGTTCACGAGAACGTACTAGCGTCCTTGAGTATTGAGAAACGGCCCTGGGCTCACTGTGTTGGAACCAGGTCAAAATGAGCTGGTTTTAGTTTATAAGATTTATTTAAATCAGTGATTAAAATGCAGAAACTGCAGGAAGATTGAAAAACAACATCTTTCCATGAATAATTTGATCTGATTCATGGTGAAACTGAATGTTTTGTCCTATTTGTAAAACAAAACAACTAATAAAAAACATTTTCACAATAAGCAAGCAATAATCCGTATTTATGTGGAAATCTGCAGAAGTAACTTCGAGAAAAAAACTCAGATTTGACTTTCTATATCTGAAAGTGTCGATCAGATCAGACGTCTGGTTCCTGTTTCTGAGTTATTCAGCGTACAGTAGAGCAGTCTGCATATCTTATTTCCTGCCTTTTTGACTCTAACACACTTTCTGCCGTTCGCTTTATTCTTTGATTTCCCTCGCAGTCTTTTCAGGCTCCCCATCGCCGTCTTGCTGCACCTGCTGGGGAGTGATTGAGCAATGTTCTTTTCACTGCATCACTTCTTCACACACACATGCCAGCCAAACCTTTTCTCTGTAATGCTGAGCTCATGCATCACCTGCATATCAATTAGTCTGCAGGTCCCATGTGGCCTGTATTCATGGCTAAAAAAAACGGAAAGAAATCTGGAAACATCAGCACCCCGGAGCTGTGATCTACCTTCACTTCTTCTCTAGAGAGAGCACTTAAAGGTTTCCTTTTCTGCAGCCTCTGGTTAGCATCCGACACGGGGCGCTGATTCTCTAAAACCAGATCCTTTTTTTTTCTCTTAAAGAGCCTGATCCAGGTGACCATCCTGCTTCTTGAAAGTGAAAGCCTGTTGATTGGAGTGGCTACTGTGAAAAAGGATGGCCGGACGTTGAAGCTGCCGAGCGTATCGTCTCAAGTACTCGTGCAGCTGAGTTGGAATCATGAGGAGCTTCAGATGTGACTGAGGTCACCCTCGCTGTGGTTTCTGTTTTTATCTCTAATCTGACAAAATTGTTGGCGTAAAGATAAAATGACACCTGCACCAACAAAGGAACCAGCCACCAACATGGAAGCAATCAAGTAAACCTCAATATGAAACGTTACAGATTGAAAATGGGAACCAGATGATCCAAAGTGTTGGAACATTTATTTGAGTTGGTCGTCGTTATCAGCTGCCACCATGTTTTTGCTTTAGTCTGTGCACGTCTCTGATCTTAATGGTCTTCCATCTGCATTCGACTTAAATTTGGAGGCTACCAAATTCAAGATGGCCGCCACAGCTAACTAAATTTAGTGAATGCACAAATGTCTTTAACTCGGTCAGTTCTACAGATGTTGAGCTAAGATTCGGTGTGGTGAAAGTCGCTTCCGAAACTCGCTCTGACTTACACTTGGTGCGTGAGCAGCGCGTTGCAGCAGCGTCGCCATTTCCACGGCTAACAGAAACCGTTGGTGTGGTTTACGCCGGACGCGTCGTGGTGCGTGTGCAGACGTGTCCCAAAACTGTTAAAGATACGGTCGGGTTCTGTTTATGATGCGACACGCTTCCAAAACACGCCAAGCTCCACAGTTAATGTAGGGCTGAACAGGAAATCACACATGGTATCAGTGGAAAGAGTCTGGTGAATTTCAAAATAAAAGACAATTATGCCAACGTTACATCCTTGCCAGTGACCTAAGAGCTTGTTTGTTCCCTGCATCTGTTGAGGAGAGGATCAGTGAGGCTTTTGTCCTGGATGTGAAAAATCTCATCATTAAGTATGAAACCACACGTCGTTTTTAAAGACTCCAGAAATGCATGAACGTTTGTTAGGAAATATAAAAATAACACCCCTGCACGGGTTTGTGTTGTTTCTGCTGTTTTAGCTCTAAACTTTCCTCACACCTGTTTGTCATCTGTAATCAACACACCTGTTTTCATTTGCTGATCAACAACCCCCGGTTACAAATACCTCTTGGTTGCATTTGGCTGATTGTTTACCGACCATCTTGTGCTTTAGCAGTGTTTTCTGTTTGCCTTGTGTTTGAAATGCTTCTGGAGGCTTTACTGTGTTTATTTGGTTCTGTGTGGGGGACCGTTTAACCCCTATGGGTCGTTGTTTCCTGAATGCTGCTGAAACACAAAGCCATTCAGTGATGTTCATTAATGCAAAATCAAAAAACATGTGTCTCAATTGCAAGACATATGAAATAATTTACATTTAAATGAAATAGTTAATATATTTCTCTTGCTTTAAAGAGTAAAAAAATGCAAAACTAACGTGAAATAATGTGAAATGCATGTAAAAATATTCTAAAATATTCTTTCTTGTGCTCATCTGCAAACAAAAGTTCTTAAAATGGGGAAAAATCAAAAGTGTTTTTATCAAAAAGAATTCCAAATTAACTTGGAAAACGTCTGCACTGGTTTTCCATGTGATTCCATGTGATAAAGTGCTTTTTCCCTGTGACTGTGTGTTTTTCCCATTAATGTTGGTTCTGAAAATGTTAGAAAACATCCATCTTTGATTATCTTGTTAGCGATCATGACTGGTTTAATTATAGTTATCACTATATTTTAGCCAAAGTTCCTATAATCTGTAGAAATCCTCTTCTCTAAAATAATCTTAGTCCTATAATTTTGAGAAATGTTCATCAGAACTGAGACGTGCTCCAGCCCTCCCTGAGTTCTTAAATGTCTGAGTTAATAAATTGTTGGTTTGAAGCTGCTGGTGAGTCTGACTTTCCTCATGCTTGTGCAAAACGTTTCCAAAGACTCTTAGAATTAAGGAAATCATCCATATTTGTTTTTTTCCCAGTTTCCAACGTCTGCAGAAACAAAAATGTCTAAAAAGCTATTTTTTTTGTTTTGTGTATTTTAGTCAAAATGTCATCAGACTGAAGATTATTCAGATTCAGCCGTAATTAGTGTGAATATTGTTTCTTCTTAAGTTAATGTTATGAATCGTGTTTCTAATAACTTCACTGTGTGATTTTTTTATTCTTTATTAAAGCTGCAAACAGCTGAAGCTGAACATGAGCGTGCTCCTGCTGAGAAAGCAGCAGAAAACCACATTAACATGATGAATTTACACGCAAGACTCTCTTATTTATTTGCATTCAAAGGAGCTCTCATTGCAAGTGCAGCAGGCCGGCCTCGCTCTGCAAAAGCAAACTCTGGAGTAGATAACAGGAACACAAAGAGTGCCTAAATTAACAGTTCTGCTTGTTCTGAGAAAAGAAAGAAAAGCTCAGAGTGATGGAGGACACGAGGAGTCCCATCCTCGTAAAGCAAAAACACTCCAGGAGGTAAAACATGTTGTTATTCAAAGAGTCGACTCAGAACAAACCCGGAGGTTTTACAAAAAGGTGTGAGCCATCAAAAGCTTTAGGAACTGGAAGGGCTGGGTTAAAACTGAGTAAAAGTCTTAATCTAGATGTGTTTATGGGCTTCAGCAGCTGCACGATAGCTGCTGAAGTTCATCTAAAAGCAACATCTGGAAGGTTATTCACATAGAAAAAGGACCTGGGACCAGAAAATATCTAGTGTGCAATAAAAATCATTCAATCTGACTCTGATCAAGTTACATCTGATTAAACTAATTATAAAAAACTACATGAGAAAGATTTTAACAAGGTTTCAAACGAGACGACCCATTGAAACGAGTCTATCCATAAAATTCAGACTTTTATAAATTGGATTAATTAGTCCAATTATATGTGAGAGAAGCAAAGAGTCCATTTTCTCCTCCACCTGCTGCCGCTGAGCTCAGTGACTCATGAAGGGAATCTAATAAATGTTGGTTATGGTTATATGAGCCACGTTGGTAAAAACTGATTTTATACTTCTTTACTTTCCATAATTCTTCAAACTTAAAATGGCCGCTATAGCAGAATGACCCTTTGGAGTCCCAACGGAGGACGCAGAAAACAGCTTTTTGATTCTTGCTTTTCTTTCTTGTAAATTATCGATAATCTCAAACATCTGAGTTTGTTCCATCCATCCTCATTCAATCACCATAAATGGAGTAACGGATGCTCCAGAGATTATGTCTCTCGGCTGGCCTGGGAACGCCTTGGGATTCCCCCGGAGGAGCTGGCCCAAGTGGCTGGGGAGAGGGAGGTCTGGGCTTCCCTCCTTAGGCTGCTGCCCCCGCGACCCGACTCCGGATAAGCGGAAGACAATGGATGGATGGATGGATGGATGGATGGATGCTCCAGATCCAGGAGAAGACGTTCCTCTGACAGGAAACACTTTCCAGCTGCTCCTGGGGAAATCCCAGATAGGATCAATAATCCCTTCTTTGTGTTCCAGGTCTGCCTCAGTGTGGCTCCTACTTTTGGGACAGGTATGGAAAATCTCCAGAGACGACCAGGGTGCTTCCAAATCAGATTACTCAACCTCCTCAAGTGATTCCTTTCACTGAAGTGCTGCAAAGTATGAGGTTTTGGAAGCATCCCAGATAAGAGTTGCTTCCAGAAAGGGTCAAACTCCGCATTTCAGACTATGCCAAACAGGATGTAAAACAAAAGCAGTATAAAACATCCTGAAACTTTCAAAATAAAAGTCATGTGCAGCTTTCCAATAAAAACGTCATTTGCTGAGAAACCTCAGTAGCCGAGGTAAACAGAACAAAAAACAAACCAGATCCATGCTGCAGTCTTTGCTTGTTATCATGTGAACTCCTGAAATCACGCGGGATCTTGCAAATCTCTCGTGATTTAGTGACTTTGCAGAACCAGCTGCTTGGATCACCTTTTGGCTGTCTTCCTGGTTGGAAGGGAACTCACAAAAAAACACGTCTACGTCAGTCGTCGCTTACACCTCCAGTGGAAAAGCTGGGAAGGTTCAGCTCAACCATCTCATTTCAGTCTCTGGACTCCAGGATCTTTTTCTCGTGATCCAAATCTCATGACTGAAAGTCTAGCTTGATGGTTCAACAATTGCAGCAGGGAAACAACTAAAACATGCTCGATAGGAGCTCTCTCGCCCCATAAAGGTTTAATTTATAATGTTCATAATATGTTGTTCCAGAATCAGCATCATCGCATGACTCCTTTCTTTAAACAAATGTTCGACTCTAAACCGCTGAAGATGAGATTTTAGTTTTGAATTCCTGAGAAAAGTTTCTACCATCCACCTCAGTAAAAAGAAAACCAGCAGCTTTAGTTTTCAGGAAGCCGACGGCATCAGTGAATGTTTTCTGGGAATACACGAGTTTCCCTTCATGATTTGGTTTAAAGCAGGGGTGCCCAATCCTGGTCCTGGAGGGCCGGTATCCAGCATGTTTTAGTGGTTTCTCTGCTCCAACACACTTGATTCAGTGGTTCAATCACCTGTGCAGCAGCTCATCAGGCTCTGTAGAAGCCTGCTAACCACCTGCTGATTGAAGTCAGGTGTGTTGAAACAGAGTTAAAACTAAAGCATGCTGGATACCGGCCCTCCAGGACCAGGATTGGGCACCCCTGGTTTAACGCATCTGCAAACACGTTTGATCACTAAATCTTGGAAGGATCCGTTTCAGGTTGAACCTCCAAACATTCAGCGTTCCTCTCATAATTTGACAGAATCGTGTATATTTCTGGGCTTGCTCTAGCTCCTCGTGTAAGTTACCCAAACACCAACTGGTTCTTTTCTCTGGTTCATCAGAGCTGGTGCGACTAGCTGGTTTTTGAGGGGGTGGCGTTGTCGGTTTGGCAGCTGAAACCAAAGAAAATGCTGTAAAGTGGCTCTGGAGCGACTTTGATGGAAGAAGTTTAAACCTCACAAGGACAAAAATTCAAAGTAATGCTGAGCTTAGTAGATTGCATAATGTTGATCGAACCTTGTGGTGCATTTAAAAATGGACTGAATTCACTATTACATGTAAAACATGAATGTCAATTCATTACAAAGACCTACATTTCACATGGATGCAACTGTTCACGATTAACCAGACATAAAACCAGCAGTAAACGATGTTTCTCAGAATCGACACTTTTGCAGATGTTTAAACTTCCATATGTGGTCTCTGTGGAAAATGTGGTGCAAATGATGATGTTTTAGTTTTCATGATATCCTCGTCTCAGTTATGTTGCACCTGCAGAGTCAGATTCTCCTATTGGTCCCAACTGATTTTCACACTCAGTCTACAACGTCTTCAACGTTTTCTTGCACATTTTGACTCACGAAACCCAAAAGGAGAAGGTTTCCATTTGGGGAATAATGGTTTGTGACGCAATGCATTATGGGATACCTTACCGCCTCAAGCCCGCAGAAGGATGCATCCTCGAAACAAAGGGCGGAGCAGGAACACATCCGGGAACTTTCCATGATGCGTACTTGGAACAGTACTTGGGCCGACGTTGACGTTTCACAAGTTCAGACAAGTACGCATGTTGAGAAACGGCTGCTGTGTCTTGTATTCTCCTGTAGTCTGGGGCGGAGCTTAGGGCGGAGCCTGAAGAAAAGGGGGGGGACCTTTTGAATTGTGTTTTTTCTAAATGTATCTTGCTTGAACGGCTTTTTCCAGGATCATAACTGATCTTTAAATATTGTAATTACTGATGGAGCTATCTCAGTTCATGTCTAGTGGCTATAAAACACAAGTTCACGGGTGACCAGCGAATCAAGACGGGCTCAGAAGCCGCGTGCTTGTGCAGACGGGGCCACATGCAAAGGAAAATTTAGCTCAGTGTCTAACTGTGACGATGCACAGAAGTGCAGACACCTCAGTGAGTTACACCTAATGGTTGTATACTTGTTGTAGATGATGGAGTGTCTCTACTTGTGCCGTATGGGGAGTTCTCACACACACACCCCACCCCAGCATGATATCAAATATAGGTTGAATTTCCCCAGAGTGTGTTGGCGTTTTCATCTCTGGTGCAAGTTGTTTCTTGGCACCATTTATCTTCTCCCAACATACGAGGAGCACTCTAAACTGTCTGAGTTTGTGCCAGGCATTTGGACAGGTGCCTAAAGTGGCAGCAAGCCGACTCCCGTCCCCCTGGGCCTCGCCTGTATTTGATATGCTGCATTAGACGCCTTGCAGCCAACCGTGCATTCACAGGCCAAGCTCTGGGACTAAACTGTTCTCTCTGCGCTCTGAGCAGGCCTTCCTCGGGGCTGGTAAACAAGTCAGCTTGTTAGTGTAGCTGTTGTGAGCTTTCTGTCAGAGAAGTGGGAAACAAAAAGTTGCTCCAGCTCTCTTATCCCACAGGCGACTCTCTTCAGAAGGTGCACGAAGCTGCTTCATTGTACTCTAATTTATGAAATCCAACATTTCTCTGCGGAAAGAAACTTTCTCATTCCAACTTTTGCAGTGCACGTATCTCGGCTTCACTTTTTCTTATCGCACCAAAGTGTTTCTTTAAGACCGGAGGGAATGCACCTAGTTAGTTAAGAGTGGCATAGAAATATAGAGCTACTCGTTACAAGAAAGCAGGAGCTTTTTCTTCTCTGCCCCAATTTAAACTCCCATGAATAATGGATATATTTATAGTGGGAAATGTAAGTCATACAGAGCAGAAATGTGTGTTTTCTATGTTTATAAAACTCATTTTAGGTTGTGTTTTGCAACGATTTTAAATATGTCACAAAAATCTGTGGCATGGTCTGTTTGTTTTGTTGCATGTTCACTTTGACGTATCAAGAGTAAAAAAGGAAAATCTAAACTTTTTAAAAGGATTTTCTTAAGCTGTGTTGCTGTTTATGATACAAGTCATGCATTTTCACCAGTAGCAGCTTTTTGCATCATTTAATTACCTCTCAGTAGCTGCTGTTACACTTAGCGGCCGAGTCTGCAGTTCTTGCACAGGATTCAAATTACCTCGACTCACCGAGGGATTAAAAAGAAACGATGCATGCATGTAATCCTCTGTTACATATTTTCACTCAGCATTATCAGCTCTGCTGTTTACAGCTCCAGCTGCAGCAGAGCTGCTTGTAGCTCACATTAAAGGCATTCAGCTGAAAGAGACCAGACTTGGGGGATAATTCTCAGTTTATTTCAGACTAACGTCTTTTCCTTCTGCAGAGCTCCTCGCTGACGTCTATGTACGACGTAAAAGGCAGGCTAGTTTCATCTGTTTGCTAAAAGATCCGTGATTGTAAGAATTTCCCAAAAAAAAAAGCTGTTAAACTTTACAACATTTAGCTTTTTACAGCAGTTTACCACATTTATTTAGGTTATCACAGTCTTATGTCTATTTGTTTAAACCTAAATCCAAATAATAATGCAAAAAAATACATAAAGGTATTAATGGAGAGATCTCCTGACTTGACCAGGGGCAAATACAGCTGGCAATCGTCAGCATAAAGGTGAAAACTCACTCCAAACTTACGAAAAATATCACCTAGGGGCAGGATTTAAATGGAGAACATTAAAGGTCCTAATATTGAGCCCTGTGGTACACCCATGGTAAATGTGAGGATATTCCGAAAAAAAACTGCCCATTCTTACACACATCATCCTGGCCATTCAAAAGTCTCAAAATCCTTTGTTACATCTAAACACATAGAGCAAAGTCTTAATATCTGAAAATAAAAGTAAATATTTGGAAATGAATCTAAATGTTTGGAACTAAATCTAAATATGATGAAATATATCTAAACATGAGGTAAATCTAAATAATTAGAACAATGCAAATATCTAGATTTCCTGTATATTCAAACAAAAATAAATGTGAGATGATGAGATCCCTCTGGTGTCACTGTGTCCTCTTATTGCTAAATAATTAGCCAAAATTCATTTAAAGCCACTACATTAATATTTAGTGTTCAACATTTACACCTTTTAGATTTTAAACTAAATATTTATGTTTATACTAAATGTGCAAAATCTGTGTAAGACGTTAAATTCTAATCGGGTTCACATTTATTGATGTTTTTAACTGTTTTCTTTTCACTTTTTTCAATAAACAGAATCATCTGTGACTCAAAAGCTCCTTGTTTGTGTTTTCATGACCAGGAATGTTGTCCTGGGTAAATATGTGGGACCATATCTGTTTTTATTTGTTTATTCTTATTTCTTTTTACACCAGTTAAATGTAAATTAGACTGGATATCAGGCTGTTTTTATCGTGGACTGTTGGCAGGACTAATGTTTACTGCTTAATTATCATTACAGATTACCTCCATAATTCAATCCAGTGCACTAGGATTTTATTACTAAAGCGTCAGAAACTGGCAGAAAGTCACTTTCATCATTGTGACGATAACCAACAGAACAGACTCTTCAGTAATTATCTGGCTAAAGGAAATATAACCTCACTGCCTACATTTAGCTTAAGCCAGAACTTCATGTTTTTAGCACTAACATGTTATTTTATGGAGTTATTAGCTTCATAAACTTACTGAAGTGGTTTTGGTGTATTTTGGTGGTCTGATGAGCTGCTGTGGAGCTCTGGCCTAAAGCTTTACACTAAACCAACCCTCCACAGAAACCCAGATGGTTTTCATGTTTATTTTATAGATTGTAAAGTTACAGACTGAAAGTTTCAGGCTACGAGTTTATCGACTCGTTCAGGAGTCTGCTGCACGCTCTAAAAACACCATCTGGCTTTAATCCTCATCATGAATAACTTTACTGATCTCACCGACGTGGATGGGCTGATATTCAGTTTGATTACATAACAAACATGACGTGTAAAGCTCGTGTTTATCACTGGAAACGTACGGAAGCTGTGGAAGAAGAGAATCTGGTTTATAGATCTCTGCCGTGAACCTCGGATCAGACGTGGAGGACAGGAAACGGCAGTAAAACAGGCTATCGTGTCCAGATGTTCATGTTTTTATTCTGTAACACGTCTGTAGAGGTGAGCTCGGGTACGTTATCAGGAACTGACCAACAAAAACATAAGGTGGGTCATTTTCCTCATGTCTTATAGTTATAAAATGATCAAATAGATGATTACGTTTTCTTCCTAAAAAGACTAAATAAAAAGAAGATGGAGGATTTTGTGATCAGATTGGGTATGAGTGTGACAAAAACAGCAATCTGATGCAACTGGGAGAAAATTATTTAGCAGCAAAATGCAGATTTTCTGTTGTTTCCTTAAAACGTTGTTTATTCCAGTAAACCCCTCCTGGAGCTCAACAGCCACAGAGATGAGGAGTGTCACTCATGCATTGATTATTTTCTTTAGCTTTTGTTTTTTAATGATTTTAACCGGTTGTTTTGAGGACGTGCATTAACCTGGTCCATCTATAAGATGTTTCATGAGATGAAACAGAAAAAGTCCAAAGTGGACGAGTTCTACAGACGGAGGAGGAGAGGCTAGAAGAAGATGCCTGAAGAGGAAAAAATAAAATAATTCAGTCCATTTCACCAGGTGCTGTTTATTGGCAATTATATTGGAGTACTTTAGGCGGTCCCCGTGTTGAAGTGAGAGTGACACCGCTTCGCTTCTCTTCAGGCTCAGATAAACAAGTCAGAGGTGACTTTCAGGGATGTTCAGTCACAGCTATTATCCACCGTCCTCAGATTTACTGTCCTCAGAGCCTCCAGACATGTTTTTCTGTGGAATTCCTTTTGTTTTTTTCTGTTATTGATGGGAATGTTTGCACCTGTGGAACAATATGTTGTTGTTTCTGTCAGGAATAGACACCAGAGGAAGAAACTGGTCGGGTTGGAGCTTGTTAGACTCAGTTAGGGAAATCAATACCTTTCACCACCTAAAATAATGCAAACTCGGCCCAGTTTCAAAGGGATTTAATGTTAAAATGTAGGAAAAATCATCATATTCTGCTTTTAGGTAACAGGTTTAGAGATAGATGTTAAAAGCAGGGCCGGTCCAAGCATTTGTAGGGCTTCCTTGGGGGCTTCCATACCAAAAATGAGACCAAATTACACTCTAAAAAATAACATAATTCCATTTTCCATTATTAAAACATTTTTCATGCTAGCTTGGTGCTCTTGAGGGCCCCCTGGTGGTGTGGGGGTCCCAAGCAGTCACCAAACTCGTGTATGCCTTGGGCTGGCTCTGGTTAAAAGGGTGGGACAAGACGATTAAACCAAATATGGAGCTTACCACTTTTCATCACTTTTAGCTATTGTGGAAGGATGAGGCTAACCACATTACAAGATTTCAAATATCTCATTTTATTGTCATGCAAAAGTAAAATTTTACATTATTTTCTTAATTTCTTGCATTTGTGAGTGTTTAGGGTGATGGACCAATCAGATTCAAGCTTTAGTCTTTACACCCCTAAAATGTTCCTTGTTTAATTTTATTTTCCTCTTTTTTTTTTTTAATAAAACTCCATCCAGGTTGTTTTCTGGGTTAAATATCTGCCCCGGTTCCTGCAGTGGAAACATACAGGCATAAAAAACGATCCCAGAAAAACAACCCTGGTTCCTAGAAGGGGTTCCTGACCACTCGTGAAATATCAAACTAAAGGGTAAAACATTAATGCTCTCCTCTGCCCGTGTTCTTTACCTACAGGTCCAAAACACCTATGCCTGCCCGTATCTTTAAAAGCTTTCCTCCTGGAGGTGGTGGATTCTGAAAGGTGCAGATGTCACCAAACTAGAGCTCTGGTAAAGAGAGATGTTGCCACATTTTGGTGTTGAAATAAAGAAGAGGGACACCTCTAGGAAATATTTCTATTTTTGTTTTTCTTCTATGGATGGAGTGATCAAAGTAGTTTAGGCTCAAGACAGATGTTCAGGAAACACATCTGTCCTGCAGGATTACTGATTATTGGTCAGTATGACCACATGTGTTGTATGCTAAATCAGAAAATTATGAATTATTTTTTAAACAAAACCTCATGGGAGCTTTTAAATGTCCCGTGCTGGCTAGCTGCTGTGAATGCTAATGCTAGCTGATATTTTTATTCCTGCCTTATTTTATAATAGGACTACAGCTAACTGTGTTTTTTGGTAGCAGCTCAAACTGTTTATTGATGCTGCTTGTGTGACGTTACTGTTGAGTTAAGCTGTAATACCCTTCACCCACCACTAGAGGGACTGCAGCTTTTCACTTTCTGCGTTAATGAGAATAAATGTTTTTAAAAAGGCAGATTTTTTTTTACATTTTAAGAAATGTTTTTTAGAGTTTTCTGCATCTTCTAAAACCAATAATCGTACTCTAATATTGACCCCTGCCCAACTAATGGATCCTCTCATAATAATACACTGTTACATTTAAGAGGGGGGTTTATGTTGGCCAAATAAAAAACATAAAGGACCTTGCATCTAGTCTATTTGATAGAAACACGCGACCTGAATAACTCAGTATTTTTGCAGCAATCCCTGTAAAGTCTCCAAAGTAAGAGGGTGAAACTGATAGATGAAGTTAACTCCGAGTCCAGTGAGGTCTCTTCCTCTGCAGCAGTCGGCTCAGCAGCTGTTTTCAGCATTGATGCCGCTGTGTTAATTTGGATCAGTGCCAGGAAGTGACACGTCCCTAATGAGGCGGCCGTTGGGAGGAACACGCCTACAGGCTTCTGCTCAGACCCGTTCCTGTCTCTGTGCTGGCTTTAATGCACCATTTCCCCAGCAGTTTGACTTTTCTCTGGGAGGATGTAATAGTGTTAAATGGCTTCATGAAGCCTTTTCATTCATTTTATGTGGAGCCATAACAATCCCAGTGTTTCATTTTTCGCCGAGCAGCTCGAAATGTGTTCTCCGGTCTTGTTTTTTTCCGCTCCTTAAACCTGATTTTGGTGAAAACAGTTTCTGAGGGGATTCTATTAGTTTGATTAATGTTAATTAAAGTTTGGTGCGTGCACTTGCCATTTACAGAGAAAACGGGGAATTATCAATAAACGCATGCTTAAAGGATTACCATGCAATTAACTGTAAACTGTGCTCACTCTGTTTTATTTACTTCTAGAATATTTAAGGTCTTTTGCTCTAAATGCATTCTTGCATCGGGGTCCTCCTCCAACCAACCATTTCATAACAGGAGCTAACCCAAATGGACCCAGCAGGACTCTTTACCCAGGGGATTTTAAAAGAAGTAGCAGTGAAAACCTTTTATTGATTGTCTGGAGAGGCCACCGGGACCTTGGGAGGGACAGAGAAGGGTTGGTGAATAAAACGATCTGCTGCATGCTAGGCTTGGGTTACCACCATCTCCTGGGCTGATTGAGCTTCAGGTCGAAGCAAAGGTGGAGAACTGAGCTGAATGAATAGATACTTATCATACTGAGCAGGTGGATTCCTGGTGGGGGATTGCAAAAGTAGATCTGCATATTCAGAAAGAGGAAAACTGTGCATTAAGTAAATACAGACAGGGTCGTCAGCAGGGATGTGTTCAGAAATCTTTCAACCCAAACTGGTCTTTGCATAACTTCTGTTCTATCGTGCATAACAAGATGCATCGTGTCTGGTATACCACTACCTCTTTAACAAGATTAGTACTCTCATCCAAAATGAGCTAAATCCATTGACAGTATATTCTGGACATGGCCCGCCCATTTTGGTCTTAATTTATGAAATTCCACAAAATGGGAGGTTCCCACCACCACCATCTCGTCACGCCCAGACAACCAAAAATGGGAAAAGAGGTGGAGCTGAGGGTGGAGCTGGGGTGGCGCTGTGACGGTGGGCGCTATCGAACCAATGTAGCTACTAGCTAAACTGAGCTAACTAATTATGAGTCTACTCATTAATATTCATGATATGCAAAACATCTTGCCTCTGGTTGGCTAACAGCAATGAAACTCTTCTGCTGCCTCCGTTCGCTCTCCTTTCTTGGGTAAAAAAATGCAACAATGATGTGTTATTTCCACAAGTAACACATTCCTAAATGTGTTCTGCAGTGTAATGGTTAGCTTGTACTAGCTAAGAGACGCTCTGCTCTCTCCTCGCATCACTGAGATCATCAGTCTTCCTCGGTCGTGAGCCAAGATAGATGAGTCCATGAATGAAAGTTTTGCAGTGCTGCTTGGAGCTGGGTGGCTTTTTCTAACCGAGCGTTTCCCCGTCTATTTTCCTTCGACAGCTAATGCAGGAAATAGGTGTGGAAGACTATTTTCACGTTCAGCATGCTTGTTAAACTCAAAGTGACTGATTGTATTTCAAATTTCTGCAAGGAACCTTGAGCGAAATAAAGGCGCTAAAGCATTTTAGCATTCCAGCCTGTAAATCTGTTTCATTGGGAGTCATCGTCATGTAAACCACGGAAGCCCTGTGAGATTTATTAGCATAATAAAACCGCATTAATACCTGTCACCTGAGACTTTATTTACCCCATTAATGAGCCTCTTTTTCCTCATTTTCTCTTTGCAGCTCAGGGACATTTTCTGCTTTTTCCTTCCATGTGGCACGTACTGCTGACATCGCACCTCTGTCTGGTGGGTGTGCGTTTACCGAGGCAGTGACTTCAGTTGGCACATTGATATGCAAGAGTGATGACCATCTGTTTTGGCTGAATAATGATGACAAGCCAGTTTGCATATCTAATATGATGAGTGAAATTCCAGGCCTAGTTAAATCATTGTGTCTCTGTCTGAAGCTTGGAGCGACTGTGGGAGTTGAGTCTTATCTCTGCCACTGTAACATATACCAGAACAGTCAAAGCAATCTGCTGAAAGCTGATAGGAGCCTCTCCTTTTCAAGTGCAACAGGCGTGACATCCTCATACTGTATCAATACAGATGATTCAACACAACCCCGGCGTGTGATTGGCTGCTCTGTCTTTGATGGCAGTCTTACAGCTCTTTGTGTATTCATGGTGAGCTGGTTTGAATCCGAATCAAAAGACACATCCAGCGACGTGTCAGGTTTCATTATCGTTTTTTATTGAAATGATCAGAGCGAGAGCACCGAGGGGATATTTGCTACTTTGGAACAAACACTTTGTGTATGTGTGTCCACCCGTTGAGTTAGATACTGACTGCGGTTTGGTTTTCTTTCTGTTTTTAGTTTGTTACCTGAAGGCAGGTTGTTTGAGAAGATCACTTGGCTGTAAAAAAAACCTCATCAGTCTTCTCACATGCATAATGAAATCTAAATCAAACGTATTTAATGTGCTGTATGGAGTCAAATCAGGTCCTTTATGCAAATGACTGCACATTTCAAATATATTAAAAATAGACACGTAAAAAGCTGCATTTGTGCATTTTGGGAGCAGCACAAATGACAATGTACCCAATTGTATAGAGTCACATTAGAGTCAAATGTTTTCAGTTTAAAAAGGAAAGCAATTTGCTTTATTTTACTACAAACGGCCCACAAAAATTCTCCCAAATGAGTTGAGTAATGCACTTAAAGGCACACTGAGCATCAGCCAGGGTAACAAGATATGTAGTAGTTGCTGACTGATATGGATTACAATGAACTTTACTGCAATTGTTTTTCAAAAATTATGTGAGTTTTTGTATCAAATTTTCTTTAATCAGTTTTATTTCATATGGATTTTGATTGAATGGACAGAATTTGGGCTTTATTGCAAAAATAAAACATTTATACCACGGTGGTTTGTTAAAGATGTAAATACGACACACAACTATGATTTTGCATTGTTATTTAAATGCAACCACAACTATTTGCATAAAGCCTCCTTTCCACCAGACGTGAGAGCATCACGAAACGGCCGCAAAACGTACTTTGTGGCAATTAGCCGCCGTTATACCGGCAGCAAAGTGTAACCTTTTGGATGCGTCCCAGAAGCAAAGGGATGCAATCATTACGTTTTGAGTCTATTTTTTATGCACAACGCTTCCAAAAACATATCAAACTCCACAATTTAGATTGGGCCAGACAGGAAATCAAACACAAACACCCCATAGCTGATGTTTTCTTGGATTTTTTAATAAACAGAAGATCAAGAAAAACATATTTGAGTTTTGTGATTCACAACGGATGCGTTTTATGGCGACGACTTTAGTATTTAGTGATCAGCATAAAAAGAAAGAACCACAGCAGACAGCTCTTGTTTTTATGACTGAGGCGTTTTTGTCTCATGAAGCCAAGTAAAGGTCAGAACCTGAAGTCACCTGGAGCAATTACCAGAACCGTTCATGCTCTCGTTATTAAAATGTCAGTTTGCTTCATGTGAACTGCCGTGCTGGCAGCAGCGTTTAGTGCTGCCTTCATCTTCTGTCACAACTAGGGAGAAAGACACGGACATAAGAATAGTTTTTGGCAGGAGGAGAGCCATAAAATCTGTGGAACGATAAAGCTGCACACTTGTGAGGAATGAATAGAAAACATGTTTACTGTTAAGCATAAATGCTTGAAAAATGAGTCATTTAGCACTTGATTAAACTGCATTTGGCTCCAATTGTGCTATTTTTGTTCAACTTGCAGAAATAAAATGAACATTGACAAGAAAAATATGCACATTTGTCTTGGTGATTAAAAATAATAAAAAACATTTTTTTAAGTAAAGCACGAGTTTCACCGTGTAAAACAAAGTCTGTCTTATTCATCTCTCTGCCGTTAAGTTTCTCTGCCGTTGGTAAACATGTTTATATTTTTTGTTTATCAGGCTCTAAACAACGTTTTTCTCTGTGATTTTTGCAAATTAATAAATTTGTCTCACTTTTTTTCCCCAAAAAAATGACGGTGATGTCACCTTTAATGCCTGAATTGCCCTTTTAACTCTAACCCAGTTTTATTAACAGTTTCTTATACGCTGGTTTAATGAAGCTCAAGTTATTCAAGGATCAATTTAAAGAAACATACAGCTCATTTTTTATTTCCTGACTCTAAAAGGTGTTTTAATGTTCTACTTTTAGCAGAATCAATCTCTGGGATTCAGGATTAAAGCCCTGAAAACATGTTTTAAACAGATTATTGTGATACCCGCTCCTGCTAGTTTTCTTCTCACCAACCGTAGTTTAGATTTATTCTCATGGTTTTGATTTTCCTTTAGTCTGGTTTCTTGGATGAACGTTTTCTTGAATTCTTTCCCTCTGGTCCATTTTGTTGAAGAAATGCTTTTCCTTCCTGACTGGACACCAGCTGGTCCATCTACAACATTTAAACCTAGCAGGTGGAAATGAAATCCTGCAGAAAGGCAGGATTTATTTAAATATTTGGAAACCGGCTCAAATCACACAGAGGGAAATCGCTGCAGCTTAGAGTAAAATCCAACTAAGACCGTTTGTTTGCACGCTACGACGGCGCTGTGCTCTCCACGTCTCAGCCTGTGAGTTTCACTTTGAATGTGTAAGAAAAGAAATAAAGTTTTCTTTATAAGTACCAGCAGATGTGTAAAAGTATGTGTGGTGCAATCGTCCTCTAGGATTTATTCTAGTCAGACTAAAAAGGGAAAAAGTGTTTAAAGATGTGAAACTTTTCAGGATTTGTCAGTTGAAACCAAAATAATAAATAGTGCCCCCTAGTGTTTGGCTGCAATATGAGTTTTAAGCCCCGCCCATTCCAGAAAGTTCTGGGAAGAGGGACGGTGACAGGAAAAATACTCTCTGTCCTCTCAGCCGTTGGGTTTCCATACAAAATCAGTCCTTTATGGACCGTTTCATCAGTCAGTGATGTCACTGGTCAGCGCCAGAAGGTGCCACAGCCACACTGATAACATTAAAGGTTTTTTAATTCCACCGTATTTTCCTCTGTTCAGGGAACCAGGAGAGAGGGTGTGTAATGTAAAATGTGTCGTCCGGTGGTTTTTTTACAGCGCTCTGTGGGAGAGCACACAGCAGTGTAAATGTAGACGTTGGGGGGATTTCAGTTGGAGTTTAGAAATGAAAAATTTAAAGCAGCGTTGCTTATTTTATTTTCCTTCTGCTTCACCCGCAGCTTCTAATTTTACAAATGTTGGTTGTTTGGTGACGCCTGCTGATGTCATTTCCCACTGAGTTACAACCAATCAGCATGAGTGAACCACAGCAACTCCACTGGGCCATCTCCGCGTACATATCCCTGTTCAGGTACTCGGTTGGTCCCTGAAATAGCCTGGAAAAGTGGTCCTTTTGGGTGAAATGAAAACATACGCTAATCCTTAGAAGATCCAGTAAAATTACCCAGAAGTTCTGGGAGTGGAAACGAGCCTTTGGTTCTGAATTTCTAAATAATGAAGCACATCATGGATGAGGTAATTAGGGGAGGTTCATCTTTCCAGATCATTTTCCTCTACAGCATTTTCTCAGTTTGGCCGTTTGCCATGGTGTCTCGTTTCAGCGTTATGGTTTAGTGTCTTTGAACAAAGGGAGCTACTGGAGAGGCCTCCTCCAAGTATCTGTCAGGTTTTGAGCCATTAAGGATAGAGAAGCTGACTTTTCCCACTGTGCAAAGACCTAGTTAGGACAGACGTGGTATAGACCAACGGACTCAATATAGACATAATCTGCACGTCCATGCAACGTTGACTGTTTGCAGGGTTAAGTGGTAAATCAAATGTTTGGGGGAGCCTCTAACCCCTCTGGATCAGACTTGATTTAGTCATTTAGATTGCAGAACGTTGTAAAAAGTTTTTAAAAGAAACGTCATCTTAGTTGACCCATCAGTGGGCTGGAACAGGACAGGATGATACTTTCTGACCCAGCACATTCCGTGTATTTGGTCCTGATTGGTTTGGTCATCCCAGACGTTGCAGCGTCCAACAGCTTAAGTCACAAACCACACATGACAAACTACGGTCGGGTCTGTGGAAAAGACGAATAGAGAGGATGAAAAAGTCGTGTGTTGGACTTCAGGAAGCTGCAGGGATCCAGTTTGTCTCCTAGCAACTGAGGACCTCTCGTGTCAATCTGCTGTCCTGGGAAAAGCTTTATCCAGCTTGGACACACACACACACACACACTGGAATAAAACAAACCTCTCGTCAGCTGTCCAAGACTAGATTTCTTCGGTTTAAACTTTATTTTGTCATTAAAACAGAACAAAGAAAGTCTTGTAAGCTGAAAAACACACAAGCAATTAGTGCTTGAAGTGGCTTCTGAATTATTAATTAATGAATTACATAATTTTGTTTTAGCCATTGGATGTATATATTAGCTAAACCTTTAATTGCTGTATATCTCTTGTGAGAAAACATTAAATACATGGAATTATATCCTGGAGGCGGAGCCTGACAGCCCGCTGCGTTGTTGCGTTTCCACCTTGCTTTTATCACAGCCAGTGATGCACGACTAAACAGAAGCAGACAAATGAAACCAGGGTTGTGTCTTAATTAAATCACAGGACTGGATCTGTGCACGATTGTTAAGAACAAACGAGCTGAACGAGGCGTGAGAGACGCTGTGATATTATTTACAGCTGTCCTCCTCTTCTCTGCCTGCTTCCAGCATCTCCTGAACAAACGCATCAGCAGATGCTCTGACAGCGCGCTTTCTCTTAGGGAAAATATATAGTCGCTGATGTGTGTTTAAGCAACAGGAAAGGCATCCACACGAGGCCCATCACCGCTCCAAAGCTTAGATTCTGTTTCTTTAGAAGGATGGGTGCAGGCTCGCGTGCATTCCTCCCCGTCTCTGATGTGTTTATCAGCCGCTGTCCTGAAGCAAAACTCCAAATCAATAAAGCAATTAGTACATCCCAGCCCCTGACTCTCACCAGGGAAGATTTATTAGTGGCGACTGCCGCCATGGCACGCAGGGACCTCATCATTTCTTCATGGCTGGCTGCAGACTGAAAGCCACAACAGCACGGATTCGTTGGCACAACCGGGACCTTCAGGTCTGCCCTCAGAGCAAATATCAGAGCGGTGTGACCTTTTCTGCAAGGATCCGGTTTGGGAAGCTCTGCAGTTTAAATAATGTTGTTCTTTTCCTTTTTTATAATCCCAAATCAGGAAAAACTACTAGGATGGGACATTTAGAAGATGACCCTTATTAATTCTGTTTTAGGTTATGGCAACAAGTCTTTTGGATCAGAGTGGAAACATCTTAGAGCAACAAGTGAAGTGAAGTTTCATGATGATGTTAAAATTAACATCTGAGGATGCTTTTGTATAATTTATAATAATAATTTCTGTTAGGTTTTATAACCAAGTTGGAATTGTTTTATGGAGTTACAGTGACTTAAAGGTCTTGTTAATACTTGTTCTTTGTTCATTGCAACTGGTCACTCCGAGTTGAACGTGAAAGTTTCTTCCACCCCATCAGCTGCATTAACCACAGAAATAGACGGGAAAACGATCAGGTCAGAAAAAGCCAGTCTCTATTACATCACAGAGAAAATTAGCATTCATGGACCCGCCCACCTTGACTTGAAAACCTCCACAGGAAGGAGAGAGTAGAGCGAGTCTCAGCTAGTAGAAGCTAACCGTTCGCTACTCTAAAACATGGCGGAACACTAACAGTTTCTCCTGCCGCTGCTGTAATACAGTGAATCACCACAGGGTGGCAACACTTGTTTTATGACCAGTTCTTCTTCGACTAGTGTGTTGTCCTCAGTAACTTGCAGTAAAGCTTCCATTTAAATAAGAGGAAAGGGACAAGTCGTTGCTCTTCTGATCGTCACCACACCTTCACCTCATCTCCGCCCGTCATAGAACGCGTTGTGTTGTTTGTGAAGAAACATCAACGTCATGTTTTACCCAAGAATGAAAAGCAACAGGAGGCAGCGGAAGAGTCACTTTGCTTTTAGCCAATCAAGAGGCGAGATGAGTAAGACACCAAATCCTGCCGATTTCTGCCCTCCACTCCTCAAACTAAGTTCTACTGTATGAAACAGGAGTACCTCCCTGAAAAAGACTCGTTCATACTAGAGACCACAGCAGATTCATTGAAATAATGAGTGTATTACTCCTATAGTGCAAATAAAGGCAGCGGAAGAGTCACTTTGCTTTTAGCCAATCAGAGGTGAGATGTTCACACATCATGAATATTAATGAGTACAAACGTCTACTTCCTGCAACTGTTTTCCCCAGAAAGCGACTCACAAGGCATTCGTTCTCAGAGACCTGTGCAGATTGACTGAAAAAATGAGTCCTTTAAGACTTTGTGAAACACAAAACTGAAACTGTTTCCAAAGATGGCGCCATAATACCTGGAGATGCTACTGCACATAGGTCTCATGTTCTCTGTCTGCATGAAGAATGTTGGCTCGTCCAGCTGGATTACAGGGTCAGAGGAACTCGCTGTAGGCGTGGGTAAGAGCAGGCCCTTCGTTTGGCTGGTCGACCACTTGGTAGAGAACATTTCAGTCCATTTATCTTATTGAGGCGGGAATTTGGTCTAAAAAATATAAAAATTCTAAGAATAATATGGAATTCTTTGGTAAAAAATAAACATTGTTTTACTTCAATATCATCTTAATAATTTTGTTTTTATAATTGTTAGTGCCATATATTTAATTAAAACCCCTACTGACCCAAATTAACAAATAAAGTCCAATAAGAACCTTTTAATAGCTTTTCCCCCTGATGTTTTTATGCTACATGCTATACATTTGATATATTCCACCAATAATTCTAGTGTTATAGTGCAGCATGTAGACATGAAAGTGGCCCATGCATATTCGACCTGAACCACAGCTACTGCACGTCTCCTCCTCAGATGTGACTTAAAGGTTTCTTCTTGTCATTACCATCATTCAGACATTTAAAGATGCTCAAAGACTAAAATTTGTCAAGTTGAAAGTGGTTCTGACGATGGATGACATGCAAATCGGGCTGTCAAAAAAAATAAAACCCTTAAGCACTTTAGTCGCACGCCATGTACCCTCCTAAAACTCGGTTTTTTCATCCCACATCACAGAAAAACAGAAAACTCCAAAAGTTTAACGAAAAGTTAGAAGCAAGGTTCGTGATGTAATTTCCATTAAACTTCTCTCTGCATCCAAACCTGAAAATCTGTCAAACGCTGTTAATTTGTATAGATTTCCATCAAAACGACGCCACTTGCGTCCAATTTAGATGAAAAGCCGAGCAGATGGTTTCTTATTTTGGCCACGAACAACGCCGTGCAACTGAGGATTATCTACAGCGCCATGAATTAATGTGAATTACGCCGTCACCTCCTTGGAGAAATCACTGCTAACACGCTACACTGAGTCGGGCATCTTTAATTAAGACCCGCTGAATAAATAACATGTTTATGGAAAACCTGGGAGATGGCTGAACTCGGGATGCAGGAGCAGGTGCACCAGGCTGACCTTTCCTTTCAGGAATACGGACGTGGTCTCGTGGGTCGGTCTACTTTGAGTGTAACACAAATCCTTTGTGTTCGCCGCTTTGTTATCTTTCCTGATCTAACGCTGCACTCATCTATCCATTAGTGAAACACGACCAAGAGGAGCTCAGAGGGCAGGCTCGCTCCCACTCTCCTCTAAAATGGACTTGTCAATTGTTTCTATTCATTTCATATTTCTGTTCGTTTCGGCTGCAGAAAAAAGCTTCTGCAGAAACTGGAATAAAGACACGATTCAGTGATTTTTCTTTAATAGAACAACTTTTAAAAACTCTAATTACGTATCTTTTAAATGACTTTTCATTCAGTAGATGATCTAAATGGATTATGATGAGTTCCGTTTAATTTGAAGTTTGGTAATAAAGTATTTTCTGCAGGAGTCCGGTGCTATCATGAGTAATAAAAATCAAGTGTATCACAGGAGTTATCACTATTTTCCATGTGCAAGGCAGCCATGTTGGATTTGGATGTAGGGTTCACCAAACATCTTGGACATTCTAAGTGACTTTTAACTTTAAAGGGGCATTACGTGATTTTTTTTCATATATTGGAGGAGCCAGTTGAGGTGGCTTGGGCGTCTGATTAGGATGCCTCCTGGACGCCTCCCTGGTGAGGTTTTCCAGGCACGTCCAACTGGGAGGAGACCCAAAGGAAGACCCAGGACACGCTGGAGGGATTATGTCTCTCAGCTGGCCAGGGAACGCCTTGGGATTCCCCCAGAAGAGCTGGCCCAAGTGGCTGGGGAGAGGGAGGTCTGGGCTTCTCTCCTTAGGCTGCTGCCCCCGCGACCCGACTCCAGATGAGCGGTAGACTGGATGGACCCTTAAAGCACTCTGCGAACGTTTTAGGCAGGTGTCCTCCTAGATGCCTCCCTGGGCTCGTCCAACCGGGAGGAGACCTGATGCCTGAAGGAAGACCCAGGACACGATGGAGGGACTATGTTTCTCGTCTGACCTGGGAACACAGGCCTGTTGCAATAATTAATGTTGTCGTTAAAATATTTGAAAGGTTGGTTTTCAATCAGCTATTCAGTTATCTTGATGAAAATAATTTACTATCTCCCTTCCAATCAGGATTCTGTAAAGATTTTTCTACCACTACCGCTCTGTTGAAACTTACCAATGACATTTACTCTGCCTTTGACAATAGCCTAGCCGCAGGTGCCATTTTCCTTGACATGTCTAAAGCGTTTGATCTGGTTGATCACTACGTGCTCTTAGACAAATTGTATTCATTTGGCTTATCTAGGCCATCGGTTCTTTGGTTTAATTCACTTTTTCATAACCGTTCACAAATTGTCTCTTATAATGGATCTCAGTCTAAACAACAAGGAGTTGTGAGAGGCGTTCCTCAAGGTTCTTCCTTGGGGCCCCTCCTGTTTTCTATTTCTATTAATGATTTACTTTTGTGTCGTTCCTCATGCTCTGTGCATTTATATGCTCGATTACATCTTTTGGTATGTTTAAATGTTCTGTGTATGAATATTTTACGCCCATTTGTTTTTGATTTTTTTTATTTATTTTTTAACACCAACTTTATCTTCATCAATACATTTTTCTGTGTTCTTCTGATTTTCTGGAATGCTTTTGATCTTTTCTTTTGTTTACATATTCTTAGGATGCGCCATGGTAAAAATTTTATTTACCATATTTTTATTTTTTGTTTTGGTTTGTCTGTGGTAATGTTTTGCTTAGAATTGTTTCTTTTCTTCTTAACTCTGTTATCTTGCCGTCTATTTGTTGGATTGTCAGAGGACCCGCTCGAAAACGAGATGCTACATCTCAAGCGGTTAATCCTCTTAAAAGTTTATAAATAAATAAATAACACCTTGGGATTCCCCTGCAGGAGCTGGCCTAAGTGTGTTAGGTTAACTCAACACAACCTTTTTTGAGTGTATCAAATGTTGCTAACCTTTCAACTATAGAGCCAATCACATTTCATTAACTAGACACGGTATTTTCATTCCACCTTAAATTTGTGCATTGCTACCAGCATCTATGAGAATCCAGCGGTTTAAAAGGAGAAAATGATAAATGTTGCTGCTCTGATACAGAAACAACATTACCACGGCTACAGCTGCTGTCTGGAAGGTAAGCAAAAGAAAGGAGCGCCACAGAGAGGGAAAAAGGGAACGTTGTGGGCCGTTAAACCAAATCAATGAGGTGAAAGATGTGGAAATGTTCCAGAGAGACGAGGAAAAACAACACATCTCTGTGGATTTGTCACCACAAACAGAGATTTTTATTTATTTATTTATTTATGCAGCACATAAATTGTCCCTGTCACTGCGAGCAATGAGCCGGCTGTAAGTTTGGAATCAGGATTCGGTTGCATCTTGAGGTTTTTTTTATTCTCATGGTTGTTAATTAAAAGATAAGTGCTGCTATAAAACAGTTATGGCTTTCCCAAAGGTCTCCCAGCTTTGTCCACTTCTCTGCATCTAAAGACTGTAAAAGAAGCTGATTTAAAGGCAGCAGCTCCGGTTCCTACAGCTACATCGTTTCTGCAAATTCCCACAAGGTGCTGGTTCTATCAAAGACATAAACAGAACATAAACCACGGCAGAGATGGTGGAGGGTTTGTAGAAACGAGAGGAGTGAAACAGGAAACGTGCATACGAGTTTATCTCTAATGGAACAAGTTTAGATGTTCTTTTATTAGGAACATAATAACGTTTGTGCTAGCATTTCTTTTCTTTTCCAACAAAACCCGGCTTTACTTAACAGCCTTGTTGTGATACAGAATGGGTGTTTTAAACCTTGACCTGACCTTGGACCGTTCTCTTGAGACAGGAAGTGGCGAGCCACTATTAGCACCTTATCTACTCAGCAAAGAGGACATCATCTTTCATTCTGCTGTTTGGCGACACCAGTGTGGTTGGACTGGATTTCAACCCTCAGTAGCACTTTGCTTTTATAAAGAACCAACTGTATCTTATCCCCAAAAGTGGTGCACACATTACCAAACAAAAGACTTGAGTATCATCTTATTCGACCCTTGGAGGTCCCTTAAAAAAGCAACAATGGGGACCCTTAGCACAAAAAAATGTCCTTGATAAAAAGGTGTAATTAACATTATATACACAGATTCCATCCTTGGCTTCAGTGCTCACAAAACATCATAAAATATGTGTGTTTTCTAGATTTAACCCCTTTAATGTCAGGTTGTATGAAAAAATCTGCATTGTAAAAAAATAAAAACATTGCCTGCACAAAAAAAAGCACGAGGGACCTCTAAGGGTTAATCTATGGAGAGGAAATCTGTTAAAAAGCTCAGAATCATTTAAAATGATTCAGAAAACACTTCCTGCAGCACCACTTCTCACCTCTGAGCTAAATGCTTCATCTTAGGTCCTTTAAGATTTAATACAATTTAATTCTGTGAGTTAAAGCAGCATTCTGCAAGATTGCAGTTATATGGTCTCTGTCGCCCTCTAGAGGCTTGCTGCGTAACGTCACTGTCGTAACATTAAATCTCTCTCTGGGGCATAAGAGGCATGTTTACATTCCTAATGTCAGGCAAAACAACGAAAACAAACTTTTCCACCTCCACACATTGAATAAATAGTTTCATCAGGACTGTATAACAACTTTATGCCCGACCAAACACAATAACCCTGGTGAAATCATTTATTACTTACCTAGCCATTAGCAGCACGGCTAGGTCAGAGTCCGTAGTTCATGCTGTTCTTTCTAAAAGAGCTCTCCAGCGAGGAAAAGACGGCCCAATAATAACTCTGGTCTTTGCTCTTGCTCTATCACGTTCTTCTTTTCTTTTCCTAGATTCCTCTGATAAGGGATTTCTAGCTTTCTTTGGTGAATCTGCCACTGCTACAGCGAGTCTACTTATACAATTATGGCAAGCCAAAGGGATTTAAAAAAATGCACGTTCTAAACTTGCATTATGTCCGCCAAAACGCTCGTTCAAGATGCGCGTTTTGGCGGACATAATGCTCGCTTTTAGAACACGCACGTTTTGCCCCCTTTGGCGTCTAAACGCGCGTTCAAGACACGCATTTTGGCGGACATAACTCGCGTTTAGAATGCGTGCTTTTTTATCCCTTTGCCATATTCTGCCGTAAAACGACACCAAGTCAGTACTTCCGTCGCTACCCGATGCACAAAAACTGTATAACGCAGTAAACAGACGTGGGACCCCCCAACACTATCACAGGTATGAAAATGAACATAATAGATGATAGTATGATGCAAAAACTTTACAAAAAAGCATAATTTTAAGGTGTAAAACTTGCGGAAGGTTGCTTTAATATAGCTTCTACAAGTCATCTCAAAGCGCCATGCTAGAAAAAGCAATTCCAATTATGTAATAAAATTAGATTCAATATAAAATGCCAAATAGTCAGATCTGCTTCAATTAAATAACCGCCATTAAAAAAAGTCAAGTCTCATGTGATTGGACTCATTTAAAGGTGTCCTACAGCAACTTTTTCTTTTCCTATTAGAAATTGCTCTTTGTGTTTTTATATAACATGAAACTTTGTTGGGGCACAAATTGCCCCTGGAGCCTTGAGAAGCAGCCAAACACGACCCAAACAACAGTCTGCTGCACGAGCAAGGACGTGCACAGCCGTACTCTGCAGATCACAACGTGTGGATCTGTCTGGCGTTCCTTCAAATTCTGGATATTCCCAATACATCCTGGAAGGATACATGTGTACTCCAACATTTGTCTTTGTTCTTTTCCTCTAGTTTAACAAGGACATTAGCAGTAGCTCTGGCTAGCGTTAGCATTAGCTAACGTTATGTATAGCCGATGTTGAAGTGAGTTTAGACGTGCAAATTTAAGGTGGTGTGTCTAAACTCCTAACCTGTTAAACAAAAACGAACCGTTTCTCTGCAGACGTTACGACGTTAACTTACAAAGGAAAGCAGGTCAGAGACCTTTTGGTACTTTCAACACCCTGAACTGCCTTTATTCAACAACAACAAAGTGGCGTTGCATTCTAGTAAACCTTTAAAATAAAATAAAAGAGAGGCTTAAAAAGAGGAAACAAAATATAGACATTTTTAAGTTGAGGTGGACATGCACCCCCAGTGATGCACCCTAACCCTAAAAACCGTGCCGCTAAAGAATATAACTCCAAAATGTATTGAGTTGTAGATCATCCTATAAAACCTCACAAAAGTTTTATTAAAGTCCATCAAGTAGTTCATGATATTTTTTATTTTTTTGCAAATAGATAAACAAACAGGCAAAAACATTTTCACCTGCCATTTGCCTTTCTACAGAGTTAGTGAAGTTGAACTGGAGTTCTGGATCTTAAAATGCAGATTTGGGAATCTGGTCTCTCTGGATATAAATGATGAATAATTGATGCCCGACCCAAAGGTTTGCCTCCATTCATCAGGGAACCGAGAGCTCCACCGACCAGATTACTTTGTTGTAAGTCCATTTAGCGATGCACCAGGCCAGTTCGGGCTGCAGCCGGCCTCCTTTTTCCCACAGAGATGAGAATTTCATGGCTCTCTGCCAAAGCTGTCGTTAAATAAGCATTCAAATCATTTTAAGATCCATTTTAATTGGAAGCTAATGGACTGCAGGGACCTCATCTGTTCAGGATGTATGAGGTGAATAATAGAGCTGGAACACGGTTACTGAACTGAGGAGTGTGTGATACCGGCAGGAGAGACATTAGCCTCAGACGAACCGTCAGGCTGCCACAATGTTCCGGTCTGCTTTCCAATCATCTGCAGTCAAAACGTTTGAGGATTAAGGCTGCCAAATTACAATAAAGCTAAATAACAACTCAAAGGACACGCGAGCAGAAGGAAATAACAATATAAGCGCGCTGTTGTACAAACAATTATCTTAGTTTGCAAAATGACTTTCTGGAGGATTTTCTGCTCCGAGCTGGACGCTTCCAGCGATTCAGCCGTGATTAGTCATCCTCCAAATCGACTGCATCTGAAACACATCGCTGGTCGGGACTGTGAAAATTGGAGGCTAAGCAGATGAAATAGCCACCTTATAGAGACGGGGACAGTTTTCCCATCAACCCCAACATGCATATCATCCTCCTTTCCTGGTTCAAACAACCATTTCCACTTGTCACTCCCTGCAGGCCAGGAATCCAATTTTATGGATGTATTCACACAAACCTGTTGCCAGTGATGACGGGAGGAGGAGGAGGTGATGAGGTGCAGTGATGTAAGAAACTCAAGTCTTCTCCTCATTTTAATGAAGATTTCTTGGATTCTTTTCGGTGGGTGTGGGTGGCACCGCTGATTTCTGCCAGCTGATAAAAAAAAAATCAAGCAGGAGCTCATAGGTCTCATCACGGGGACGGAGAGCAGCTGTGTGACATAAACAGCAGCGTTCATGACCAGAAGAAACGTTGTTTTTTACGGCGCTCTGTAGGAGTTGTGGGGGGATTTCCTCAGCGTTTTCCGGCATGTGGAAATCAGAACCGTTAAAGCAACGTCAATGATTTTCCTTCCATTCTGCTTCACCAGCAACTCTTCCAGTTTTACAAATGTTGCTTGTTTGGCGACATCTTCCGATATCATTTCCCACTGAGCGACAGCTTGTAAGAGTATACTTGCTGTTTAACGATGCGTGTTTAAAATGGCTGCCACGTGTAACTTGCGTTGAATTGAAGCGTTGTTTGAGTGCGTCCCCCGAAATTACCACGACGCGTCAAGTAGCCAGCAGGTGGAGTTGACCAAACGAGCGAGACGCACTCACCATAGTGACTTCGTCTCTGGTTTAGACGTCTTTCCCACCATCTACGATTCCGCTGCTGTCTTGTTTTCTGCCGTGATCTCAAAATTAACCAGTTACTGATCTCTTCCATTGACGCCATGTTTGTTTTTGTTGTAGCCACAAACCCTGCTCTCTATCTGGTATGAGTACTCTACTGTGCCCCCTTGTGGAACACTCCAGTACCACACACAGTGCAGCAGCAAGTATTTAAACAAAGACACAGCCTACTGCCTGCACCATAAAGCAAGTGTATTCCAGCCCTAACGCGCCTTTGGGCAGGGGCGCCCCCAGAAGTTTTTGATAAGAGGTCAGAGAACATTTTGGGGTGGCACACCAAGGTGGTCCTTGTGTAAACTCTGAGAGTTTAGCCTGATGCATGTCATGCTCCTTTATTCTTTTTAATAAAACACAAAATGCATCGAATACACAAAGTTTCAAAACATGACATTTCAGTTATTTTAAATGTCATTTCAAAATTCATTTTAGAATTAAAATTTTTTATAAATCACCTGTTGCCATCTTCACAAAAAACTAAGGAGATATAAACTTTTTTTAATGGTGAGCAGCAGAAACATTTTTTCAAATTCAGATTATTCATTTACTCATTAATTGTATTTTTTCATTGGGTTTTAAATTTATGTCTTGATTAAAAAAGATACATTTATAGTTTGTGTGAGCATTAAAATTGGTTATTAAAGAACACGGGTCGTCCCTGGAGTGGCCAGTAGGGTGGCCATGGCCACCCCTGGCCACCCCTTGGGGGCGCCACTGCCTTTGGGACATTCAGAAGTAGGTGGTCAGCTGATCTGAAGTGCACGATGGTTTGTAGGCGGTGGTGAGCTCAGTGAGATGTGAGGGTGCTACTGATGCTAGTGACGCAAGACTTGAGGTCAATGGAAAGTGAGAACAGGTCCAAGTGTGGGTTAGCGTTTGATTTTGGTGAAAATAGACTTTCATGGGTTTTATCTTCATTTAGATGAAGAAAATTAGTGGAAAACCTGTTTTTAATCGCTGGAAAACAACCGTGAACACAGACCGTAGAAGAGTTTGGGCTGACGTAGAAGTATAGACTTGACAGTCGTCTGCATAAATGTGATAGTTTACTGCTAATGTTTTGAATATGAGAATTATTATTATTATTATTACACATCGTGATATTTTTGCATTGTTTGGTCTTTTTGACGACCTTTTCAGCAGAAAATCCAAACCTACCCAAAGTCCTTCTTTCTCTTTTTATCGACAGTTGCTGCCGTTTCCAAACCGAACATTTGTTTTCAATTACACAGAAAGTCACCAAATTAAGTGATTTCCATCTAAATGACATTTAATATGTCAGAGGACACTTGCCACTGGCTTCAACAAACAAGTTCCCAACATGTGTGGTATTTTAAAATAAATACAGCCGTGATAAAAGGCCACCTGAGTGATGAATGAGCCCGGCTGTGCTGTTAATCAAACCCAGCTCTTTAATGTGTTTTCCTTTGATTTTCTGTCCGCGTGTTGGGTGTTTTTTAGGAGGGAACACACGTATGTATAAAGGGAGACTGTGAGTTATAACCACGTCTCAAACCAGACAGAAGAGCAATCATCGTGCTCCTCTTAAAGCTTCCATCTAATCAGGACAGACGGACCGGGCCGTGTCACCCGGTGCTAAAAGAGACAATAATAACGCCGTCATTTCAGTTCAACAGACAGCAACAATGGCCAGGATGATCATCTGAACTGACTATGCATGAAAATCTCACACTGCCAGCAGAAAACCATTAGGGGTGACAGAGGCTTTTTGAGGAAGCTGCTTTTGAGTGAAATATCGAGCCCTGAAGGTTGAAGCGTGATTGTGGAAGGCTGCTGGAAGAACATCTTTGACCTGTCTTTTTTTTTTTTTTTTTTTGTGCACCACCTTAAAGGAGCACTTCCAGCCCCCAAACTGAAGAAGATGTCAAATAAAATTAATTCCAATTATGCATTAAGCCTCCAGAAACGATTGCCTGATTAAATACGTTTGTCTCTGTTTTGGTTTCTTTGTTTTTTACACAACCCGACTCTGAAGTAATACCTGCATTTGCTAATTATGCACGATATCCAGATGTAGATTCTTTATGTTTGGGTTATTAGATTGTTTTTTCCCCTAAAGCAAAAGGGAAACAGATGAGTTTTTCTCCTTTTACTGCAGAAACATGTTTGATCAACAAGCTCAAGATGGAGTCGATTTCAGATTTTAGAGAATTAAAAACCTGGAGACAGAAAGAAGACAGATGGGAAACCATATGATGGACAGTTTCATGCATAGTTATAAATATATTTAAGTATATTAAGTGTATTTTAGTGTGTTTTACACTGTTTTGTTCTGAGGCATTGGTCTTTATCTCTGTCTGGATGCAAACTCCTCTTATATGTTTGTAACTTTAAATAAATGTGAATATCTGACATAAAGAAGATACTATTTCAGTAGTTTTATTTCAATCCAGAGCCTCTACAACAAAACAAATCATTTACGCAAACCAATAGTTTTGTGTCCACAAGAGGGAGCTGTCACCCCAGTTCCCATTGCCTCCGTCAGCCGGAGGTTTGCCGTGGAGCAACCAAAACAGATTCCTCACCAACCTTCTACTTCTCAAAGGAAACAGATTAACACTTATGTGCTCCTAGTGCATTTCTTGTGCACAAAGACTAAAATCGTGACTTTTTTTTTTAGAAAATATGACATTACACAAAAACTACAAAGTGAGCAAAAAATATTTGAATGCCCATTTGTGACCCTCCAAGGCAGCTACAATTCACCCCCAAAACAGGTCCTCTGGACATAACACACACAACATTTTTATATTTTTATTTTATATATTTATTTACAGTTCAGGTTTTGATCATAAACCTGGCAATAAAGGGGTTAAATCTCAGAAACATACAAATATTTTAATATATTTTGTGAGGACTGAAGCTAAGGATGAAATTCATGTAAAACAAATTGGGACTTATGAAACTTATTTCTATAGGGATTTCTATTTTGTGCACAAGGAGAAGAAATGCTAGAAAACTAAAGGATTATATGAAGGTGAAAGATGCAAAACTTGCCGTGAGACACTTCCGCCACCTCGACCAGCATCTGACTCTTTAGCGCCACACAGTTCTACGTCGGTATTGCAGCTACAGTAGCCCGCATGCACCAAAAAGTACATAGAGTATGCGTGATCAACAACGGTGTGGCTGTTCTTCTTCTTTGTTGGTTTAGCAGACCGCATGCTGCAGGGCGTAATGCTGCCCCCTGCTGTTTCTTTCACGTCAAAGCACAAACGCAAAACGCAGAGCCGAACCACGAAAGCTTTAAATTACTGCTGTCACACAAATAAAATAATGACACAACCTTTGTAGCGATTCTCTAGCCGGGCTAAGCCACCACACACACACACACACACACATGCTGGTGTTCTGATCCAGAAAGGATCCTTTAAGTCTTCCCGTCAGAGGCAACATGGCTGCATGCTGTGGGATTCAACAATTTAATTTCAGAGAGAAAACAAGCTCCGGTAATGAAAAAGGCAATAAGTTATGTTGTCAGCAGGCTATGCATCTTCTGCCAGGAACACCGAGAAGAAACACTCCAGCCTTGCAGGTCTGAGTAACGGAAAGGAATTCATGTTTAGCAGAGATTAAAAAACCTCCACCATGCATCTGTAATCTCATCCACTTTATGACTTGTTTTATATTTTTGCTTTGACTTTTATTCCTCAGAGCTGTGGTTAATGGTTTTGCATCACGGACCAGTTGGGACTGAGGCGTAAACATAATAAAATGTTTAACTTAAGATGAATTTATCTAAATAAATAAACCCTGACAACCAGCATAAATACAGTTTTTATGTGTTTTTTTCTGCAGCCAAGAATTAAATGATGGCTGGTACCAATGCTTGACCCTGTGGTTGGATTGATTTATTTTATCTACAATTTCTCTTTTTAATTTAATTACATTTTATTGCATCTTTGTTTATTTTCTGCAGAACTGGATGATTTTAGGAAAAGTTTATTTATAAAGTTAAAACCATTTTTTAATCTTGATGATTTTCTTTGCCAAACATCCTTTTTATTGCTTTTCTGTTCAGTTTTTGTCTTTTATTTCCTGAAGAGTGATTTCATCCTTTGTTATCTGTAATAACAAGTGATGCTTTTATTTTCTGAGTTTAGTTGATTTGACTGAGTCCTTTCATGTTTTTGACTGGAATATCTGGTTGGTATTTTAATAAAGTTTCACTCTAAAACTGAAAATCACAACAAGTTCTTGCTTTAGATCTTTTTTGTAAAATGATCTGCTTTCATATTCGAGCAGACCTGAACATGAACGCAGATCAAAGCAGTGGGATCAGAACCGAACGCAGCTAGTCTGAAATCTTCCCAACAGCCTCTCAGGACGTTAGACTCCCGGTTGTTTAATGAGCTTCACAGCGTTCTTCTCACCTGAGAGGATTTTCTTGTCTTGTTGAGGATCTAATGAAGCAGACGTGAAGCACGGCGCTCTTCACAAGATGCATTACAGTTTCTGAACTTATGTAGGCCGGCTGTGGCACAGTTATGCACCGCGGCCGGTCCCACAGGGCACGCAGTCCACATTCAGGGGTAACCAATCATTCTCCGCGTGCCCTCAACACATTTTTCTCGTCCTGAACCTTCGCTGCAGCAGCCGACATCAGCAATTTTCAATAACTGCTTCATCTTTTCCAGCATGTTTCAACCCGCCTATTTTTCACCCCAATCACCAGCAGCATGGCAGCATTTTACACGTTCTCTATAAATCTGCTGCAACATATGAGGGCACTTTTGATTTTCCCCGAAGCTGCTGCAGCAGACGGATGATGAACTGGTCGACAGACAGTTGAAGAAGGACTCCTCGAAGCTGGAGCCTCATAGGCGTGACGGCGGCGGAGGGGGGGTGAGATTTAAGGGATTGTTTGGGTTTAGAAGATGGAGATCCACACAATCACTAAGATCAGTTTGGGGCTTGTGGTGAGCACTGAAGATGCTCCAGATGGCTGCTGGTGACACTTTCCCCTCATTCTGACGGATCTGAACCAGTCTGGGCCTCTCGTGCTCAGAAGCACATAAATCTGTAGCAGCCATTTTTATTTGGGTCTGAAATTTGATGCTGAAGAGAAAAGAAATGCTGCCCTGATCCAAACCCGGTAACAGAATTTGTTTGTGGTGATTGAAAAAACTCACCGGACTTTGCACCAAGAAAACTCCACAAAACTTTTCCCAGAGGAATTCTGACGGGATTGTTGAAGCCGTCTGTGTAACTGATGAAAAGGTTAAACTCAGTTTAAACAGAATCTGTCAGCTGTGGGTTGTGGTTGCCATGGTGACGTTGGGCGCAGCATCACACATGACTCCGTCTGATAAACACTTTGTCTCAAATGGCTGCTGTATTCAGGATAACTGGAACCCCTGGTGGTTAAAGTTTGGGACGGGAGGAATCAGAACGTGATCCCAAACAGACGAGTTGAACGTTTCTGCCGAAGAAACGTCTACGAGCTAAAATCAGTCACTTAGAGGATTTTGATGAACACGTGTTCCTGTTTTCTACTGAAATTCATTGAGATTTGTGGGGCAGTTAGTAGAGTTATTTATTTATTTATTTATTATGTGTGCCGTGGTGTCCTAGGAAGGGTGGAGCGTGAGATCGACAGGCGGATTGGTGCTGCGTCTGCAGTGATGCGGGCGTTGTACCGGTCTGTCGTGGTGAAGAGAGAGCTGAGCCAGAAGGAGAAGCTCTTGATTTACCGGTCGATCTACGTTCCTACCCTCACCTATGGTCACGAGCTTTGGGTAGTGACTGAAAGAATGAGATCATGGATACAAGCGGCTGAAATGAGTTTTCTCTGCAGGGTGTCTGGGCTCTCCCTTAGAGATAGGGTGAGAAGCTCAGTCATCTGGGAGGGGCTCGGAGTAGACCTGCTGCTCCTCCACATCGAGAGGAGCCAGTTGAGGTGGCTCAGGCATCTGGTTAGGATGCCTCCTGGACGCCTCCCTGGTGAGGTTTTCCAGGCACGTCCAACCAGGAGGAGACCCAAAGGAAGACCCAGGACACGCTGGAGGGATTATGTCTCTCAGCTGACAAGGGAACGCCTTGGGATTCCCCCGGAGGAGCTGGCCCAAGTGGCTGGAGAGAGGAAAGTCTGGGCCTCTTAGGCTGCTGCCCCGCGACCCGACCCCAGATGAGCAGGGATGGATGGATGGATGGATGGATGGATGGATGGATGGATGGATGGATGGATGGATGGATGGATGGATGGATGGATGGATGGATGGATGGATGGATGGATGGATGGATGGATGGATGGTGTCCTGTTCCTTATTTCAGATACATGTTTTGCCAGAGGTCTGGTTGTTTTGATGAAAGTATGAAGAGCCAATTGTAAAAAGTTAAACATTTAACCACATGTAGCTTCAAATAAAATGGAAAATAATAAACATTTTAAATAAACTGAAATATATAAAGTTACATATAAATCTTGAGATTGTAAAATGAACGTTTACATAACATTGAGATCCCCTGTCTAACATCTCAGAGTCCATTTGATGGTAAGAATGTTTTCCAATTTATATGTTGGCTGAATATTTATTTTTAAATGGTTTCACGGCTGTAGCACCTTAAAAAAGCAATCTGCAGCTGGCCACGCCCACCCATCCCCTGATCAGGCTGCTATAAGCTCAGAAGCTCCGATTTCCAGGAGGGGCTCGGCGTAGAGCTGCTGCTCCTCCAGCAGCAGTTCTCTTGCACTTGACAGATGGTTCTATTCTAATTTCTCCGTTTGTGACATCACAAATGTGGACGTTTTGAAACGGGTTGTTTTAGACCCATAACTCCTAAAACCAAACACTGACAGACAACAGATGGACAGAGGCAGTGGAGACCCACATGGAACAAATGATAACAGTGAATTTCCCAGCATGTCCTCTCTATATGATCTCATGTTTGTCTCGTTTTCCATTTTACAACAAGATTGTAAACACTGTCGTTTCTGCAGTTTAATAGTGATTTAACAAACATGAATCCTAATTTAAGCTGTGTTCTTTCAGCGGTGGGCTTCCGTAAACGAGCAAAAGGCCCAAATGCTAATGAGCTGCATTCATAAACTGGAATGTGAAAGTCAGACAGATGGGAAGAGCAGGATGTGACACCAGCTGCACACGGAGGTTTCATCCATGATTAATAATATATGTTGATAATTCAGGCATGAAGCATTTATTCGTGACTCACTTAAACTCTCTTGTTTGTTGGTAAATCCTCATTTAAGTCGTCTGCTTGCGTGTTGATCCCATCTATAACTCCACACTCTGCCAGGGGAACGTCGGATCATTAGGTCGAGCAACTGCTGCAGATTTTCCAGTGGAGGAATCGGCAAATACTGGAAGTTCATTAATTAGTTGTGACAGGAAACTTTAATGGCTCCGAATAATGAAATCCACATCTGGCTGTTGTTCTACCACGCGCACACACGCGCACACACACACACACACACACACACACACACACACACACACACACACACACACACACACACGCTGAATTTGTGAACTTTCAGATAAAGGTCAGCAGCACACAAGTCAAACTACGATCAATCCCACGGTGCAGAAAAAAGAGCTAAAGTGAGAATTAAAGGGCAGCTGCGTGCAGCCGCGCCTCCGCCGGACGCTGCTCTGCGTTATTAAACCTCACCACTTAGACGTGAACATGACGTTAACTTTTTAGTAATCGGTTCTGCCTGGCAGTAAACAATATAACTGTCACCAACGAGACAAACCCTGTTTTTAAGCGTCGTTCTGCGGCTGCAGCTCACACACTCGGGGAAGTGTGCAGCATTAAGAGGGCCATCAGTCTTGATTTGGGATCTCTTACCAGTTAATACGTTTTGCGGCCTCCAGGCATGTTTTTCCCAGCCGGTATGTGATGCATGGACGTTTGTGTTACTCTCGCTGCTGGAACACAATTTAAAGAATCATGAATTTTCTATTGACCTTCTGTGATGGTGCTGGTGTGAGAAATAAGAAAAATACATCTTTCACAGGTTTGTTCTGGTTGCTGCAGGCGCCGAGTGTTTTCATCACCATAATCATATTGATTTTGGTAAATCACTCATATCCTTGGCTCGGTGATAAGAGAGTAATTACACAAAGCCATTATCCTCATGATACCAGAGCCTGTTTGGTGCTGGCATTGGTTTAATTTAGCAAAAAATCTAAATTCTCTCTGAAATTCAAGTGTTTTCGGTGTGGGTTTGGAGGTGGATGGTTGTTTTTTAAGGTTTATTTTCACTTTAAAGTTTAATCTAACTGAAGACTTTGCCTCCAGCTCAAATCTGGACTCACTTAAAGAGAAAGAGTCTCATTTTCCATTCTTGGCACCGTTAAAACGACACATATGAGGAATCTGTCATCCAGATTCTGCACTCGGGTTTCTGCTGTCAGATTTCACGTGGATTCAAACGCAGCAGCAGGATTTCTCTTATGTAAGATGTACAGAAAAACATATTTTTACACATCCCGCCGGATGTTTCAGATGCTTAATTTAATAGAGCCGTGTTGGAATCGTCACCCAGAGGCTGCCTGGAGAATGAAAAGCAGATTTTTGACCAGGCAGGTCCTAAAATCTGACTCATACCCTTCAGACTTTACCATCCTGCGTATACTTTCTGCAGTAATATTGATTACGTTCACACATATTTGTACTTTTAGTTATTTTGTTGAGGTTTTTAAGACTAAGAAATGCATGCTGTTGCAACAAGATTTGAACATATTTTTAAAAGATCCAAGCACATGAGGGCAGATAAATAAAAACTAGGAAGTGGGAATTTAACACGTTAATTATGATTAATTCATTAGAAAAAATTAACGCATTTAACCCTTTAAGCCCGAGGGTCCCCCAATTGGGGGATGTTGAATTTTAGCAGCAAAATCCATGCCCTAAATATCAATCTAGTCAAGCTGCACCTCTAAAGAAAGCTCAGAACCTTGGCTACAAGACCATGGAAACCTTTTCTATGTGCTCCAAACACAACTACAACTACAATCAGATGAGTGATCAGAAATCCCTCCTCATGTGTTTTTGCCTTCATTTCTGTCTCTAGTGATGCTAAATCAAATCATCATCATCATTATTATTATTATTATTATTATTATTATTATTATTATTATTATTATTATTATTATTATTATTATTATTTTAAAGACAATACCATTATCAAAATGTAGTATTGTACTTTTAGGTCTGTCCTATTTTTGACAGTGATACACACATAGTTTTTTTTTCTCCTGTTTTGAATTGAAATATAATTTAAAAGAATTATTTTTAGAAATTAAAAGATTAGAAATTACAATAATAACATCAATGACTATTGTTTGATTCTCTGTCTCATTATTTTTAATTTTAAAAAATTGCTTTCGGGGCAAATTTCCTTGAACGATTAAAATGCGATTAATCAAGATTAATTAATTACGAAGCCTCTAATTAATTAGATTCATTTTTTTAATCGATTCCCACCCCTAATAAAAACAATAACTAGAATAAAAGGCCGGTAATAGAAAATTCTAAAACGAAAATTGGAGAATGTTTGCAAGAGGCATACAAGAATAAATACACATCAGTGTAAAAAGGAATAAATAAGTATGTAAATGAGTGACCTAGGTGGTCAACAGGAGAACCTGGTGAAAGTTTGGATTTGAAGGTTTGAGGATTAGATTTGAATAAGCAAGGGAAAAGATGGCAGCAGGTTCCCAAAAGGTCGATGGTTTGTTTTCTGTCTTTACCAGCGGCCATGATGGAGGCGTCACAAGTTAAGATTCAAGAAAATCTGCACGTCTTTTATTTTGAAAGTAGCAGGATGTTTTAAACTGCTCCCACGTTTGACTTCCCGTTTGGCCGATCAGACCTTCTTAGCTTGATGCGTTATGGACTTGCAGCATAAATCTGGTGGAGCGATAGGACGCAGCGCTTCTGGGACGCGTCCAAAGCGGGACTGGTGGACACGCACCTAGCCCTTGATTTAAAATGGCGGCTATTCCGCTTTGTGGATAAAACGCGATGCATCCGGTGGAAAGCCAGAGTTATGCTTTAGAGTGACCTCACCAAATATAAGTGAATGGATTATTTTGATATCAATCCAAAAAGTTTAACACAATTTCATATTTCCAGCAGATCATCTGGCTGAGTTCTAATAAAACAGCAACAAGGACCGTGAGGGCCTCATCAGAGGAAACGTAATCAGGACTGGAAACAGCAGCAGATGAACACAGGACCTTTAGTTTCTCCCAAAGAGATGATCAGTAGGAAGATGTGCCGATGGAGAGCCATCCCTTTCTGGGGTTCCGGAGCTTCGGCCAGCTGCCATCTGGTGTTGGAAGATCACATCTCTGCTTATTCTCTTCTCTAACTCCACTTCACAAGGTGAACATCAAAGCGTTCATTGTGTCACAAAAAACAGGGCATGTTTTAAAATGAATAATTGGACATTATCAGAGAAAATCCCAAAGAGACCGTGTGAATCGTTGTAACCGTGTTTATTAACCTTCCACATCCGGCGCTCGCGTCCCTAAAGCTGGCCCAAAGCTGGAATTTGCAAATTCAAGCTTGCAAAAAACCCAAATGAGGTAAAAAACGCTGTGTAACGACCCCCAAATCACAGTAATTACACTAAAACAAGCAGATCCACCTGTTTAATGTGGTTTTAAGCTGCATGATTATATTATGGGATGCTGCAGCAGCATCAGTGTGTTTCACAGCGAGGAGAGGTGCCCTGTTGGATCAAATGTCCTCCAACACAAGTGGTGAAATTAAGACGTGAGAATCAATACGGTACAAACGCTTATCACGAACCTGAGAGGAGTAAGATGCGTATCACGTAATCGTGTACATCCTGGAAGCGTCGCTGAAAGTAGCGCCTCCTTTTTGCTTTTCTCTTCAACTTTGTCTCAGCTTCTAAAAAGGAAGTCAGGAACAGGAGGCTCTGCCTCACGTCACACACCAGAAGATGTTCCTTTTGTGGCCCCGCTGCCTCAAATGATGTCCCTGAAAATGGCCGCTGTCGTGGTAACCACCTAGAGAGAGGAACATGACAGAGGAACACCCGGAGGTTAAAGGGATATTTCACAGGTATGGAACTTTATTCTTTCATTTTCAGAATTAGGGTTTGTTATTATTTAAGACAGAATGAACAAAACAGAGGTACAAAGTCTGCCTGACCCAAAAACTATAATTTAATTTACATCAAGATTTCTGGTAGATGGTCCTCTAGCCTTTAGCTTCCTGGAGATGGTCCTCTAGCCTTTAGCTTCCTGGAGATGGTCCTCTAGCAGCTAGAGGACCATCTCCAGGAAGCTCCCTGGAGATGGTCCTCTAGCCTTTAGCTTCCTGGAGATGGTCCTCTAGCCTTTAGCTTCCTGGAGATGGTCATCTAGCTTCCTGGAGATGGTCCACTAGCCTTTGGCTTCCTGGAGATGGTCATCTAGCTTCCTGGAGATGGTCCTCTAGCCTTTAGTTTCCTGGAGATGGTCCTCTAGCCTTTAGCTTCCTGGAGATGGTCCTCTAGCTTCCAGGAGATGGTCCTCTAGCCTTTAGTTTCCTGGAGATGGTCCTCTAGCCTTTAGCTTCCTGGAGATGGTCCTCTAGCCTTTAGCTTCCTGGAGATGGTCCACTAGCCTTTGGCTTCCTGGAGATGGTCCTCTAGCTTCCTGGAGATGGTCCTCTAGCCTTTAGCTTCCTGGAGATGGTCCTCTAGCCTTTAGGTTCCTGAAGATGGTCCACTAGCCTTTAGCCTCCTGGAGATGGTCCTCTAGCTTCCTGGAGATGGTCCTCTAGCCTTTAGCTTCCTGGAGATGGTCCTCTAGCCTTTAGCTTCCTGGAGATGGTCCTCTAGCCTTTAGCTTCCTGGAGATGGTCCTCTAGCTTCCTGGAGATGGTCCTCTAGCCTTTAGCTTCCTGGAGATGGTCCTCTAGCCTTTAGCTTCCTGGAGATGGTCCTCTAGCCTTTGGCTTCCTGGAGATGGTCCTCTAGCCTTTAGCTTCCTGGAGATGGTCCTCTAGCTTCCTGGAGATGGTCCTCTAGCCTTTAGCTTCCTGGAGATGGTCCTCTAACCTTTAGCTTCCTGGAGATGGTCCTCTAGCCTTTAGCTTCCTGGAGATGGTCCTCTAGCCTTTAGCTTCCTGGAGATGGTCCTCTAGCCTTTAGCTTTAGCATGCTGGTCAATAATAATCTGGCACAGCTCTAATCTGGGGTTAAAACCACAGAATAGCAGCTAAACCGTGGCACCAGCACCTTTCTGCTCTGCTAGTTGACAAAACAAGAGGAGAAATTTATTCAACGACTCCAACAGTTCCTCTCATTAGTCCTCAGAGCATCAGCAGCTGACCCTGGGATAACCTCCCGTCTTTCCTCCTCCAAATGCCCAATTTCTCAGCACATTGTCACATCCTCCCCATGGCTGTGTCTGCTTCAGGGAATCCTTGTAAATCTCCCCCCGAGGGAGCAACCATTAAGATAAATAGACTCAGCAGACGACACACTCCTCTGAAGACTCATTCCCCCGCAGCCCCATCCTGCCTGCATCCGTCCCTGCATCGGATCTGACATGCTTCCATGTGCTCGGCACGTTTCCAGTTGGTGCACCGCGTTTGTCGGCGGCTGCAGACGCACAAAGGCGCCCCAAAGGAAATCTGTGCATCAGACAGAAAGAAAAGTTCACATGAATAAACAAAACAAAAGTGATCTCGATAATTCGAGTTGTGGTTTAGTTTTGTTGCTGTTTTCCCCAGAGAGTCGGATTTTTGTATTTTATTTTTTACACTGAGCTCTGTGTTGTGCTGCTGCTTATGGTTTTGGTAAACATCCTTAATTTCCTCTTTCATATGACTTAAAATAAAGGAATACTGCAGCCTCAGGTCTGTTTCTAATCCCAGATATTCTGTAATCTCACTGAATCTTGAATCTAATCTTGTTCAAAGAAACTGGGAGGACTTCCTTTCCTCGCCACGTTTATTTAACTGTTTGGTACGACCGAAGACGCTGCGCTGACTCGCCGGTCCACCTTAAAGAAAAGGTAAAAAGGTCGAAGCCACCGCAGGCAGAACAGAAACTAACAACAAACAAACTCTCCGTTTGATATTAACAGAACCAAGCGTCTAAAATGTTTTCATGGCAATCACCCGTCGCACACTGAGGCAGTTTTGGGTAATTTCCACTAAAACGAGCGTTTACACACTCAGGGATTCACAATTAATCAGATTTCTGGATTTCAAGGGCAACAATTTGGATAATAGCAGGTTTGTAATGAGGTGTTGCAAACTGAAATTAAAGGAATGATCATTTGGAGCTGTTGGTTAGGATAATTATGAGCTCGGTATTCAAACTTGGCCTCACACCTCAGCTCATTCTCCTGCAATGAGAGCATTCGGCCTTTTGCAGCTTGTCTTTTTGTTGAAAGACTAAAGAAATCTTGAATAATTCACACTTAAGAGTCTAGCAGCAGTATGGGAAAACATTATTTTATCTGAGAGAACATTTCTTGTCTAATTTGTTTTAAAGAATAAATGAAGCGTTTTAGGGATGTGGAAATAACACGATTTTAAATTCTCTACAGATTTAGGGTTAGGGTTAGGGTTAGAGCCAAGATTTCACACAAAACTTTTATTTATCTCCCTCTGGAAATTATTCCTGATATCGTGGCTTTTTTAAACATAATGTTCAGTTTAGCGTTCCCTAAAGTTTAAAATGTGTTTATATGAGTTGATGTTGCCCATAAGCCACCACAGGTGCGTCGCTCCTATTGACGTGAAGATGTGTTTAACTTTGGTCAAAGGTGAAGCCATATGTCCTGTCCAGGCTAAGTTTCTGCACACTCAGACCTACTGTCCTGCACATAATCATAACTAATTACAGCTAAATGTGTAAGGAAAACAATTATTTGATCATGCAACAATATGGAGGGGGCGGGACTTTAAATCTATACCGCAGCCAGCCACTAGGGGGTCATTTGCTTTAATTTTGCAAGGGTCAAAATGATGTTGAAGTAGTCGAATGTTTTAAATTAAAAATGCAAAAATAAATGGTTTTCTATCTGCTCAACAATAAACATTTACAATATTTTAGGATTGTAATTTTTGCAGAAAACAGATTTGCATAAAAGAGTTTAAGTTTATTAAAGAAAAGCATTTATTTCTTGGGATTTGATCAATTTCATGGGTTGCTGGGGGGAACAAAAATGAGATCTGGGTCGCTCTTTCAGTCATGTTTTCTGTTTTCAATGAACTTTATGAATGGTGCTCACATGTCTGCTTTTTAAGTCAACAATAGTTTGTGGTCCCATTCACCAATGAATTCAATTAAAACCAAAAATGTGGTAATAGAACACAAAGACTTTGTATCATATTTAAGCTTTTCCATTATATGATTGGTATTGGTGCTGGTGGGCCAACATTCTGTTATTTTTTAATTGCAATTTCAAAGTCAAAAAAGCATAATGTTGGTCGCCTGCATGAAAATTGGAAAAACTCTGTAAAAAATAATTTTTAGAAGAAAAAACTGAAGTTCACGTTTAAAGGTGCAATACGTAAGAATGTTACAATAATCACAAAACGGTCGGATGTCTTAGTCATGATGGAAGGAAGGTTACACTGACACAGATTTCCTTCTCAGCCAGCTGGTTGTCAGTTTTTCTCTTTTCAAAATGGCCGAAAACGGATTTACAATCTTTCTCACCTGCATACTTCCTCGTTCCAGAGCCAATCATATTTGAGGGGTTGCCAGGTCTGCATCGGCATTTGTAATTTGACAAGAGCAGCAGCGTTATGTAAAAATCTTAAGCCAGTAAACAGGAGCGACCCAGAAGTTATTTCCTGTACCCCTAAGAGGCCACGGCATCTTTTTATTTTACTCTAATATTGGGTAAATAGGATTAGAGGCTAACATCGTGCTAACAATGCTAACGGTGAATTAGATCAACTTACTGTGTGTGACTCGTCTTCACTCGTCATCTAGAATGTTCTGGTGCTGATCCGTAACTGGTAACAGTTGCTGAAAGCGAACATGTTTGTTTTGACAGATTGCAGTACCCATATCTGACCACAGGATGTCCTTCTTACTTCGCGCACCTTTAATGATCAATAAAAACACGTCCTGACAGAGTTTTCCATAATTATTGCACCTAAGCTTCCAAATCGTCTTGCAAACATGAAAAATCTTACAGTTGACCCATCAAACATCCAAATTAGTCTCTTAGGGATGAATTAAAGTCCTTCAGAGACTTTAGAGCAGTCCCAAAAATATAAAATTCAAGTTTTAAAGGCACTGAACTTTTTTCCATTCATACCTTCAAATTAGCGTCAGACATGGAGGAAAGCTCTCATTGTTTTAATGCATTCAGCTACCTTATAGGGTCCAAAAGTGGCTGCATGACTCATTTAACAGCATCTTAATTCTGCAAGTGTTGGATGTGAAAGTAAGGAATGTCAGCGCTGTAATCAAATACCCAGATGTATAATTCAGATCTATTTGGGTTTTTCACCTTTAAACGACGAGCTTGATGACAGGACGCTGTATATGTTTTAAAGCCAAAGAGAATTCTCAGGTACCCTTCACCTCATCAGTGAACCCACTGCTTATCAAGAGCTCCGAGGCACTCGTGTGCGGCCACCTGGGACCGTGACGCGCTGTCGGCCAGGGGAGGAATGTGAAGCATGACGGCCCCTGAATGGATAATTATCGGTGTGCGGATACCCCGGGTGGCGTGGCAGCTGCGACCGCAGTCCTCCAGGAGAATGAGAGGACGTCTCTAGGGGACCTTGGTCAGGTATTTTTATTCTGTGGTTTATGCACTAACAGGATTTAAATTGATTTGCTGATTTTCAAAAGATGCTGACAGCTAAAGTGACTCGCTTGGATTAAAAAACAGCTGCAGATAAATGATTTGAAGGCTGACTTTTCTATAATAAAAAGCATTATTGTTTATTGCATCTTGTCTCATTTACTCATTACCTCCCACACAACACTTGCTTCGTTTTAGAGGCTCCTTTAGATGAGTCCAAAGTGTTGATTAAAGTCTGTGACCAATGACTTTAACAAAATGCTTTCATCTCAGATACGTCTCAGAACCAGCAGAATATTTAGAGAACTAAAATAAAGTCAAGTGTGTTTATTAGTTTCATTAATGGTGTTCTTATATCACCAGTATTTTCACCTGTGAGCCGTTCTGCTCAGGAGGAATTATTATAATAAAAGTAAAGATTAATCCTGGGTAAATGGAAGATTCATGTATGGGTCAGAAAAGCTGCTGGTTGGTAGTTCAACATGAAACTACAGAGGAATATCCTAGTTTTTAGCTGGAAAACTGCAAAGAAATTGCAAAAATAAGAATTTTTGGGGATTTATGGCAATTTTATCTGTATTGTCTCAGTTTTGAGTCTTTATTTCAATCATAATTCTGAACCAGTACCACATATCTCACGTTTCTCGCACTTTTTGAATGGTGGAAACTAAAACCAGGAGAGGTCTGCAGCACCAACAGCTCCATATTACATTATCTATTTATCTACTTACTGTGTATGACTCATCTTCACTCGTCATCTCGAGTCTTCTGGTGCTGATCCGTTACCAGCAACAGCCGTGAAACTCACAGAAGGGCAGTGACAAGTGTTTTGCAAATGGACTGCAGTACCCACATTTGACCACAGGGTGTCATTCTCACTTATTTCTTACATCGTGCACCTTTAACAGGATTGTTTTTTAAGGTTTTAACTGTTGCAGCCAAACCTCCTTTTGTTTTGATGGACTCGTGATAATTTTCCTCCTTTCAGCTTTGCAGCTTCAATCTGGTGATTCATGGTTGTCTGCTGAAATCCACCTCCCCACTGGATTATTAGTGAGGTTTATTTACACACTCAAGCGCTAATCCTCTTAACTTACTTACTGTAGGCTGATTTTCACATGTAGACGCACTCACGTGTTTATTTACGTTTGTAAATCTGCAGATATTTTCATAAGTCTGAATCCATGAATAATTTATGTTGAAGTGCAGCATATGCAAGCTTCACACTTTGTAATTTTATCTGTATATCAACAAGCTAACAAAGAAAAAGTCATGAAAAGTTAACTTTGCCTCCAAGACAGAAGAAAAGAGACGAGAACTTTACCCACGAACACAACGTCACAGATAAAAGCAGAGAGACGCAGGCTGAGGGTTGTTAACGTCTTGTTAAGAGAGATAGCCTGAAAGTGTGTGTGCGTGTGTGTGTGTGTGTGTGTGTGTGTGTGTGTGTGTGTTTCCTTTGTTATTGGTCGATGCAGAGCAGCAGACTGAACAGCTCCTCCTCTAAGAAAGTCTCACGCTGAGCTCCATGGCAGGTTTTTGCTGTTCTGGCGCTGAAGCTGCAGCAAAAAGGAAAAAAAAAACCAAAAATCAGGAGGAAATGAAACTCGGTTTAAACACACACCTCAGAAAAGCTTCTGCAGACGGAGTTTTAATTCTCTAACCCTGCATTTCTAAAACAAACAGCCTGTAATGATGACACGAGGATGGACTTTTCTCTCTGCAGCACTTGGTCTGCAAACTTGATACTTTCTGAAACAAAACCACGACACAATTCATAAACTTAGCTGCGCTCTACTTTTATTCTGCTAAGCTCGTGATTTTAAAGGGTACATATTATGCAAAACTCACCTTTTGCATCTCTTTGTGCTGCCATGTGGGTCACTGCTAGCCTGGCAAGCCATCCTATATATGTGAATATATAGTCTGGCCACGAACCACTGACGGCTCTCAGTCGTGAGGCGGGATCTACGGTTGTCTTTCAAAATGTCAGCACGCAATTGGATAGCGCTAGGACCAATCAGAGTGACGAACAACATGACGTAATCACGGCGACGGAAAAGCGGGAGGCTTTAATAGCGTCTAGCTTCAATGATTTCTGTCGTTTTTGTATGAAAAACATGTGAATATCAGGTGTACTGGGACATTGCACTACTTTGTTTGATAAAAATAAGAAGCCGCTAAGTATATCAGACAGACTTACGCACGTTGGAGTCTAAATAATCCAATGTTGATGACAAAGACGTTTCAAACCAACGTGTTTTCCGAGTTGCCGCCATGTTGCTTGGGTTCGCGGCGTTCGCGGCCGCAGCGCTGACGTCATCGGCTACTCCCGCTCTGTGATTGGCCCATGATATAGAGCGCTGTGATTGGCCCAACCAAAACTATAGCGAGTTGTGATTGGATAGACACAGCAGTGGTTTGGGCTGCGAGGGTTCCAATGAAGCGTGCCTAGACCAAACTCTGCAAAGCAAGAATTGGTCTAGTTCACTAGGCTAGGTCACTGCCTCTATAAACCCTCCAAATGTGAAAGTACCTGCCCATCTGTTTTCTATTCAGTGTTTGGTTTTGTGCCTAAAACAAGCCGTTTTAAAAACTCCCCGTTTGTGATGTCACAAAGGGGAAAAGTAGAGTAAAACCACCTCTCACCTGGAGTAGAGGCGCTGCTGCTGAGTGTCTCAGCCAGAGCTTAATTTGAGCCGGATCTTGCCGGAACAAGATCCGGGAACTCTCTTATTTTGAAGGGATGCGTTCCGGTAATTGTCTGCTAGGATCCGTTAACTCGCGCTGCTACCTCATGATTACAGTGGGTAAATGAGGACGCTGTGTTGGGCAGGGACTTCCGGGTGAGTGGTTCATTTGTCCAATCTCATACCGAAACTTTTCGCTTTTCGGCAAAATCGCCGTTTTTAAGCCAACTAAGCCGTTCTGGTTTCAGCAGTCAACAAGGGAAATAGGGGATTCATCTTGTTCACAAACGATCTTTGTTTTAGCGTGTCGTCATTTGACCAATCACAATCGCGGAAACAGACGCTTTGACAGCGCCGCAGCCGGACCGCACAGCGCGCTCACGAGCAGCGGCTTTGAGTTTAAAGTTAGTCAAATCAAACAAAATCACCACTAAATAACACGGTTTTCTGTTGAGGACTGTAGCAGATTTACCTCCTTTCAGCCTTTAGAGATTTCCCCCCGAGGCTCGTTGTGTTTTTTTTCAAGTCAAGTTCGGAGTGTAACATAACCACTGCCAGTATTTAACTCCGTTAAAACCAGTAGCTGTATAAATGAAAGGTTAAAACCTAATATTAACAACATAAATACTTTTTCCTGGTGAGAAATGGCCACCAGCATGCTGCAGCCTCACTCATGTAAAAGTCATCCTAATATATTGATCTGGGCAGCGGAAGATTTAAGGAAGCTGGAGTACAAACACGTGATGAGATCATTTCATAATGTTGTAACATTTCTGCAGCACTAAAGCAGAGTTGTAACATTTTGACCTTAGCAGTGGTTTATTAAAGTATTCAAGCAAACAGCTGAGATAAAGCTGCATCTCCCTGCAGCTCCAGCTCTTCCTAAACGTTTAATCAGAACCAACTCATCAGAGCAGCATGAACACAACAATAACCTCCTAAGAACTCTGGAATATTTTCAGATGTTTTCATGTTTGGTGTTCTGTGAGTTAGTCTCACAATAATTCTTAATTATATGATGATCCCTAATCATTTTTGTCAGGCATATTTTCCTTTTGTTCTGAGCAGAGGGCCTGTCTAAACCTCATGGTAGAAAATGGTTTGCATTTTGCAAAAAAATCACATTGATGATTTTATGTAAGTATTCCAACAAATTATTGTAGCAATAAAAGGTATGTAAATGTCAGAGGTCCATACAAACCCACTGATGCAACTCTGCAGCATGCGAGGACCTTGTGAGAAATTTGTGTAAACTTTGAGAATGTGGGCACAATTATAAGTTATTCGTCAAAAACTCCATTAAACTTGAGCGCGCCCCCCCCGCGCGCGATCCGGCATCAGTTTTGTCCTTAGTGAACTCTGGTCTGACATCACTACTTTTGTTCCGGTAACGTTTGATTTACAAATTAAGCACTGGTCTCAGCCTATAGCAGCCTGAGTGGGGGAGGTGGGCGTGGCTAGAAACAGCTTGTTTTCTTAAAGTGACCGAGCCCTGAAATGACTCATTCTGGAGGGTATTGAAAATGTCAAGGATAAAACTGCTGAAATCACTTCATGTTCGAGGGATTCTGAACAAAATTCATGATTTGTATCGACCATAGGATGATTATAAGTTAAGAAAAATTAAGTCCAAGTGGAAACTTACAGGATTTCTGTAAGTTTCTGAAAGTTTTAGTAACAAAAATTACTAGTCATTTCCAATTTTTTCATAGTAACTAAATTTGTTCCCTTTCGTTCAAAATAGTTATTTTTTTTCACAAAATTATAAAGGGGGGGGGCAACTTCTAAAAACAAAATAACAGCAAAAATTTTACATCTTTCTAATCCGACCCCCAGGTCGCCGGTGTCTATCAGCTGTTTTTCAAAGCGACATCAGTCTGAATGGTCATGTCACGTCTCATCCCACCTTTTTGTCCCTGACGTGTGACAGACTTCAAAAAAATGTGTGAGAAGAGGTGAGGAGGAGGAAGATCACATGCAAACGAGCTTCGCACTTGGTCATGCACACACGTATCTGCAGGAGTGTAACCCATCAAACAGCGTCCAGATGGAACATCAGGATTAGCACCTTCATCAGAAACCTGCCACATCCAGTCCTGCACAAGTCTGCTGCCCCCTGGTGGAGGGTCTACAGGTGGCAAGGGCCTATTTTATGTGTTTATTACTGTTATGTTGTTATAGAAATACACAATAAAATAAAACTGATTATTAGAGTTGTTTTATTAGCTAAAAGTTTCTGTTTTTAAAACTGGATTTTTTATTATTTAATCTTTTTTTAATGATGCTGTTTGTTTAAACAGAAACTAAAAGTCGTGTGCCGACCTCACAGATCTTTGACCCAGAACTGCTGTGTTGAGTCACCTAAACAATCTGAGCCTGAGGAGAGAAGAGGAGCGTTTCCTTGGAGAGTGTCAAGATTCAAACGCTGCGATGTGATTATTATAATTTTGTTTTTTGTGTTTTTATTTTTTTGCAAATGTCAAGAGAAAAAACAGAAGGCTGTAATTTGTGCAGCTTGATGCATTAGGCTTTCAAATCACTTCTCACTCCTTCTATGTGATAAATATTTAGCGGCAGCATGAATGCGAACGTGTCCATTAGTGATCTCTTCATATCTGCAGAGTTAAACGCACACTTCATGTAATGAAAACGTACATTTAGTCAGTAAACAACCTACAGTTTTGTTTGTTTTTCTATCTCAGGGTTCTGTTTTTTTCATCGTTAAGCTAAATAAAATCTTCTGCAACTCAAAAGGGTGAATTCTGTAAACAATCTTTAAAAATCCAGTTATTAAAATCTGGCAGCTCTATAAAAATCAGTTTTATTTTATTATTTAATTCTATAACAGTAATCAAAGAATAAAATTGGCCTTTGCACCTGTAGCTCCTCCACCAGGGGGCAGTAGACGTGTGTAGGGCTGGATGTGGCAGGTTTCTGAGGATGGTGCTGATGCTCCATCTGGACGCTTTAAGGCCAGAAGCGGTTTGATCTGAATTTCTGACGATACTTCAGGAGCTAAACATTAAATCTGGACTCACTTTTCATAAGACGAACCATCTTATCCTTCATTTTAGTGGAAAGTGATGAAATTTCCCCTCTTCTCTGGACCATGCGTGTGTTTGTCTCCTCCACTCAGTATCCAGCGGATGATCAAGCATCAGGAACGTTTATTTTAGCTCTCGGGACACTTGTGCATCCGAAGCACATCCTCTGCTGCTAAAGAGAGCAGGAGAAAGTGAAGCTGAGCGATGGTCTGATGGTTGGAGGAGGGTTGACTGATGATCCATCGCCGATCCACTGTTGGCTGTTAGTGTGAAAATGGCTTCAGCCTCACATCCATTCAGTCTAAACTATAGAGAGCAGGAAGGAGCTCGATCCTTCTCTTAATGCTGTGCAGATGCACGCCGTTTGGTTTCTATGCAATCAAAATAACTGATAGGGACGGATATTCTGATGGCTGCTCTGCAGGACGATGCTGAACTTTTATGTTCCTGTCTCGTATTATCTCATATGATCTATAATGCAGCACCTGCTGCTTTGTGACTTGTCCTCTTGTATTGTTTTGACAGATAATAGTTTTACTTTTTGCATTTCAACATGATCTGACTCACACGACCAAAGCTGGAGCGTTTCAGCAAAAACACAAAACAACACAGGTGTTTATTTATGAATTCGCGAAGCAGCTGGAAACACTCATAATTCCATTCGTCATTACAGATAACTCATATCCTATTGTCTCGACAGGCATCCACCTCTCGTTGTGCTGCAGAATTACAGGCGTTCTGTTCTGCTGGCAGCCGGCTCGGTTGGTGCCGTGACTGCTTCATTTGCTGATGCTGAATCCCTCCTAATGGGCCCAGCGCTTGTCTGCACATAAACAGGTTTAAAAGAGAAGGAAGTGAGTAAAGAGAGACGGAACAGATTCGGTTTCAAAGCATAAAAACAAGAAATTCTGTAAACGGACGCTTTTAGGTGAGACAGATTGCTCCAAGAAGAACGGGATGATTTCAGGATAACAAAGCATCAATCTTAGCGGTTTGCTTGTCAGACAACATTTCAGACCTTTTTGTTGACTTTTAGAGAAGAAAACAGAAAAATGAGTGAATAGATCTTGTTTGCATAAGGATTCATTCAAAAGTACCAGGAAACCACATTTAGAGGGTCTGTTTCGAGTTTTTCCAGACTTGCTGAATGAATGAGGAAGTGAGTGTCGGGGGTGACTGTGAGTGTTAGCGGACGAACAAGGAAGAGGAAAAGGACCACCAGCTGTGGATCTATCTGGCATTCATTCACATTCTGAATATTCCCAGTACATCCTGGAACGTTGCATAAGAGCTCCGACGTTCATCTTTGCTGTTTCCCCCTCGTCCAACAGAGACGTTAGCAGTATGGCTAGCTCTAGCACAGGGGTTCCCAAATTGGGGGTCGGGACCCCCAAGGGGGTCCCCACAAGATTGCAGGGGGTCCCCACAATTTTGTCTTTGCTGAGGTTAGCAAGATTTTATTTGTAGAAATTACATTTATAAAATCTCAATAACACAGTATAATCAGAACTCCATATAAAAGTTATAACTCTGCATATCTGTATAAAGTTAATAAATGATCACATTTAATGTGTTTATGTGTGTAGGAGATGGGGATCCTGGCTTGTCTTGGGCACGGGAAAGGGGGTCCTCAAAGAAAAAAAATTGGGAACCCCTGCTCTAGCAGTAGCTCAGACTAGCACTAGCAGTAGCTCAGGCTAGCTCTAGCCATAGACATGACTATGTAGACACCCCATTGTGCGCTGGAGAGCGTATCAGCGTTGCCGCCATATTGGATGGGTCCCTTACTCATTTTATTTATTTTGTTTAATTACAGTTATATTAATTATGTCTGATTTTGTGAAAAAGCATAATAAAATGTGTTTTTAGTTGGGTAAGCACCTTCCTCAGTAGAAATAAATGCACTGAGGGCAAATGGAGACCCATCCAAGATGGTGACCGGCCACTACAGCAGCTCCAATAGGCAGCGCCAGTCAACAGGGCGTCTATGAATATGTCTGTGGCTCTAACAGCAGCTTTTTTTACACTAGCAATTTTCTCATCTTTGCAGTCAGAACTAATCTCCATCTAACCAGACTGGGGTTGTTCAAGTTATCTACAGGTTAGATGTCAACTGTTCCTGTGGAAACATGGCTTTAATCTTTAATCTCTTATTAACAACAGGTCAGTGACCATCAGCAAACAGGTCCTTTAGAGATAACAAACACACACACACTGAGAAGACTTGATTTTATTTTGAAAGCAGAAGAATGAGGCATTGTGGGTGCAGGATTGTTTGTATTGTGATAAACGGACATGCAGGAAACTTCAAATCCATGTAAATGCGTCTCCAGCAGCTTGTGGTCCACAGCAGTGAACTAATAATATAAAGTTCCTGCAGAGACGGTGCTCGGCATGTCCACGTGTGATTATCTTTTCATCTGTCTCTGGGCTTTCAAACCTGCAGATTGTTTTTCCTTCCCTTGTTCATCTGCTTGCATAAATAAAAATACTTTTTTTTGCAGCCGGTTTCCTCGCTCCTCTCCTTAATTAAACGCCTTTGTGACAGCCAACTCAGTCCTCAGAGGAAGTGTGTGTGTGTGTGTGTGTGTGTGTGTGTGTGTGTGTGTGTGTGTGTGTGTGTGTGTGTGTGTGTGTGTGTGTGTGTGTGTGTGTGTACAGTACACGGATGGCACCGGGTCATGACAGCCGCCCCAGATTATTCACAACAACTACTCCTTGTTTGTTTGTCGCTCCCTAAGTCCTGCCGGATCAGAGTTTTCCTGCATTGTCGGCATCTCGAATGAGCAATCTCAATACTGGGGGGATACGGTGCCGGGGGTTGCCATAGCAACAGCTCATCCCGCCGCCTGTCTGTGCAATTTGATCTTGTTTATCGAGTTGTGCTCTTTGTCAGAGCGGCTGAATGAAAATAACCTCTGACACCACGGAGCAGCAGAAACTGACAAAGGGAGGAGAGAGGGTGTGAAATGTTCTGGTTTTATTGGTGTGTCATTAGCTGCAATTAGCATTTTTACTTTTGATGGTTTAGAATGCATTATTGTCATGTTTCTTCACTTCTATAGCATTAATCTCTTCTCACTGTTTACAGATTTATTCCTTTATAAGTAGGAGTTACGAGGACCGCCCATCACTCCTTCCATAAAGGCCACGGCTGCTCTGATTGGCCGTTTCAATCTGCCTGATCAAGCTCCACCTCCTATTCTAAATCAAATGTTGTATTTTAACACTTTTTCACTAACAGCGATGCCGGCCCGGGTCACTAGGAACCACAATGAAGCAGAGACTGAAAAGTAGAGGAAGAGTCGGGGGGAAATACGGAACCGTGCAGCCAGAGCGAACCGCACCCACCCGAGTCACGCGTTAGGAAACGAAGCACCCGTCACGCTGCTATTGTTCCTGTAGTATTGGAGAACTTTAATGATTACACATATGTGGTATCGGCCTGATACCCAATGCCGGTATCGACGTTGAGTATCGGTAACTGATGAGAAATTTATTTCATAACCTTCATTAAATCCTTTAATTTTCTAGCGTTTCTACTCCTTGTGCACAAAAAAACTTCCTATAGAAATATATGTTTCATAAGTCCCAACTTTTTACGTGAATTTCATCCTTAGCTTCAGCCCTCACAAAATATATTAAAATATTTGTATGTTTCTGAGATTTACCCCCTTTATTGCCAGGTTTATGATCAAAACCAGAACTGTAAAAAAATGAAAAAATATAAAAATAAATCAAAACATTTTGTGTGTGTTTTGTCCAGAGGACCTGTTTTTGGGGGGTGAATTGTAGCTGCCTTGGAGTGCCACAAATGGGCATAAAAATATTTTTTGCTCACTTTGTAGTTTTTGTGTAATGTCATATTTTCTAAAAAAAAAGTCACGATTTTAGTCTTTGTGCACAAAAAAATGCACTAGGAGCGTATATAAGGTTTAAGTACGTTCAATAATCAACGACACTGGAGCAACGCCTTGCACATGAAAAACTCATCTTTTCACATTGCAGTCATATTTTCCCCCAAGCAAAATAAAACATAATAATATTCAAAGATCTGGATTGCTTTAGCCTTGTCTAGTCGAAATGTACAATTTTACAAATAAGAGCCAATAAAACACATTTAAGAGGTTTTTAATGCAGTAAAATATTTGTATTTCACTTGCAAAAGCATGCTCACACTAACTAACTGACTCAAATAAAAACCTTAAATGATCTGATCATCTGTGCGAGAGCCAGTATTTTACTTCCACGTGACGCCGCAGCGTCAGCAGGTTTCACGTGAGAGCGGGTTTGTCCCGACGCTGGGGTGTTTGTCGTGTAAAGGGACTGAATTCATAACAGGATTTAATAGAAACCCATAATACGAGTGTGGAGGGCACGGGGACGTTAGCTCAGGTTAATTTTATTCTCTCTGGCAGCTAAACGTTATCTTTGCTCACACATTTAAAAGGAGGAGTAATTGAATCATTTGTGAAGCATTTGAAGGCCACGCTGAAGAGCAGCAGAAAGCTCTGAAACACAGGGTTTTAATAAAAAAAACGCTTTTCAAGGGATAAAAGTAAAGTAGGATTTTATTTTTGGTAATTCTGTCATTTTCATGCAAACATGTGAAAAAACCTGATTAAACAGGTAGAACACGTTAAGGTCACTAATTCTGATTATGAATGATGTTTTTGAGTTATTTTAACCAGATTTATGTTTTACATGTCATCTGCTCCTATTAGAATGTCTTTTTGACTAATTTCAAACTGAAATCATTAAAAGGAGACAAAACTCACTTTTTTACATCCTTTTGTGCTGCCATGTGGGTCCCTATTGCCTCTATAAACACTCAAAACATGAAAAACCACCCGTCTTATCTATTTTCTGTCAGTGCTTGGTCTCAGGAATAAATGTTTCAAAAAGCCCCCTTTTGTGATGTCACAAACGGGGAAATTTGAAAAGAACCCCCTCACCTCTCCTCCACCTAGAGGAGCAGCGGCTCTACTCTGAGCTCCTCCCGGGTATCTGAGCTTCTCAGCTCATAGCAACCTGGTCAGGGAGGGGTGGGCGTGGCCAGAAACAGCTTGTTTTCTTAAAGAGACAGAATCCTGAAACGGCTCATTCTGGAGGGTACTGAAAATGTCAAGAATAAAACTGCTGTGATAGGTTTATGTGAGAGGAATTTTGTGCAAATTTCAGTAAAACACAAACTAAACTCCTAGTTGACCAAAGTCCTAAACAGGAACACAAACAAATAAAATACTTACGGTGTTGGTCTATAACGTCAGCTCAACACAACATAGGGTTCAGCTTAATTTTATGGCTTCCAATAAGGCTGAAGCACCTGAGGACGATAAGAAGCTGCAAAACCATTTAAGATAATAGGAAAACTAAAAAAGTCTAATTTAACTTTACCTCAAGGCCAATAAAACTGGTGGAATGTGGTCAAACTATTTTACGTCTAGATGTTTGAAGATCCACTCGCGTCTAAAGTGTCTACACACCTTCAGTTTGATCTTTTAATGAGTATTTTACCTGCTTCTGTGTGTCTGCAGCACTAGATTACCCATATTTACCCCAAAACCATAAAATAGTTCAGATATTTCTCTGGGAATGAGGACATTTTCTGAAATGTCAGACCGTTTCTCTCCGCTGTTCTACATCCTCTCAGCACAGTCGGGCTCTGCCAGTCTGTTTCATTACTTGACAACTCTGCAGCACGAACACAGAGGAGATTTTTTTCAAGGGAGTTTTATTTCAAAAGACGGTTCTTGCCAGGAGGACGATTATTTTTCCAAACCTGAATTTTTCCAGGAAGAATAGGTTTAGGGGAGAATAGGGATTTTTCTTTTAATATGTTAAATTAAATTATTAATAGGTCATATAAAATAAATATTTTTAGTTAGAAAATGTATCAAGCATAAGTTTGTAATATTAAACATGTCAGATATAAAACTATTAGTTTTACCCAACTGCATCTAATAAACACTCTCAGACACTGATTTTTTAAAAGGTACAAATTATATTTTCAACAGGAAAAGCATTAATGTATTTGGATTTCACAATAAATGTATGAACTACTCAAAAAATAAAAGCCAAATACAAGAAAAGTAACAGAATAGAAATGCATTTCTTTGCTATTTGTTCTTTTTCTAAACATATTTTTAATTAAATTACTTGTAATTTGTCATTTGATTTGATTGATGGCCACATAATCTGTCTACAAGGGATTTATATGTTTTATTTAGGTCAACTGGATGGAAACACCCGATAACTCAATCCTGTAATGTCCGACTTTTGAGATTAGGGAATTTTTCCACCATCTAGCGGACAGAATATGTTACTACAGGCCAACCTATCAGCACTTCCTGTAGATTCCTTCAAAATAAAACATACCACTACTACGATTTTTACATTGGCGTTAACAGCATAGATAGTCTAGCTAACAGCAAAGCCAGAATGTCTTCACTTATACAAACTACTTAACTACTAAAACTCAATAAATCTGTTTCAATTATCTGTGTTCAACAAGATTAAATCAACAAGCTAAAGCAGGAACTATTAGCAGCTAGCTAACAGCACGCTGACAACACGCTAGCTGCTAACAACTAGCTTCTAATAGCAGCTAGCTAAGAGTTATGTTTTATTTTGGAGGAAACTACAGGAAGTGCTGATAGATTTGGCTTGTTTAGCGTTACAAATGCTGCCTGTAGTAACAAATTCCATCCGCTAGAGGGCAGACAAATCCTCAATCTCAAAAGCCAGATATAAAGTGTACCGTGGATTTAGTTTCGCCTTGTTGCCACCAAAGGGTGTATGATCTTGTGTTTGCAGTGCGGTTAGCTAGCTGCTAATAGTTCCTGCTTTAGCTCTTTGATTTAATCTTGTTGAACACAGATAACTGAAATAGGTTAAGTCGTTTTTATAAGTGAAGAGTTTTAGCTCTTTTTGAGCTCTTTGCTCCGCCTCCAAAGACATTACTCTCACTTTTACTTCCAGGCTTCAACTTCTTTTCTTTGTGCTTTTTACTGACGATCGGTGACTGAAAAAGCTACCTGCTAGCTACTGGTACTATAAACAGCTATTGTAGCGGTAGAGACGCCCCACTAGTGCACCTACCCGAACCACAAAACTGTTAAGTGTTGTTTCTGGTCAGCAGAGGGCAGCAGAGTGCTGTCCAGTGTGAAACTGCTCATGTTTATGGCTCAAGAATCACTGAAACCAGTTTGAAAGCAATAGCTTCAAGTGTTAAAATCTCTTTACTGTTGCTTTAACTTGACAAACGATGGATCCTTTGACTGGTTTATTACAGCAGAGTCACCTAAAGAGCTCACCTTCAGGGAGTGAGCAGAAACCTGCCAACAGGAGCTGATGAAGTACTGCAGTGTTCTTTCTGTCACCTGACGACGTGAACAGAAACGACAACAAGCTCACAGCAGGAGCCCGTCTGATGCCTCTTTTTGTGTGAGACAGTAATTAGCAGTGGAAGAAGCTCTATCAGGATGCATGAAAAGCCCTGAAACAGAAGACATCTTCCTACTGGAGGTAGAATCTCAAGCTTTGAACAGTCATTTAGTGACTGAGTTTGAGTGGAAGATGAATAACAAGCAGCAGCAGCAGGAGGAGGAGTGTTTGCGCTACATTAAACACACCACATGGATTGTTCAAACTTTTATTTTGTGTCTTTTTCTTATTGATGTTTGCAGAAAAATCACAAAAGATTCCCTTACAGTTTACCACAGATTGGGTTGGGTCAGTCTTAACACCTCAGTTATGTAAACAAACCTCCGTTTGTGGAGAAAAACGGAGAGGCGTCTCCTCTGAAAGATGTTGTATCAGAAGAGAGAACGACTCAACTTCTGCAGAGTTTGGGAAGTGTTTCGACAGATTCACAGAAAGCTCGAGGACAGGGGATGGGATGGAAGAGTTTACTTCCTGTCTGACGTTTACAGAAGTTACAGAAATGTTATGATAAAAGTCATATTTGTTCAAATATGTTCAAGAGCACAAGATTTCATTTCTTTGCACATAAAAAAAGTATTAATTATTATTATTATTATTATTATTATTAATAATAATAATATCCATAAAACTAATTATTTTCTTGTGTTATTTGGAGATTTTTGTCATATTTTCAATTATTTTTCAGTTTTGGCTTGTTTTTAGCACCCCCTAGTGTCCATTAGTGACACCAAAAGTGAAACTTATCTCCTGGCTGTGCGTTGGTCTTTTTAACACCTTAATTTAACTGCTGAAATGTCTCCTCAGCCTTCATTAGTGTCTACAGGAGCGGTTCATCACTACATCAAACACATCAGCTGTGTTCATGATCTAAAACATGCAGGAAACATGCTGGAAGCAGACTGCAGCACCAGGCATGTCAGCTCCACTTTACTAAGTCCAACAGGGACCGGACCGCCACTCTGAAGTTGCAAGTGTGCTATTCTGGCCACAGAGGGCGGTGGGGGTCTGAGTGACATCATTAAACCTGTAAAGGTCATTTTAGCACAAACTGGCTCAAGAAAAGTTGCATAGTATGTCTATCACCTAAAAAATATTTGTTTTATTTGTAGGACAAGAATCCCACTTGTCCTGCTTTATAAACCAGCTTGTTAAAAAGATAAAGAACAAAAGTGATTTCTATAAGAATGGATGAAATTGCATTGCTGTATTCCAGCCCTGTTACTCGTCTAAAGGCAGGTTGCTATTTCAGGCATGTCTTAAATTTGCATCAGTTTAATGAGTTTGAACACCAGGAGCTTTTTTACAGTACAGCTGATGGTGCTGCGAGGGATTCGGTGCTTCTTTATGATATCAGCACCTCCATCTGAAGTGCTTTCAGCGACTCGAGTGAATGCATTACCCACAGACACGTCAGCTGTGCTGGAATCAAATGCAAAAAAATAAAAAAACCGGTGGCCCTATTTTAAACACTGTCAGATGTTTGCAGGAACATTCCACTAATTTGAATCCTTCCGTCTGCAAATATGAATAACTTGTAATGACTGACAGGCAATTAGCCAAATAAAGGTGGAGGATTCAGGAGAATTAACTCCCCCTCATGGCTTCAAAGTGAGTAAAAGCCTAAAAAAAGACAATCCTGCTGATATGTTTCAGATTATGAGGCACAAATCCTTCTGAATGTGCTCTGGGCTTGTGTTTTCTTTGATGTTGCAGTGCATCCCATCCCAGACATGCACAGACACGGACACACCAGCTACAGCGAGCCAATTATTACCACGTGCTGAGGAAATGTATTCAGAAGCATGAAGGGCTGCTCGCTCAGAAGGTTTGGGAGTGCCCCGGTCTCTGTGGTAACAGGATGAATGCCAAACTCCTCCAGGAGACAAGAGGGGGCCAGGTTCAGAATGTGTGAGGTGCAACAGTGCCCTCCGGTGGCACCACGAGGAACTGTTACTTTTCTATAGACCATTTACTGCAGAGTTTTTCTTATTTTAAATGGCGGATAAATTTAAGAACTTTTTAATTTTTCCATATCTGCCACAAAATGACAAACAGGAGGAGTTCATGTTTGATGAGTTTTAATTTTATAGAAAAAATAATTACACTAATTAAGGAGAGAAGACAAAGCAGCAGAAATATGCACCCTATAATCTGTAAGAATCAAACCAAAGTTAAATAATCTGTAATAATCTGCCTCCTATCCAGAACTGTGATGATTCCCAGATCCCCCTTTTCTCTGATTTTTCCTTCATCTCATCCAGAACTCCCAGTTGTTCCCTGGCCTGAACCCTGGGACTTTCCTGAGGTTCCCTGAAAGACGTACAGAAGGTCAAAGGTCAGATGACCTTTGTCTGATGCAACATCAAATTTGTTCAATATTCTAAAAAGGATTTTAGTTTTTGCAAACCTGAAGCGCTTTTGAACTTTTGACCAAATCTAGAAACATTTAGTAAAAATATCAACACTTTTGGAACTAATGCAAACCTGGAAAACACAACAGCCATCCCAACATGAGGAAAGCTCCTCTGAGCATCAATAATAACCCTGAAAAGAGTCGGTGTCATGTTTTACAAAGCGGACGTATTAAAGCAACATAAAACTCTAATTCCACCTTTAATCTCGCTGCTTGCTGACTTTTAGGACCGATATAAAAGTGCTGACCTCGTCGTCTAATAAAACCTCATCTATCGGTGCTGCTCAGCATACGTCTGACTCACTTTTTGATTAACTTCTCATTTTTCTTTCTGGTAATTTTCCAAGAAAATAATTGAACCTGTGGATGAATGGATGGACGGATTCCAGGTTTTTGACGTGTGTGCAGAAGTTCTTTGCCTCATTTTCCATTTTTAGCCTCATCACACCAGAGAAAATATCCATTGATTGATTCAAACTGCAGGTTTCAACCAGCTGCAATCAATTCTCTCATCTCTGGAGTGCAGTCAAATGGCTTCAACAACGGGAACCGTTTTGTACCTGTCTCGTCCCATATGTCTGCTAATTCATCTTTCTTTTGATATCATCGTGTCATAATTTATTTTTGGTCTCCACCACACGAGTAGAAATGAATAAATCACAGAATAATGACTTTAGCGTCCCCGTTAGACGTAAACCTTTCTAATGATTCTTTAAAGACAAACGAACGCCCGGTACGACTCCCTGGGCTCATTGTGGCTGAATTATTCCTCATTCTGCTCTCAAACTCAGCTGGAGAGATTAAATTTCATGCTAAATGAACGTCTTTGCTCGTAGCCAGGTGATTAATCATCTGCTGGGTCCTTTTCCTTTGCTCCTGCTGTACGATGGCCCCACCTGGAGACCTCTGCTTAAGAGAAAAATAACATTCTGACATTTTTGTAATTACATGTTTTTCTCCACAGAGCAAAGCAACTGGAGAGCTGTTGACAAACCAACCTGGGGGTGGTGGTGTGTGTGTGGGCGGTGATGTTTTACCCCCACGGTGACGGCACCAAATGATTAAATGGTTCCAGGGTTCTCATTGACTTTAGGATCAATGCATATTATTTTTGCTTTATTGTATTAGAGGAATTACTTGTGTTGCTACTTTAGTGGATTTCTTATGACCATCGCTGCTTTCATGAGTCACTAAAGCTAAAAGATTTGGTGCCTTTTCTTAAGTTTTATCAGCTTTTACCTTGAAGCTCACCTGTTCACTCGTCACACTTTTGAGCCGAACGGAGACTAATTTACTACATCTACGTGGTTTCTGATGAAGCACTTATTGGACAAAGAAGTAATCAAAATACATAATAGTTTTATTTTAAAGAACGCAGGACAGCAAAAGTGGCCATCAAAACCATGTCTCCATATATATATATAAATATATACATATATATGTATGTATGTATACATATATATACGGTATATGTGTATATGTTTTTTTTCCAAAAAGACTGTCTGTGATGTTTACAAAAGCAAATAATAAAGCCATAAATTAATTTGTAATTTTTTGGAGGGGAGGAGCTCAAAAGAGATTAAATACCTCAGCGTGGTCCTTGACTTCACCCTTATATTCAAAAGTCATGCAAAGAACATCTCTAAAACAATTAGGATAGCTTACCTTTAGATGTATTCGATAATGACAGCTAAAGCTGCAAGTATGTTCATGCATGCTGCGGATTTCTCACATATTATGCTTTACAAACTCTCGTACAAATGAAACAACTTCTAGAAAAATGGTCATCGTGTCAAAGAAAATTATAAATATTTGCCAAAAAATCTACTTCATACCACCACTGCAGCATTTTTGGAAATGTACATCCTTCAAATTTTTAAAAATTCAGTAGAATGAGCTCTACGGAAACCTGACTGTTGTACATTTACAGAAATGTTCATTAATGTGTGCTGTCCCTGTCAAATCAACTAATAAATAAACAAATGTCCTCTCTGGTCTGGGAGTTTCCTTGGGATTCCACAGGAGGAGCTGGAAAATGTCGCGGGGGAGAGGGATGTCTTGGTTTCCTCCATGACCCATGGATGGTCAGATGGATGAACGTCACTGTTCATTTTAATCAAAATTAGAATCATTCAGTAATAAACTATAATTACATCTGGGAGGGGCTCAGAGTAGACCTGCTGCTCCTCCACACCAAGAGGAGCCAGTTGAGGTGGCTCGGGCATCTGGTTAGGATGCCTCCTGGACGCCTCCCTGGTGAGGTTTTCTGGGCACGTCCAACCAGGAGGAGACCCAAAGGAAGACCCAGGACACGCTGGAGAGACTATGTCTCTCTGCTGGCCAGGGAACGCCTTGGGATTCCCCTGGAGGAGCTGGCCCAAGTGGCTGGGGAGAGGGAAGTCTGGGCCTCCCTCCTTAGGCTGCTGTCCCCGCGACCCGACTCCGGATAAGCGGAAGAAAATGGATGGATGGAAACTATAAGGAGCAGCAATCCTGATACAAAATTTCTGTGAGTTTATATCTATTTGTGTCTTGGTTTCTGAAAGAAAAAAAAAAGCATTAATTTATTTTACTGAATTTATTTTATCTGTACATAAGTTTATTTTTCACCATCTGGCTCAGACGGCGCTGCAGAAAGCACAAATCAATACAGCTAACTGAATATCGATATAAATGACCCCCTTCAGCACTTTCTGGAGGAGCAGACAATTACCTGTCCAATTGTGAGAATGAAAGAAGTCCGCACAAAAGAAAAATCACCTGCATTCACACGGGCCGGCTCATTGGGGATGCAGAGTTATGCACAGCATAATTAATTCTCCATTAAGTCTGGATTGATGTTGCCTCCGTGATGCAAACAACCAAGCCATAATTGCTTCTGGTGTTGCATCCACAGCTTTGCCTCATTACTGAAACAGATGCTAATGTGTTGAAGCGGCTTCAGGTTGGCAGGAGTGTGAATTGTTCCGCTGTATTTGAGGCGTTTGTGAGGAGTGCTGCAGCGAGAAAACAAGAAGTTGGGAATGCATCATGATGTGTCGTGGCACGAGGACGGAGTCTTGTCCAGTTTTGATAAACCGTGTTTTTACGTGACGGATGGAACTTCAGGATGGAGAATAAAACATTTTAGGATTTAAGTAAAACAGATTTGAGAATAAAACACATAAGATACTAAAATGTAACCAAAGTTAATCCAAAATCCAGCTAACATAGAAATTATATTAGGCAGCAAGTGGACATTTTATTAAGATTTTATTTTTTATGGAACCAGGATCCAGACTTTAGTACTTTTACCTTCATGTTTTTGTAACACACATTGAGAGTATATATAATGGACGAACCCTCAGCACCATCACCTGTAGGCCTCTGAAGAGCTGAATTGAAGCCCAGTGGGCGGTTCCCACCACCGCCATCTTGGCTAGGTCACATGCAGGGGAGATAGGATGAGTCTAACGGCCCATGAATGACAAAGAGCCCAAAAATGTTTTTAATTGTAATAAAATAAATTTAAAAAAATCATGAATAATTTTTCATAGGGTCCAAAATCCCTGACGGCACCCCACCCATGTGCTCCTGTGGCGGTCTCCATGGGGTCTCCACGCTCCGGCTGGGGCTTGGATCTCCTCCGTGTCTTCCAGGGGTCTTGGGGGGCAGGTCTGTGGCCCCTCACACTCATTATTGGACACGTGTACACACAGGTGCTCACATGGTGCTCTCACAAGTATGGACTCGAGTGTTTTTGACACATTACCGTGCATCCACCATGAATTACTACTATCAGCTAACAGTGTTTCAGTTATGTTGTTTTGTTCAGCGATATCTCAGTTCTGTCTTTACTTTTATCTCTCGTTCTGCAGGTCTAGAAGCGGATCCAAAACATGGACAGCTCTTTCCTTCAGGGGTCATTTGGTCCTATCTGAGACTCCTTCGCTAGTATTTTGTAAATATGAAAGAGTAAAAACATAAATGACAAAAAAAGTTTATTTGATTATAAACTCCAAAAATATATCTACATAGAAAAACGACGAAGCGTACATAATACGTGTCCCGCCGTGGCGTCGGCCCTCGCTTCGTTCCTAAAGTCTATTTTTTCCCACTGATGGAATTCAAATATGAAAAAAATAATAATTCTGTCTCTTTACATCTTTTTCATGCGTTTTTTGGGTCTCTGGTTGAAGACGGGTGACGTTCCCATCAGGGAGTCGGGCGAGTGTGAGGCGTAGCTGCCTTCAGACGCGACGCCGCTGGGGGACGGCGCCATGGCTCCCCCGGATTCACTCATGGTGGACATGGGCCCCCCCTCTTCAAACACATCTCCACTTAAAACCCCATGGTGGTGGTGATGGTGATGATGGCCAATGCTTTGGCCTTCCTCACTGTCCTGAGGTTCCATTTTTACTTGGGGCCACAGAGGGGAGTTGTTGGCTCCGCCTCCACCTTATGAAAAAAGTTAAAAACATTTGTAAGTTATCTGTTATCGTTTCATTTAATGGGTCAATTAGATTCCACATTTGTTCCAGATGAAGAAAGAAGGTCTTACCTGAAGTATGGGGAGATTGGTCCACATCCAGGCCAGAAGCCAGCCTCTCTGCGTGGGCCCCAAGCACACCCATCGGCAAAGCCTGGTCCCCAGAGGCCAGGTCGGCCTCAGGCTGCTCGCTATCAGGGAAGGGGATGTCACTCATGGCCTCAACCTTGATTTTTGGAGACTTGGAGTCTTCAAGAACCTTCTCTGGATTCACCAGCCGCTCATATTCCTCCGACAGGTCCTTAGTTACCTGGAATTAAAAGACTTGTTTTCTGCTGTTCAGAAGTGCAAAAGCTGAATCTGGACGTAGAATCAAACAGATGAATCTCTGAAAATCACCTGCAGCATGTAGGTGTGATAGTCCTTGATCCTGACTTGCCAGAAGCGCTGCAGGCCCAGCACACTGCCGATGCCCACCTCGTGGAACACCTGCTCCACCACATCTGGGAAGGGACTGGCTCCCAGCCTCGCCTCGCGGTCCACCGCCACTCTGAGCAGGTTGGTGACACGCAGGTAGTGCTCATGGACTAGGTCGGTGAGGGTCTCCAGCACACTTTCCTGAGCAGACTCAAAGCCGGCGTGGGCCAGCACCGTGGCCACTGACTGATAGAGGAGCTGCCTGCAGGAGGGCCAGCTCAGCTCTGTGACGGGTTCGCCTTTACCTCTGAAATGTGTGGAAACCAGAGCAAGTGTAAGGATGATGAACTGTGCAAAAGAAACATAAACAACTCAATATCTTTAAAGTTTTGCTTGAATTTGTCAATAACTGAAAACGAGTAACACAAAAAAAATCGAATTTGGAATACTTCCAGAAAAACCAAATAATTAATAATCAAGAAGACAACTTTAAAAGATTACAAAAAGTTGGACTTGTTGAATATAAATGAAGTCTCATTCGAGACTTAAAGCCAAAAACAGGGGTAACAAACTCAGGCTTACTTATAGAATTCACTCTCAGGGTCACTGTGGCGAAGCTGAAAGGGCTGACTGGGGGCTTTGCTGTCTACAGGGAGCAGATCATCTGGCATTACAGGCGGGGTGGGGGGACGAAGGGGCAAGTTGGCATCAGCTTCCTCCAGCCGGCTGCCACCCTCAGAGGATGCAGAGCTCTGACCCTGACCCTGGGCCGCTGCCAGAAGAGCGCGGAGACGACGGGCGTGCTGGCACAGCTGCACCGTGTGGATGGTGAGGCTGCACGGCTCTGAGGGGATGTCCAGCATCGTGGTGGGCCGCGGGCGCTGGGCTGACGGCTGGTGGAGAGGAGGGTCTTGCATCTCCACGGAACGAAATTCTCTCTGAAGCAAGTCGAAGGAGCTGCGACTGGGAGGGGCCCCCGAGGGTCCAGGGATCTCACCCCAGTAACGCATCATAATGGCTGGTCAAAGAAACGAGATGCAAACTTGGAGAAAAGATGAGAAAGAGTCAATGAAAAAAATAAACACAAACATATTTGATGTTGATTGTATTCTGCTTAATAACTGAGTCAAAACTCTTTTACACCAAAGTACTGTAGGAAACAGCCACTGTGATCAACTCAATAGAAATATGGCATTTCTCACACTTCCAACAACACAAGTGGTGATTCAGTACAATAAATTTAAAAAGCACTAAACTAATTTAAACCTATATTGTTTCTGTTTTCTGATGATTCCAGTAAATTTAAAAGCGAACTACGCAGAAAAACAACCAGTCAGTCCAAATTAACGCCAGAGCAACGTGGAAAATCACAAAATTACTGTTTAAAACACTCGAGATCGTTTGATTACATCTCAAAGATCCTCGAAAATAAAAATGAAACACGCTCGATTAGCACTACTGTTACGGAAGAGGCCGGTGGTTATCCTAATACAACGAGTTAAATATAAAAAATAATAACAATGTGCATGCCGAATAGCACGAATTGAAAATTCATTCGTTCGACTTAAGGATCAATTCCAGACAGTGAAACCTGATGGATGAAAATACTCAACAACTCTCCAAATATCACAAATCTGACGAGAGTTCGGCGCTAAAGGATCAAACGTGAACGGAATCTAGATTCATTCTAAAAAAAGAAATAAATAACTACAGAATTATGCACATATTAATGATGTTTTACTTGATAAATCATAAATATATTTGATAAAATGCGGCACTTACCCACAGACTTACAAAATATCACTAAATACTTGAATCCAGTCTGACGGAAGCTAAACTTCAACTAGTTCCGCGACTAGGTCCTTCCTGAAAAACAATCCGGTGTCAGATTTGACAAAGATTAGTTCCGTTCGAATTTTCACATTCAAGAATTATACTAAACTAAATAATTTACTCTGAAAATTTGAGTAAAAAGATTATTACTGTTTTATATCGAATTTTAGTTTTGTTCTCTTCCGGTGCGGTGGCATTGTGTCATTTCTACTAACTTATTGCGTACGAACATATTTTACAGTTGCACCAAACAAACATGGCCGCGTCCCCGATTATAGACGTGAGGAATATGGACGAAGAAAACAGCTCTGAAGTGAAAACCGAGGACAGTTCAGCTCCTGAAAATGGAGACAAACGCGAAGAAAAAGAAACGACGGGTAGAAGCGAGACAGAGACGGAGGATCCGTTTAAGAAACCGGCAATTTTCGCAGTTCCTCCCAACAAACGCGTCACCTCAGCAGCCGAGCCAGGATGCGAACAGAAGAGCCGTGTTGTAGACAGACCCGAGGAGACAACTTCTGATGCTGCTAGTGAAAGTGAAACACCGGAAAAAACACAAAAGGTGGACAAAAGTACTGAAAAAGAGAGGAGACAGGAATCTAAACCGCAGGTGGCTCCTGTCAAAGCTGGAAAGTTCCCCCCTATCCCGTACACGGAGCCGCCCTGGGGGGGGCCTCCGTCAGACATCCCCTACTCACTAGAAATCCTCAAAAACGGCACTATAGTGGACACAGTCCCCCTCACTCACAGCAGCTACTTTGTGGTTGGACGTCTGCCCGTGTGCGACGTGTCCCTGGAGCACCCGTCCATCTCCAGGTACCATGCGGTGATCCAGTTCCGGGGACAATCCGGTGAGGAGGGCTGTGTGGGAGAGGAGAGGGGCTTTTACCTCCACGACCTGGGCAGCACCCATGGCACGGTGGTGAACAAGAACAAAGTCCCCCCGAAGACCTACGTCAGGCTGCATGTGGGTCACGTGCTGAAGTTTGGGGGGAGTTCGAGGCTGTTTGTCCTGCAGGTGGGTCACAAAAGTGTGAATGATTGAGATCAAACGTTTTTGAGGAGTTTCATTAAGCTAATTTACATCTAAACTTCTATCATTCTGGATCTTCAGTCGGGGGCCACATAAAGTCCCCCCTAGAGCCACAAATGGCCCGAGGGCCACAGTTTGGGCACCTCTGGTGCTTATTTGTGTGTCATCATCTTGGAAAAGTGAGTTCTTCACTGTGAAATGGGATAATCTCTACATATCCCCCATTCCTTTATGTGATTTGCACTTTCATGGTATAAAAATACACGTATTCCAGTAGTGCACCTCAAACCCCGCTCTAACATAAGGAGTTTTCCATTTCCTCCACAGGGTCCAGAGTTTGACGAGGAAGAGGAGTCTGAGCTGACAGTGACAGAGCTGAGGGAGCGAGCTCGCAAACAGAGAGCAGAGCTGGAGAAAAGGATGATGGGAGAGCATTCTGATGGAGAGGAGGAAAAGGAGGAGGAGGAGGCAGGGGAGGAGGAGAGCACCAAGGCTCCAAGCAAAAAAGTCGAATCAGGCTGCACATGGGGGATGGGTGAGCGGAGCTCTGTGACTTTATCATGTTTTGTTTTTAGTTGAGACTCAGGTTAAATCCTCAGCTCTCATTCTGATCCCTTTGTGTCCTCAAATCCATCCTGCAGATGAAGAGGCGGCTCCAGAGGAAGATGAGAATGAGGAAAACCCCTTTTCTACGGAGTTCCAGGAAGACCAGGAAGCAGCGTATCTGAAAGACCCAAAGAAAGCTTTGCAGGGGTTTTATGACAGAGAGGGTGAGACTCTGCAGACTCGTCCCGTTTCTTGTTTTTACATGTTTCTAATCCGGGCGTCTGCATCACAGGAGAGGAGCTGGAGTTTGAGTATGAAGACAAAAACCACGGCACGTGGCTCTGTAGAATAAAGTAAGTCTTGAAACGTTTAATGAAATTCATTAAGGAACATCTTTAACGTTTATGCTTATTTATCAGGCTGCCGGTGGATGATGCAGCAGGGCGTCAGCTGGTTGCCGAGGTAACCCACACAGGGAAGAAGAAGGAGGCGGCTGTCCAGTGCTGCCTCGAGGCTTGTCGGATGCTGGAGGCCAGAGGGCTGCTGCGGCAGGAAGCAGGTAAACTCTCAGCTCGGAGAGAATGCTCCATGAGGGCGGGGCTTGTTGTAATCAGAGTTGTGGTGATTTTAGTGTCCCGTAAGAGGAGGAAGAAGAACTGGGAGGAAGAGGACTACTACGACAGCGACGATGACACCTTCCTGGATCGCACCGGGACCGTGGAGAAGAAGAGGCAGGAGCGAATGAAGAAGGCGGGAAAGATCGAGGAGCGGCCCGAGACCTATGAGTCTTTGGTAAACATGTCTGGTGATGTCACAGAGCGGGGGAATGTTAAGGAAACCGGTTTAGAAAAGCAGAAGTTCTGATCTCCTCCTCATTTCTTTATATTTTACTGAGAAAAATTAATACTGTTGATGTTTTTTTAAGTTGGTATTTCCTTCCAACACCAAACATCTGCTCTAAAGCACAGAAGTAGTGCCGTTATTTCCTTATACGTTCCTTTTTAAGGTTAGTTTCTATATGACGTTATCTTAGCCAGAGCCATCCTGGAAGAAGTAAATCTGACTTTAAACGTGCGGTTTTCTGTCCTGCAGGTGGCCAAGCTGTCTGCCGTGGAAACGGAGCTGGCAGACACTCAGAAAAAACTCAACGCTGGTAAACAAGGTGCGTCATCACCTGCAAACAGCTTTAAAGCCCTCTGTGTGTGTGTGGGTTAAACTTTGACTCCCCGCAGACTCTTCGTCCTCTTCCACCGAGGACTCGCTGGACGCCTTCATGACGGCGGTGAGAAGCGAGGCATCGATGGACGCTGTGGAGCGCAGGAAGCTTCACGTGCACGTGGCTGACCTGCGTAAAGAGGCTCAGAAGCTTCGTAAGCTGGTGGACCTGACGCGGCCGGCGCAGATGCCCTCCCTGCTCCCCAGGTGAGGCGTCAGCAGCGTGTTTGTAACCTGATTTAAATACAAAAACCGTAAATCCACTAAGCTAAAGTTAGTTTGTGTTGTTGTGACAGCGGGAGCTCAGAGAAGCCTAAAAGAACCTTACCGCTGTTTGGAGCCATGAAGGGAGGAAGCAAGTTTAAACTGAAAACCGGGACCATCGGGGTGGGTGATCCAGAATAATGAAACTACTCCTAGATTTAGTCTCTGTTCCCTGCTGCTCACCCTTTTCCCTTCTGCAGAAGCTGCCTCCTAAGAGGCCCAACCTGCCTGCAGAGCTCTTCAACATGAAAGAGCTTCCGCCTGGTGGGGAGGAGGAGGAGGAGGAGGCAGGGATAAATAAAGATGGAGATGAATGTAGCATCGCTGAGTCTAAATCTGACACAGAGGAGTTCAGCGCATCCATATCTGAGGAGAACACTCCTTTCAAAGAAAAGTCCTTGGAGGTCAAAGGTAAGACGTTTCCTCCTAGAAGAGCAACTGAGATGTTCTACCACTAGGTGGCAGTGCTGCGTGTAAAGGTTTAAAGTCTCAACTGGATGATTTAAACTTTCTGATTTTATTTTTGTTTATCAGAAAAAATCCACCAACCGAAGAGAAGCGATGAAGCGGAGCATCAAGGCCGCGTGAGCAGCAGGAAGTCGGTAACACCTCCAAGTCCAGGTGGGTCTTCGTGTTGGTCCGTCCTCCTGAACGAGCTGCATTTACACCCTCAACCAAGATCATCAAATGGTGCTGGCTGGGAGGGATTATTCCAACATTTAGAGATGAAAAGAATCTCAACGCTTTCATAAAAGTTCATGTGCTTGGGCATACATTCAGGACAAATGATGTAAAATCACTTTTGGTGAATTAGCTTGTAATAAAACGTGGTGAGACATCAGGCTGAGGTCTGGTTGAGTTTTCCAGGTCATCTGGGGGAAAAAATCAGATTCTGAGCAAATATAATTGTTTTTGCCACATAAACACAAGTTTAGAAAAGCTCTCGGGTGAAGAAGAAACTTTTTTAGAGGTTTTTGCTGCAGAAAGTCACAAGCTGAGATAAAAATCCAAGGACCCAGAGTGTTGTTTTTGATGGGTTCTTAATATCTGGACGAGTCATTTATTCATTATCGTTGGAACAAAATTAGGTTGGATTCAAACGGTTTAATTCTTCCATTTAAGGCCCTATGTAATCAGTTTTAAGCTTCTGTCCATAAATCTTTATTATCCCCAAATTCTTGTTTACATTCTAGAGAAAATCAGTCGTTCTGAAAATAAAAACAGAAAACAAATAGAGGAAAATCTGAAATTCAAAACTAATTCGTTAGAGCCACACATCAACACTTTGCTGTTAAATCATTTATTTTTAAATAAAATAATATATTTGGTAAACTCATGTTTTTTCCAACCATACCAGCCTTTATTTCTATAAAACTGTTAAACGTTCGAGTCACCTTTACTGTTTTTCACCCGTTTTCACAGACCCAAAGGCAGGGGGCGACGCTGAGCCAGCTGGAGACCCCAGTCCCAAAAAGAAGAAGCGCGTGATGGGCCCCAGCAGAGTAGGCCACACACACACACACACACACACACACGAACGCAGCATGACCTGATGTCTTCCTGGTGTCCCCTCAGCCCCCAGTCCAGCTGTCAGGACAGTATCCACAGGACGACCCAGAATATTCAGTGTGGATGCCTCCTGCAGGTAACTTCTCCAGATCTTTCAATCTTTCTCTGAAACCTCACTTCAAACCTGGAAGTGGAGCAGCCACAGAGATGCCCAGGAATGAAGGGAGGAAGTAAAGGAGCTCCTAAGGTCCCGTTTGTGCAGCTGGAGGAGTTTTGTTGTTCACGACTGCAGACCAGAGTCACTGCAGGGTGATGAGATACGCCTGAGTTTGAGATTTGGTGGAAGCTCTGATTATGAAAGCGTTGCTGCTCTGGTTCTGAAGTTGTCCACGTCTCTGCTCTCGTAGGTCAGACTGGAGACGGACGCACTCACCTCAACGAAAAATACGGCTACTGAGGAGGGACACAGGAGACAAACTTGGCTTCCACTCGCTCTCATCGTCCCGTCTCATCCCTGCATCTTTAACCTTTTCATATCTCAGACTGAGACGAACAGAAAACACGATGTTAGAACTCGTCCTCCTCGGCGGAGAACGCTGGATCTGTTTTATTTTATTTGAGCAGCGTCCCGCTCTACTGCCACAACCTTTTCCTTTTCTCCTCTAAAGGAGGGAATGTGAAGCAGGGAGGGAAGCATTCAAGCAGCTTTTCTGACCATCTGGACACTTGGATGGAGTACTGGATGAAACGTAAGCTGATAATGACTCAAGCTAAGTGGAGTGTGTTTGTGACTGCACACACACACACACACACACACGCTGCCCAAAGTTCTCTTTTTAACGAGATTGCCTTGGTGAGCGCTCGGTGTGTGTTTACTCCAAGCAGGATTCCTTTCGTGAATTTCTCTCACTTTGGTTCCTTGAACATTTCCCACCATTTCCTGTTTTGTTTTCATAACACAAAAAAATGTATTTTGTTAATAAAGTTGTTGGACATTACTGGGAAGTGTCTGGAAGTTTCTACTGGAGTGGCTTTAATGGTCTCACCCACAAAGAGCTTTTCTGGATCTGATCTGCCACCAAAAGGGTTGTGAACAAGTTTTACCTGTTAAAGGAAGCTCTTTGAACAGCCTCAGTGAGGAGAAAAAGAGAATAGGTCTATGTCAGGACTGACATTATGACTCAGTAGGGTAGGGCACAGGTGAACAAATAAGGGCTGCATTCCACTTCTACAGCAGCGAAGGGAAGCTAACAAGAAAGACTTCCTCTAATGTCCTTTTTCCTCTGGTACCTACTGCTCAACTTGACTCTACATGGTTCGTAAGATTTTCCATTACAACTAAGAAACGTCTCTAGTGTGGAGTTCTGGGTGGCCCCTAGAGTTCAAAAAGTAGCGCAAGCTGATTTGTAACAACAATGGAGGACAGGGTAGTGATGTGGAACATTCTGCTCCGTCTGGCTTTTTGTGAGATTCACAGAAGAAGAGACCCAGAAAACTCTGGAGCAACCACTGACTCTTTATATAATGGACGAACGAAATTGGTTGGTTGTAATCTTCCATTTTACCACCGGATGTGAAAAAAAATCCCACCTTTAATCCTGAAGTGAAGAAGAAGAAACAGTATTTTATATAGCGCCTCAAGATAAAAATCACGAGGCGCTTAAGCGCAGAATTATTGTCTATTTAAAGCCACGTTCCGCAACTTTTACACCTTAAACTGTTTTTGTAAAGTTTGGTGGCGTACTATCATCTATTATGTTCATTTTTGGAGCTGTGATGGTGGTAGTGGGTCCTGACCATAGATTCAATTCAATCTTTATTTATATAGCGCCTTACAGGTACAAAGTAACACCAAAGCGCTGTACAAAATAAAGAGATAAAACAGAAGTAAAAATTTAGTACATAATTAAAAATGATATTAAACAGAATAAGAAAGGTTAATACATGCTAAAAACAATGATCAGACTAGGAAATAAAATCTAATAGCGGGAAGGAAAGGCCAGGTCATATAAAACCTTCTTCAACCTAACCCTAGAAACCTCCACCGAGGTGGAAGCCCTCACAGAGATAGGCAGCTCATTCCAAAGCCTTGGGCCTGCCACAGAGAATGCCCTGTCACCTTGTGTATTTAAAGAAGTTCTGGGGACAGAGAGTAGGAGATGGTTCTCTGAACAAAGTGCCCGCATCGGGACATACGGTTGTAATAGAGTCTGCAAATAGGGTGGAGCTAACCCATTCAATGATTTAAAAACCAATAAAAGGATCTTAAAACGAACTCTAAAATCAACAGGCAGCCAATGCAGTCCAGCCAAGATCGGAGTAACATGATCAAACTTCCTTTTACCAAGTAGGAATTTGGCGGCCGCATTTTGCACAAGTTGTAACCTCGCTAAGGTGCTCTTACTTACCCCATATAGGATGGAGTTACAATAGTCAATGCGAGTTGTTATAAATGCATGAACTACTTTCTCCAGATCATGTCGGGTCAAAAATGGTTTAACTTTGGCCAAATAGATATCATATATATCACCAAATGCCCTAACTGGGAGTCGACAGCATCCCTACATGGCGGCCATCTTACTTCAGACAGCTTATGTTCCATTCTCAATGGTAGCAGATGGAAGGTGAGTGAACAACTTACACAAAAACACTTAACTCGATGAAATATTATTACAAACCACACATAGGCTTGATAGGACATACTTACATTTTTGAATTAATGGGCCAAATCTGTCATATTTCACAGCCACATCTCTGGCGTTTATAACAAATCAAACCGTTTTAAATTTGGTTGAAAATTGAGCAAGTTAGAGTTATTTAAATAGTACATTCACTATTGACACCAATGTTACAAAAGGGGGCAGCTGTCCGAGGTAAGATGGCCGCCGCGTAGGGACGTTCATCCAATTGACGAACAGCGCGGGTAAGGCATCTAGTGATATACGTGATATCTATGGTTGTTACTGTGTGCTGCTTTATGGCACGATATGGCAAGCCAAAGGGGTCAAAAAAGCACACGTAAACTCGCAGAATGTTCGCCAAAACGCACATTTTGGACATATTCACGCCAAAGGGGGCAAAAAAAGGCGCATTCTAAAATCGCGAATTCTAAACGCGTGTTATGTTTGCCAAAACACGCAAGTTTAGGGCACACGCTTTTTTGATTCCTTTGGCTTGCCATAGTAGTATAACAGACCCACAGTTTAGAGACTTGAGCAATGGCAGATCCACCAAAGAAACATGCCTCTTATGCCCGAGAGAGAGATTTGACTTTACAACAGTGACGTTGCGCAGCAAGCCTTGAGAGGGAGACAGAGGGCATATATCCACAAAGTTCAGAAATGTGGCTTTAAAGGAAAAAGAGAATAAGAACATGCATGTTTAAGAGGCAAGAACAAAAGTTTTCCACATAAAATCACTTCATCGACAAGAGGCCACAGCGAATTTATTGATTTGTTTCTTTGTGCAACAGTGGACAAAAAATGAAGTCACAAAGTTACATTCAGTTCGGCAAAATCTTAGTTACAGTGGTGGCGTTGTGTTTACTGAATTCTTCAGCTCCTTTCAGGAGCCGAGAAGTACCTCCGATTAAATTTAACAGGAATGTCATTTCACGGCATTAAGAGAACGTCAGAGCCACTGGCGTGTCAGAGCTAGAGCAGTGATTCTGTTTGCCAGGAATAATTAGCTTCATTGATAGTAAAACATAAATGGCACACTACGATTAGGCTATCCAGAACGTCGTTTAGCCAAAAGTGCAGCAAACTATGGTCATTAATGTTCCACAGGTCTTTCTGCTCAAAAGTGGAATTCATGCAAAACATAAAAAGAATAATTCTGACCTGAACTACAAGTGACAACTCGTTATCGAAGGTCGATTATTCCCCTACACGTTTGTTATAGCTCGACCTTATAGTATAACACATCCATAGAAGTAGTTTTCAGACAGGTAAATGCAACAGCTGTCTTGTTTTAAACATAATAAGATAGTAGATGACTCACTTCGCCTTGTTTACATAGGAAGTTACAAAGGAAGAAACCCTGGAACCAGTTGATTGTCTAACATGCATCATTCCCTTTCAATAAGACTCAAAACGATTCAATCTTCCTTGATTAGTGCTATACGTACACCTAACATCCACGGGAAACATAATCGTGTTTTTCTCTGAACGTTTCTGATTTCTGCAGAGATGGAGGGATTACCTGAGAGTGCAACAGTTCGTCATGACTTCCCAGCGGTCAGTTTTATTGTCTGTTTTTCTGAACTTGCTGCAGAAGCCACAAAAAGCAGCCGGCTGGGATCAAGGAGGTGTTGAGCCAGTGTTTGGCAGGAGAGGGAACGTCGCTTATGAGCAAGGAGGGTCCTCGGATGGAGTAAGGGGGCTGCAGGGGGGCACTGTGCTCAGGGAGCGGAAGGCGAAGATGGACGGGTCGTAGGTGTACCTGGGCGTAGGACGGCTGCTGGTCAGATTCTGAGAAAAGAAAGAAAAACATTGACTTGTTGACACAAATTTTTCTTTTTGGCAAATAAAAAATCCCACAATCCTTCCAGAGAAGTGTCTGAAAACAACACACCACGGAAAAACCACTTAAAGATGTTCATTTGTTTTGTTCTAGCTGCAGCTTCAGTGACATAAATGCTTTTCCACTCGCAAAGATACCCCTCACTCCCCTCCTCTGCCCCCGTCTAAAATTAGCCCGAGTCGTTTTCCTCCCCACAGGAAACGAGAGGAAATGACTTTGTTGGATTTGGCAGTGAGGCAGCACTTTCTCCAGAGGCTGCAGTGAGTTGATTCCATGCAGGAACTGAGAAGTGAGACGGATGCATTACTTTAGCTGACTGGTTCCAGTGAGAAAAGTCCCACGTAGGGAGGCCACAGGTGTTGCTATGACTTCAGTCCGCATCTTCAGAGATCCAGCGCTGACAAATGAGCTGAGGTAACTCGGCAACGATTCCCCAAACCACTTAGAGCTGTGTCATGTACTAATGTTGATTTAAACCGGCATGAAAAGGAGACAAGGGAAACCAAAGTCCTGGAGGAAGTAGTAGAAGGTCTGATGAAATGATGCAAGTTGACTCAAAAGCAAAGGACTAACCAAACTTCAGAATGGTGTCTGATACCGGTCAAGTCATTCTGAGTTTCTCAATGGGATATTTGAACTCATCCAATGATTAATCATCCCAACCACGATACTTAAGCCATGACTCTGCATACTTGGCCGATTACAAAACAGGAAAAAGATGCTGCAACAGCTGTTTCGGACAGCGCACTGCAGCCCACTACTTAGATTACTTTGGTTTTTCTATGGATATTTTTGTTTTTCTTTAAGCTTGTGGTTCGGAGTGAGACACTGCTCCTCCTCATCAAAAGGATACTGTAGTTCAGGCATAAGACTAGCATGCAGTGGCAGCTAGTGAAAAACAATCTATGTGAAATACTTCCCACTTTAGCCCATAATAAGTATTAAAATGAACAGTTGAAAAATTACAATTCAAAAACAACCATTCATTTCCCTCCTCCAAATAAGTCAAAAAAAATGACAGATAAAGTAGACTATAATTGCAATAACTCTTAAATAAATACACGAGCCGACTGTGAGGCTTTAGGAGCAACTGCAGTCAATAATCCCAGCAGAGATCCCAATCATCTGCTCAAAGTGCAATACTCATCCTGGCCAGTAGGTGGCAGTAACACGGCATACAAATTGAATTAGATTTGCTGTTTTAAACAATATAATCCCATAAAATGAGAACAAATAAACATAATTTACAGCAACATCTATAATTTCAGCTCTATATTAAGCCAACAGTGAGTTTATGTGAATGAGTAAAACACAGAGTGGAAATGAGATCCAGCTCCTTCTAGCATGCTAACTAGTTGTTTTTTGTAAGCTAGCCAGAGGCAGTCATTTCATGGATGCTGATTGGCCCAAAATTGTCCAGTTTTCCCTAGCAACCAAATTTGATTGGCTGTTTAGCTGCAGTTCTGGGGCGCATCTTCCAGTGCCCCAGGACTGAAACTAGAGAGTCTGGTGGAGGGAATTCAGCATTTAATGAGACAGCTGCTGAAAATGATGAGTAAATAACTCAAATTGCATGTAGGCACACACAATCAACCAAATTTGACACATTTTTAGTAAATACATGAATATATATTCTGGTTTTATTTAAGATTTAGATTTTTTTTCTCCCTTCAAGTCAGGGAGGGCGGCGCCCCCTATGGACGAGCCGCCACTGCTAGGATGCATCCTGGTCGGCTCTGGAGGAATTCTTGGCATTGGGAGCAGACCCAGAAATCACTGAAGGATTACTCATCCTGTCAGGGTTAGGGTGAGTAGTTAGGGTTAGGCCTGTGAATGCCCTAGGGGCTTCAGAGCTGTCACGCTCAAATTCACACTGGGCCAAAATAAAAAAAACTAGGAAAACTCATCCAGTCGCCAGGGCAGGGGTCTGCAACCTGCAGCTCTGCTTTAACCTTGGTTAAGATTTTGTTTTTTAAATCATGTTTTTTTAATATAGATATAATAAAAATGAAGGTTTAAACAGATTTTCATGGGATAATTGCATTGAATGTGTGTAACATAATGACACAACATGTACCGGTAATATTTTTAGATCTATTTGTTGTTTTTGTTGTTTCGATTTCTGCAAATATCTACATCCCATTAAAAAATCCATTATTTTCCAAAAGTTTCCTTTTTTTTCTTTCACAAAAGAAAAAATATATATTTCTGACTTTAATCTCAGAGTTTTGACTTTTTTCTCTTCAGAAATCTGAAAAAAAAAAGATTTATTTTTTTAGTGGCCCTAATCCTCCTCCGTAGATGATTGTCAAAAACAGTTGGGGCCCTGAACCAGTTTCATTTAGACGGACTGTAAAGGTTGCAGACCCATTCTAGGGAGAGGAATGCCTGGGTTTCCCACCTGGACCATTATCTACAAAATCCAACATTGGAAAACTAGTGGGAAATGGATGTATACATAGTGTATTGGACAAAAATAAAGAAAGACAAAAGTTATATACTATAGCTGCCCTGATTTGTAAAAATCACCACTGCTACTAGAGAAACTTAAACTGGTTGACCTTGTTTATGTTGGAAGTTTCTGTTTCAGAATGAGGTCTTCCTGGTTGTAAATCTAGCTTTCAAAGCTCTCCTTGCCTCAGGCAGTCCCATTTAGCACGTCGTAGCTAATTTTAAGTTGCTATTGCAACTGGAGATGATTATAATTATCTCTTTACTGAAAGTGGTGCAGGCTGAAAAAAGAGAAAATGGTGTGAATGTATCAGAAGAATCTCAACACTTTTTAAAGGTTAATGTATTGTTGTTCTGCTAAAGAACAGAGATAAAATGCATGTTTGTGCAGCTTGAGCTGTAGTATCTCTACATCACATCTTTGTGATTAACCTCAAGATAAACCAAAGTATACTCCGTCTTCTCGGCCTGGCAGGGCCTTCAACATACTTTTCTGTTTACCTCCAACCCCCTTGGAGCAAAAAGCCTGAGAAGCCAGCAAATCTGTGTTTTCCTACTGCTTAGGCCCGGTGCACACGGCAGGATTTTAAAAACATGAGACCCCACACGTGATGATGAAAAAATGATGGATGGTCCTACAGAGTGGTGTGAGGCCACACAGCAAAACTACACATGAATTTCACACCAACAACTTTGGAGTAAACAAATGGGCTAACTGGCTACACGTCCCATTCAACAGGCAGCACACTCGTTTGTCCTCGAAAATTGAATTAAGACACCCCAATACACCCCGTTTACGGCCCAAGTGGTCCCAACGTGCTCCTGAGCAGACCAGAGCACTCTTAACACACCACACATGGTAGGAATATCTGATAAGATTATCTTTAGGTCAAAAATCGGCATAATTATCCTGCCGTGTGAACCGGGCCTTACACACACCACCATACATCCTTGACCCCTGCGACTCCCCTTCACTAGAGTGCTTGAAACCAGGGCCCCATCAGACCCAGTTTCTTCTCTGGTTTGTGGCCAGAAAACCGAGGATTTGCAGATAAAGGGGGAGGGAGATGAGTGGTGTGCAGAACAGAGTAGCACAAAGAGTAAAGAGAGTCGACTCTGGCTTCCAAACGACTCAAAAGACCCACTGTGTGCTCATTTCAAGGAAAATCTAAAAGCTGGAACAAACCCAAAGCCTGCGGACGTCACTGACGGGGACAACAACACCACCAGCAAGAACAGAGGATAATGAGCAATACTTGTATGTTTCAGATCGCAGCCGGCCGGGCTAAAAATGGAAAATGACTCCATCCCTGGAAAAACACCACAAGGGAACCGCACTCACTCCACCTCCTCCTCTTTCCTCCGCCTCCTCTGCTCTCATCGCCACTCACTCAGAGATCATCCTCGGTTCTGACTCCACAGACAAACCTCCCGTGTGTGCACGGAGGCTACGTGCACGCGGGACGCTGCTACAGTTGGTGTGTATACATAAACAAGTGTGTGATAAGGTTCCACTGACACTATCCCACACAACGTGATAATAACGTCACTCCTCTCACCACACTGAGCATCCTTCTGGAGCGGCCTGCGCGGTGCCAAGCTGCTGAGGCTCGTTCCAGTCGAGTTTCCCTCAAACTAAATCAGCCACACTGACGGATGATCGTCGGAACAAAGACCACTGAGTGGAAACATTACCAAGTAGGGTGGCTCAATGATGCATACTATATTATTATATATGTCATGATCAAAAAGTCAAATACAGTACAATCTGAGCTGCAGGCCTATTTAGGAGTGTATTAATAAAGGTTATATATTTGCAAAAGTCAAATTTGAGCACTTTTAGGGTGAGTTTTCAAGATTTTTCAGCATCTTACATAAATATGTTAATTTGTTGTTTAACTTTTTATTTTGGATAATAAAATATATAATTCAGCAAACTAAAAAAACTAAATTAAATCCAATAAACCCCCAAAGATACAGGTGGGATCAGACTTCTGATAGGATGGATGGCATGGCTGAATAAAACATGCTCCTAAAGCAGAATGAGACAAAAATACTTTGATTATTTTGTTCCAGTGATCATTTAGAGACTAAATTACAGCTCAGATACAAATTTGAATAATTACACAGCCTAATTATCGAATGGGATAAACTTCAAAAAGAAAGTTTACTGGTATCATTGCAGAAAAAAAAACCAAGCCGGTGGTGCTGTCAGATTTTCTGCAGCTAGCAGGGCACGGGAACAAACGCTGTGGCCAGATGCCGTCCCAGTATGCATTTGGATGGAGATCAAGGTGCTGGCCACAGGACCGGCCTGGCTGTTCGCAGGGCAACCGAGCAACCTTATCCGTCATGGACACCCTGATCCTGCCTAACAAAGAGAACTCCAAGTGCACCGTTTCTTATAGCGTTCATTCAACATCACAGCTTTATGTATTTGTTTTTAAGATGCAAAAAGATCCTGGTATTCCAGATTTTATTCATAAAGAAAATGGATCTAATTTTCTCTACCAGTTAAAGAGATGCTGCCTATGAAAGCTGAAACAAGCTGCAGGTATTTAATTATTCACAACCTAATAAGCTGGTTGTGTTCTTTATAAAGCACATTATTGCTCCCATGCACAAGTAAAACTATTCTCATAATCAATGTTGATGTTACAGGAGTAGAAAAACAAACCTCAGCGTCAGTTTGTTGCTGTTAATTATTTTGTGTGTTGCCATTAAATTATCAGTCATTGATATATTTTTATCTGTTACGACCCGGCTTGAGGGACTGCAACATAAGGAGGAGGTCTGGACACATGGTGTGAGTTTAAGAGTACTTTTATTTTAAATTCAGCCTCCAAAAGGCAGGCAAGAGCCCCAAATGTTCTCCCTCTGATCAGTCTCCTCTAATGAGTTCAGCTATATCCCGGACAAGCCCCCATTAGTTACGGCCTGGCTCGTGGGACCGCAACACAAGGAGGAGGTCTGGACACATGGTGTGAGTGTAAGGTATTTTAATGTTAAAATCAGCATCCAAAAGGCCTCACCAAAAATGCCACACAGACAAGAGCTCCCAAATGTGCTCCCTCTGATCAGTCTCCTTTAATGAGTCCAGATATATCCCGGATGAGCCCCCATTAGTTACGGCCTGGCTTGTGGGACCTCAACAGTATCATTAATCTTTAGCATAAAGGTTTTAATAACAATTAGACGATCAGACTTTTATTTTAGCTGACATGTCTTTGATGTATCTCCTCAGAGACACGGAGAGAATAGAGAAGGTAAAGGTAAAGGTGGGGATATCTATGTACATTTTAAAATCACATAAATACTACCCAGTTAAATCTGTCACTAGCTTCATTTAACTAAGCAAAGAAGTGAGGGATTGCTTTGGAAAAAGGCAGAAGTGATGAGTTAAAAAAGCTACACACACATGCTTATTGATTTATAATCCTGAGGCAAAAATAAACAAATAAACTAATCATTAACAAAAACTGCAGTTAGAAATGTAACAATTCTATGGACAGAAACATTTTAGACCACCAGAACAATGATCCATCCAGATTCCTGTTTCCACGAGGAAAGGAAACAGGCTTGGAAAACGTTCTAAAACTAAAGAAACAAAATCTCAGCTTTTTAAGTAAACTGTTGTAAAATAGGTTTGTGTATTTGAAGTTGTTCATTGTTGAGCTCGTTTTAGCTAGTTTCTTTAAACAAGTGGTTGGATTGAATTAAGGTGCTTTTCATTACTTTGCTATTCTGATTTCTTTAGGAAGTTGGACCACTGCTTCAGACCAAAATGCCCTCTCTTGTGAACTGACGGTTTTCACCTTGCTATGGGCGTGGTCGTGATAATTGGAGGATCCACAACAGGTGTAGCGCTTCAGTTGATGAGCAGCCTGTGAGTTTATAAGGACTTGTTTTGGCTAACATTCTGTTTCGACACCCTGAGTAGGGAGGACTTCAGTGAGGTTGTCAGATGGTCTGAGAAGTGCTTCTGTGTAACATCTGCTCCTATATGTGTGACTCTCAGCAGCTGACATCAACTTTGAGCTCAACATCTTTCAAAATGTCCAAGTTTTAGTCATTTTTGTGTTGGCTAAAGTTAATTAGATGCCACGTAAACCAGATCCTTAGACAACTGGTACAATTTTGCCACCAGAGCCCAGATCTATGTAGGCATTTACTTCATCATCAGTGTAAAATTATAGTAAAAAATGTATGCCATAACATTTAAACCACCGCCATGCCATGCTTACACACTTAACACTTCACAATTAACGCCTCCAATTCCTCTAAAAAATTCATCACATTTGTGTTGAATGAAACTAAACTCACCCGGATCTTCATGGTCCGCGTTTTCCCGCCACAGTTCTTCTTCAGCAGCATTTTCTGTGAAGAAAGAGAAGGTTTCATGTCATTTAAACTTGTTTTCAGGAACTAAAAAACTCCATTTGGACCTTTGCAAATGAAATCTTCAGTAACATAAAACTAGAGCACGTCCCTTATGACTGAAATGGGGGAAGCCCAACAGGAACACTTTTATGGTAACACTACCTTTAAACAAATGTTTGCAGCAAGCTATGAGAGCTCACGTTTGTTGAGTTGTACAGATGCCTGGAGAAATAAACTTGCCTGCAGACTTTGCCCTGCTGCTCTTCCTGTTTTACAACGGGCCACTAACACGGCGCGCGACAAAAATCAGGAGGTGCACGAGCAGCTGAAACAACACAAACTCACTCGTTTCACAGCGGGACCCGTGAGGAGGAAAACTTGGCATAAAATAAGATCCCAATGTGATCCAAAACGGAGGAATAACGTCAGTGAATCTGCAGGATGTGAATTTTCATTTATTTTTAACACGTTAGAACTGTTTAAAGCAGCATTTGCTTTTAAATACACATAAACCGATACTCAGATAAGGGAATAAAGGTTGAGTTTTTTTGCCTGAAATGCTCCTCACATACTGATGACAAATAATAAATAAAATATTTAGTCTCTGAAACGTACAATCCAGAAATATCCTCATCCAATCATTGTGAATGTCCCGTTCTAAGTGATTGGACTGGTTATGTAGCTTGAGCTGAAGTAGCGGACGAGGTTTCCAGAGTAACGAGCTCGGTCCTCCCAGCTGGATCTCCGATCTGGGTCCCAGTGGCTTCCTTCTCTTAAACTTCCAGGGTGAACAGAGTCAGTCCGGAGAAGAACTCCTGACCGGCACCGAACTACGAGGAGTCCGTCAGAAGCCTGGAGCCTCCATGGCTGTTATGTAGCTGAATTACGTTATGAATTATGGCAGAAAAGATGCCAATAACATTATAGATAGTATTTGTTGCTTCTGGTGTATTTTCTGCGACCAACAGAGTCTGTGCCTTAAGAATGGGGGCTGGGCCTTTTAAATGTAGCTTAAACAGCTTTTTGCAGGCATGTCTACTCCTTTAATTACAGTTCTGCTACAATCTGAAGCCCTTCTAGCTCTTGCCTACATAAAACCCTGCTTTAATGATCTGAGTACAAAACAGATCCACATCTTCCTGTTTTCAGCCTTTAAAAATGTGATATTTTAACATCACAACATATGATAAAGGAAACGAGGCAAATCCAGCTTTCTGACTAAACTAAACATTAGAAGCTTATGCAACATCCTGTCTCCCACTCCCCTCAATGTCCACGCAGATTCACCATTCTCGTCATAAAAAAACACACAGTGGGGGTGGAGGGACCACACAATCATCGAATTGTCTCAATTCGGGGAGGCAGCTTCCACAGAGCGCAGGAAAGAAAGGAAACACAAGACTCCTGCTGCTGTGATGTGGGGCAGAGCTGCCGTGCACTTGCCCTCGTGCTCACCTCCCGCCAGCCCTGATCGCTTCTGTATCAGTGACACTGCAGTCCCTCTGAGAGCCAGCTGCTTAAGCGTTAACACAAAAAATACAGACTTCCTACTCCCAGTGTGAGTCAGCTGCTCAGTTTAATGCCAACTTTTAAAGAATGATCTCACTTTTGATCAAAACAATGCCCTAACTTCACTCCGCTCCACGTTTATCCAGGTTAATCCCTGGTGAAGTTACATTTGAATCCTGAAGTCATTTTAGATGCTGAAGCTGTACGACACAGCACGAGGCACAAAATCCCACTCATCAAATGAGAAACCTGCTAACTGAGCAGCTGGTGGCGAAAAAAATGAAATTAAAGGCAGCTAAGAAACAATCTATTGCCTCAGCCGTCTGATTTATCTCTTCCATCTGTTGCATTTTTGATGTATTACAGAAAAAAGGGACAAAAGACGTCCTGAAGCCGGTTGATGTGTTTGCCAACAGGCTGCTGAAACACTGCAGCTCTACGAACACCTGAGAAGCCCCGACCCTTAGCAGCATCTGCCGCGCAAACTGTTGCCCTCCCGAGATAATTACTCCAAAAAATGGCCTCATCTGTGACGTGGATTATGATGGGATTAGCAGGGACTAAAAGAAAGCACCTCGCTGACCCTCTAACCTCTGAGACGTACAACTCTAGATCTAAGTGGTCTCACTGGGAAGCTACAGCCAAATGTACCAGTTACTGGTTGGACACAAATTGTGTTTATATTCAGAAGTTTTCTCACTCACCTTTAATTATTTATGTAAACTTCCTGCAAAAGGCTCGTATCTGACACACCATCTCCCTGAGTTTAACGCCTCTGAATGACATTTTTTGTGTTTTACATCCAGATGGGAATCTGCTAAGGAAGTCACTGGGAGTCTGGAAGTTTTTCAGCAAAAGGGTTAATGGGAAACTCCGGCTGTGTCTGCTCGCTACCTCTGCAGGCCCCCTTTTGTATTCCCGCAGCACCTCCCATTCCACTTGACTGAGCGTGCACACACTCTCGCATATACAGACACACTGATACAGCAGAAAAGGATGTACACACACACACACACACACACTCTGTTCATTGCTGCCTGCTGTCTCTCATCATCTGTTCCCTCCCTGTAAGAAACCTCGTGGACATATGGACCCCTGAAACCTGCGGTTTGTCCCCCTCTCACACTCTCCCTGTCCAGAGCGGGCCAACAGGTCTATTGGATTCTAATGATTAGTGGAGCACTCATTAGTGGCTGTCGTTTTTCCGTTGTTTATTTAATCCCGTCCTTCTGCCTCCACCCCTCCAACGTTTCCCCTCGCTCGGCAGCCTTTGTGAGAAACGAGGGCGGACATCTGCCGTCCGTGCCTCCCTCTCCTTCATCCCTCTCCAGCCGGACCACCGAGGAGGTGAGCGTCCGGCTTTGGAAGTGGGGGACTCCGTTTGCATTCTGTGCAGCCATGTGTGTTTGAGTCGTCATTGTGTTTTTGGACCAAATCCCCAAACCGAGAGCCCGGTTGGGTCTTCCTCTTTATGGTGTCTGATTACAATAACTATGGTGGTGTCAGATTAAACGACAAAACAACTCAGAGTAACTCATCAGTTCCTAAAGTGCTGACGCTCTTAAAGGTTTGAGCCCAGTTCTGATATTTTTGTCCATGACAGAAATATGGTCTTCATCGCTTCGATGAACTTCAAAAATCTCATTCACTTGTTTATCTAATGCATCTGCTGTGGTCCCTAGTATGAACAGATTGTTTGTGAGTCATTTCCTGTGGATAAGAGTTCTTGCGCTCCTGTTTTAGGGGGTTAAAGTGTGTTGGGGGGTGGGGATTTGGAGTCTTACTCATTAGAATTCATGATATGCAAACGTCTCACCTCTGATTGGCCAACAGCTGCCTTCGTTCTTTCTTGGGTAAATAATGTAACGTTGATATTTTATCTCCATGATAACACAAGTCTGAACGTGATCCACCATGTTGTGGAGTTGCTAATGCTAACAGTTAGCTTCTATTAGCCGAGACATGCTCCACTCTCTCCTTCCGGTGGGCGGTCCCAAGCAAAGGTGGGTGGAGCTATACTAACAGTCCTTGTGACGTAGAAGAGACAGGTTTTTTTCTGTCCTGATCGTTTTCCTTTCTGCTGCTAATGCAGGAAATGGGTTGAAGACTATTTTCTCATTCAGCATGCATATGCAACTCAGAGAGACGGTTTCTCAATGAATGAGACTTTAAAAAAGCAGATTTTTATTAAAAATCAGCTCTTGTTAAAAAATCCTGAGGCAACTGCAAACAAAGTATGATTTAAACATAAATACAAAAGTTATGGATTCAAATATTTTACTTTGCAGGCTGAAGCTGGATTTTGAGAATAAAGCTTCAAACAGCAAGAAAAAAGAAACCTCCAAACCTGCAGCTAAATATTTAGTCATAAGAATAAGTTTTTCTCTGAATCAGACGATGGAGCTCCTCACCTCATCTCCAAGGATGAGCCCGGACATCCAACAGAGGACGCTGGTTTTAGCTGCTTTATGCCTGGATCTCATTCTTTTGGCCACAATTCAAATCTAATGACTATTGGTGACAGTATGAATGTAGACGGAGCAGTAAATCATGGAGCTTTGCCTTTTGGCTCAGATCCATGGTTGTAGAGGAAGCCCTGATCCATTGGTCCATCTCTCACTCCATCCTACCATCATCTGTAATCTAGATAAGTTCCACCTTATTTCAGATGAGAGCAAAGGTCTCAGACTTGGAGGAGATGACTCTCATCCCATCTACATCTATATTTATCTCCACTTTTAGTTTAGATGCCTTCCTGCCATATAAACTTCCACAGCTGCCACTTACCAGCTGTTATTTTAGACCCAAGCATGAGTTGGACTACTAACCTGTTGCATCTTTTCCAGATCCAGACTGGGTCTCCCAGGCTCTCCGCTGTAGCTGTGCCGATACTTTCTGTAAGGTGCTGATTGGTCAAAGTGGGTCAGAATGATGGGCCGTGTGACAGGCTGAACCACCTGAAGTTGAAATCTCATTGGAGGCGGCTTGAGGTTACGCGGAGGGCTGGAACTGAAGAGTACGGGGCTGGGGGACGCAGGGAGGCAGGTGCTGGGCTCCACCAGCGGTCTAGCCAAGGCGGGAGGCGACCTGCAGCCACAGAGGTCCCGAACCTCCTCGTCGCTTGAGGCGCTGCTGTGGTGATCGCTGTGGCACATGGACATCCATTTCCTGCTGTCGCCACAGCTGATTCGCTCCAGTTCTTCCTCTGATGAGTGACGGTCCAGGTTAGCGTCTAGAAGGAGGCGGAGACGTCGTAACCGGGCAGGAGACAGGGGGCCCTGGTTGTGCTGCTGGCTGGTGGCCAAAGGGGTGAGGGCGCAATTTCTCCGTCTCTCTGCAGAGTTTAATGAACAGGAATTATCACAGGAAAACAACAGGCTGGTGTGTATGAATCATTATTAAAGATGGCCGAATACCTCGGTCAATCTGAGCCAGCTCCTGGTTTTCGCCTTCTGAGTCATCACTCTCCCCTCCCTCTCCACCCCCATGATAGGAAATCTGGAATAAGGATTCAGCTTGTCATATACACCCTAACGAATGAAGCTTTTATCTTTCCCACATTCCACTCTTTATAAAACTCTAAATTCACTTGTGTTTGGATAAGCTGTGTGGGATGTTCTGAGTTTGATTCACTGAAGAATCAGTGATGAGCAGAAGCAAAGACACAGAATGGCACGACGATGTTCCATCTGAAGTTTTACTGCCGTTCTGATTCCAGAATACAGGAGAACGCCGAACACAACGGATTATGTCAAACAACCATAAAATGAATGATATCTTACCTTTTGGAACCTTTTCTGCAATAATTCCCAACGTAATGCACCTACTGTATATAACGGTGTAAAAATTTTGTATGCTAGCTAAAGATAAAGTACCAAGTATTCATCACACACTGGTGAAATTGCATCTCCACATTTGACCCCTCCCCATGGTGGGGAGCGGTGAGCTGCAGCTGTGGCCGCGCTCGGGAACTATTTGGTGGTTTAACCCCCCAATCCAACCCCTTAGTGCTGAGTGTCAAGCGAGGAGGCATTGGGTCCCATTTTTTCAAAGTCTTTGGTATGACCCGACCGGGAATCGAACCCTGATCTCCCAGTCCTGGGGCGGACACTCTACCACTAGGCCACCGGAGCTGGTAAAAATAGGGATGTAAGAAAATATCGATATGGCAATATATTGTGATATTTTTTCCTGCGATATTATATCGATATTCAAAAGCCGTGTATCGAATTTTTGGAAGAATTTACATGCAAACATTTGTGTATTTTCTTTTCTTTTGGCGCAATTCAAACGCCGGCCGCTAGTTGGCAGCAGTGTTGCCGCCTTCACTCTGACGCAAACACTTTTTATTAAAAAGTGTTGCATTTTGAGGTGCAGAGAGCACTTTTTGATTTGTATTTAGAATCAGAAACTACTGAAAGTGATATTGTTTACATTTTTGTTTATGTTAAACAAAAGATTGAATATTTAATTGAAATATTTCTGTGTTTGATTCTACAGAGACGGCCTTTTTTGTTTATTTTGAAATGACTTCTGATAATGCAGATGTTAATTACTCCATTTATTTTTCACTTAAAGAGAAATGAGTTCTATTATGGTTCAGATACCTCATGTTAAACATATTATGTATCAGTTTGGACTGTTTATTGAATTTTTCCAAAAATAAATTCAGTCTAAAAAATATCGTTAATTTCGTCCAGCTGAATGTATCGCAATGTATCGTGATATATCGTATCGTCTTCCTTGCATCGTGATACGTATCGTATCGCCAGAATTTTACCAATACACATCCCTACTAGCTAACAGAGCTAGCCTGGTTCTGGCTTCACTTCCTGCTCAGCTGCTCTAAATGGAGAACGTACAATTCCTGCACGGTCAGAGGGCGTTTTGATGGATGGATCAGAATCCAAACATTAAGAACGGGACGTTCACAATGATTGGCTGAGATATTTCTGGGATAGTTCATGTCGTCTAATGTGGCCGCAGGCCTCAAGAGGTTTTAAAGGATCTAAAAAAGGTGTAATCTCCACCTCCAGTGATTTTATTTTTATTATGCATCATCAGGTGAGGTCCAACAGGAACGTCCTAAAATTCCTGCCAAAATAACAAATAAACTCTTTCTCCAAACAGGTCCTTACACTTAAAAGTTGAGGGAAATCTCTGTAGGGAAGCCATGATCTGGATGACCTTATGCTAGTTTCATGGGCTAAATTAACAACAGACCAGTACAAATCTTTACTTATTTCAACATCTTATTAACCAGTTTTCCTCAAATGGAAATTTAAGATGTTTTGTGCAGTAAGTCAAGAGTAACAGGGTAAAAAGTCAAAAATTTACCCAGTTTGACCTTTTATATTCATCTTACTACAAATATTTGCACATAAATCAAGTACATAAACAGCAAAACCTTCAAAACTAAACTAACTCTTTTCTGTTAGCTTCTTGTAAAAACACACAAAGTCTGAAGCAATCCATAACGAGCTCCAAACACAACACAAGTCTGACTTTATCCTACGATAAACCCACAGAGAACGCCGTTGGCTGAGCCATCCTGTTGTCTAACTGCAGACTTTGTTCCCACGACCTAAACCAGCCTGTCTCTTTAAAAATCAATCCCTCCTTTACAACAGCAGCAACAACACAGCTATACTGTAGTCTGCAACGCTAAGAGTTAAGTAATGCGCCTCACACTCAGTAATTACCACTCAGAGGCTTCGCTGAGCAGCTGCCATCTGTGCATGTGTGTGTGTACAGTCTGCAACACACACACTTCTCTGTGAAGCTCTTCAAAAAGTGTGAAAAGGGGGAACAGGAGCCAAGGCTTCAAATCCCAGCAAACGAAGAACAGCGTTCAGATCATATTAGGAAACTCCACTGTTTGGTTTCACAGCCTGTTCAGCAACATTCTATTTTAATCGGCCGGCTGCATCACATCGCTGCACCTTCCTGCTTTCATGTCTCAAATCTAAAAGCTGCCCTTCATCACGGCCAACTCCACCAAAACTAATCCGTCGCAAGATTACAAGAGAACATGGCTTACTATTCGGTTGGTGAGTCAAATCAGAAGAAAGAGACAAAAAAGGGTCATCTGTGAAGATAAAACCCATAAAAGCACAGAATCCAAGAGTGGGACCATCTCCAGCCTAAAAAGCCATGTGATCATCATCATGCAAATAACTGGCATTGGTTTTGCATGATTTGTTTAACACACATGTTCACCTGTTTTTACTAATTTATGCCTAATGTCGACAAGAATCTCAAACAAATCTGCAGGACAATTAAGTTCACAACAGATAATTTCACTTAAAAGTTTCATTTCTTAATTTATGAGAAACCAATTTCTATTCAGACGGGTAATCTTGCAAAAACCTCTTGAAATCAAACATGGAGCAAGACTAGAGTGGAGCGTCATGCTTTTGTCACGTTGCTTTCTAATTGGCTACACGTCACGTTCAGCAGGCAGCACGCTCGTTTGTCATCGATATCGGGACAAGACAACCCAACATGTTGGGTAAACCCGATTTATGATCAGAGCAGCCTCGACGCAGACCAGAGCGCTCTGAAAACACGGCACATTACGGTAAATGGGCGTGTCCTTAAGATTGTCGGAAACTGATCAACAATCGACGTAATTATCTCTCTGCACGAGCTGGGCCAATCTGCTTTTTGTGCTTAATAGTTACATTTCTGCAGGCAGGTTCATTATTTCCTTCAAATAAGAACCTAACCAATAATAGTTGGTTATGAAAGACACCTAATTAACCGTAGACATAGTTGGAAAAGGCTTTTTTTAGGGTTTTATCCAACTGCACACGACGTGAGGCATTTATTTTAACTAAACAAGCCCAGAGCTGGAGTCCAAAGCTAAATAGAGGATATTTCTTGATCCAAAGCTGAATGACACGTTTGAACTCTGTAGGAAAATGATGCTGAGGAATAACTGGACAGGAAATGTATTTTGGCAAGCGGCTAGTTCAAGACTATGAACTACGCTGAGTTATTGTTGGCTAGAGTCTATGAAACGGCTAAAACTCTGTTTCTAACTAACTGCAGGAAGCTAACAATATGTTGTGATTTATAACCCGACTGTCCTCAAGAGTTTTTAACCCAACACGTGTTCATCCGTCTTGATTTTTTCCGCATGCTGTCACCACATGAAGCTACGTGTTCTGCAGCTTCCTTGTCTGAAACTTTCTCCACAGAGTGATCACTGTCTGCCTGACAAGAAGTTAAGCTGACAGTAATGATTTGGCATTTCCTTCGCCTCGGGAATCACCTCAGAGGCTGTGTGTGGATTCGTCTCAGAAATAAACGGCTCACAAGCAGCATGTTAACACAAATTAAAACAACTTTCCTGTGTTTTCTCACACTGTGCATGACAAAGATACCTCACACTACATTAAGGTTTAAGAACAACAGTAAAAAAGAAAAGTTTGTGTCTCAGTTACGGTGTCTGATGATGATTTTGTGTCAAAGAACAAGAAAACATGGTTTTCATTCTTCAATAACCCACATCAGATATGGTTTCTGCTCTGGCACAGATTGTTTTTAACAAAACAAGATCCTTAAAACTGAAACTCGACTTATGGCCAGACAGGTTTGTACAGTATCAATGTTAGATAGGAATAACTGGCACATATTAACTATCAACATCATATTGTGAGTGCATTAGTCCTAAACAGCACGCTCTAGAATGATAAATCAAGAAATTCTGCAAGGTTTTCAGGTGGAATCACACAGTTTTTAATATAAGATCGGCTCACATGGGACATGACATAATTGCAAACAAAAAGTGATATTTATGTACATGATATTTAAAAAATGTCTTGTTTGTAATTCATCCTTTTGTCACCAACCCCTCCCAAACGCTCGTATCTCACTGAGCCGACATCGTTCGAGACAAAATGCAAACATCTTTTGCAAAGAAGTTTCCAAAATGTCTCGAAACATTCACGAGGATTCTCAACTCCCTTGCATGAGTCACAGGACCTCACGCTCATGCTGCAGGATCTTATCAGAGCCATCGCAGACACCTCACACTTCCTAAACTCTCTACTTACTCAGAAGTGTGAGAAATTAGCTTTTGGAGATGTAGCAGATCGAGAGTTAAATGAGCGTACATTGCAAACAAATTGAGACACAATTATAATACTGTGGTTATATTGTGACATGAATATTTGCACAAATCAGACTAAAATCCTCGTGTTCTGAGAGAAATAAGTTTGGTCAGCTTCTGGTCAATCAGCTGCCTTTTTATAGACAAAAGGAATAGAAAGCATCAGATTTTCTGGAGATTGAAAAGTAATGACAATATTTTTATCCAATCACAATGTATAAAACCTGTCGTGTACTAATTCAGTGTGAAGATCTGCATAACTTCATCACAATTTTGCATTTACATCATACTGGCCTGAGCTGTTTCACCTTGCTTGCACCTTCTGACTTATGGAAACCAAAGTGAGAAGGCTCCACAGGCCTGTAACAACTCTGGGACTACTTTCAGAGAAAACCCGTTGCACAAATTCTTCCAACACTCTAAATTCCAGGGACACGTCAGAGAGGCTCTGCGTACTATAGTAAAACTCTCGTGAATGTTTTGAATCATGTTGAAAACGCCCTGGTGAATGAAGCCCAGTGTGATGCTGGTGTTTCTGTGACGGCCCATTGGAAGATGTATTTGCTTCTTTCTATGATGGTGTACGGCAGACTGCCCCGTTGACTGACATCCATAGTGATGTTGTTCGATGCTATGACTGGTCCTAGCTTTGACCAACTGCATGTGGACACAGTTTGAAAGATAACCGTAGATTCCGCCTGACGACTGAGCGCTATCTGTTAGTGGTGGGCGGATCGATCCAAATATCGATGGTATCAAATCCAAGGCGGCACTTTTATTGGATCAATACTAGCCTAGTAAGATCGATTCTTGACTTTATGTCCCATTCTTGTTTGCAATGCTGTCATTTTGGCAAAATGGAAACAGCAAAGTCACCTGACTCACCGCTAAAATCCCAACAGGCAGGCTAGAAAAGTTCCAGTTGTTAATTTTTGTATTATAGTTTCTCAACAGTACTTGTTTAAGTTTGTTTGTTTGCTTGTTATTTAAGTTTGAACAATTTGATAATAAAGCTTTTTCTATTTAATTATAAACTTTGTCCTAATTCTGTCCTGGGTTTTAACTAGGGCTGTAATAATATTGCGATATTGTCGTAGTAAAATGACCACAATTTCGTCTTGGTCTTGTCACGATATCGTACAGTACGTCTTGAGGTAAAAATAACACTTTTCAGTCCGCTCCACCGGAGCATAGCAAAGTAAACTACATAGACCATGATCCTTTGCTTCCGCGTCATCGGCCAGTTCGCCAATGGTAGTGCGTGCAGCCCACACAGCAAAGATAAACAAACATGGAGGATGGAGGCTACAGCGATGAACGCAGCACGGAGGATACCAGTCCAAGTATTTCATGTTGTGAGTATTATTATTGTGAGACTATCGCAATAAATATTGTATCATGTGGTTCATATCGTGACAATATCATATCGTGAGATTTGGATATTTTTACACCCCTAGTATTAACTATTAAATAATAAAAAAGAAAACATCACAAAAAACACTTAAGGTCAAGAAAAGTGAGATTTAACAATTCAAAGACACATTTATCTTATTTATTGAAAAGTATCGGTATCATTATCGGCAATACTGGCCTGTATTTACTTGGTATCAGATACCAAAACATGCAGTATTGCACACCACTACTTTCTATGGGTCGTGGCCAGACTATATATTTACATATATAGGAAGGTTGCCAGGCTAAGACACAACGTATACTGTCAAACAACCATAAAATCATAACGCTATTTTATAGGGATGTAAGAAAATATCGATATGGCAATATATCGTGATATTTTTTCCTGCGATATTATATCGATATTCCAAAGCCGTGTATCAAATTTTTGGAAGAATTTACATGCAAACATTTGTGTATTTTCTTTTCTTTTGGTGCAATTCAAATGCCGACCGCTAGTTGGCAGCAGTGTGGGTTTTGTTTCCACCATTGAAATGTAAATTCCTCTGTTATGGTTCAGATACCTCATGTTAAACATGTTACGTATCAGTTTAGACTGTTTATTGAATTCTCCTACAATAAATTCAGTGTAAAAAATCCTCTAATATCGTCTGGCTGAATGTATCGCAATACATCGTATCGTCTCCCCTGCATCGTGATACATATCGTATCGCCAGAATTTTACCAATACATATCCCTACTATCTGACCTTTTCTGCCATCATTCCTAACATAACGCACCTACGTAACACATGAAGAGCATCTGAAGCAAACAAAAGCTCCAGAAAACCATCTCCCACCCCACCTTTAAGCGCTCTGCTGCCTAAAATAAAACATCAATATTTATTCATATTACAGACTTGCATTACTTGTACGTAGAAGTTAAACAAAAGAAGCAAACTGAGCAGGGAAGTGGATGAATTACACATAAAAACTGCTTTTGTGCACTCACACACAAACAAGAACAAAGAGTTGTGTGTTTGTGTGTCAAGAACAGTTGAATGAAATCCTTGTCAGTCCCTTGCATCACTGAGCAGCTTGCTAAGCTGGATCAATGGCAATGTCACAGCGTACTCACACCACCCAGTTCACACACATATCAGCTTCGCTTCGTCTTTCCACGCTGACACGGACACTGTCACACTCCATTTCCCCTCCCATAAAACACACAAGGTCAAAGATGGTGGAGTCTATTTCCCCTCACACTCCAGCTGAGTTTTCCTTTACTAAATCAGTTTGAGTTCCTGAAAGCAGCACTGTATCAAAACCTTATGGGACTATTAGTCCGCTGACATCAACCCAAGTGAATCTGACTGCTGCTGCTGCACGAACCAAAACGTGCAAACAAATTAAATCGTGATAGGGTATAAAATCGGCTTTCAATTGATTAGTCTTTACTCAAAACAATGAAGCTGACTAATCGAAGTGGAAACGCAGACTAAAACCCACTGCTAACGGAGAACAGATGCCTGGAAAATACAGAACAATCAACCTTTAATTTGCTGTCACTAACAATAAAAGTCTTACATGCATCTTCCAGCTGTTAGTCAAACTCGCTTTAAAGAGACACAAAGGGTTTTTAAAACATATGGACTCGCTTGTCGTTAGGAGCTCGAGCAAATCAGTAAAAATATTTGCAAAACGCGTTCTCTTTCTCTAAAAGTGATTTTCTAAACGTAGCAGAAAATCACTGCCGGAGTGCTCTCTGCATGGAGATCACACATTCCTAACAGACAGTCTGCGTTACAAACGGTTGGCGAGTGTGACAGCACAGACATTTATCATCCTGCAAGGAAATAAAACCCCTGCTGCACTTTTCCTGTGGGATATCCAGCGTTTTAGACAGACCTCTACGCAAGTTAGCCTAAAAGAAGCAGCTTATTGCATGTGCACTGGCTTTTAGCTACTTGGCTTTATCTTGCTTTGAACTTGCCATGCATGCAACATGGATGAGCTGCTTCTTACAGAAATGACTGATGCTACTTGGCTTTATTTTGTGCAGCTCATGTAAAATATCATCAGTATGTTTAATCTTGTGAATGCACTGTGCACGACTGAGATGGGTGAATATAGTTTACTTGTGTTTTTCCAAATGTTATGTGGCTTAGGTTAAGACCTGCATGAACACAGATCCACCATTCATGCTAAAATATATAAAATATAACACATTTGTTCAGACTATGGCCACAAATTTGTAACGTAAATGCATGGATTTCAAATGAATGAAAATTTAAATAGTGTCGAAATGGAATAATATGATAAGAGACGTTACACTCAAAAACAGATATCACTTGTAAAATTGATTAAAGTTACCATTATGTCTACTAAACTCTAATATGTAGAAATTAAGTCTTGCATTTAAATGTTTCTTAGTTATGTGCATTTATTTTATTGTGATTTGCGTCAAACTGCACGATGTTATAAAAAAGGACCAACTTGTTCAAATTTCTGTTTGAATCAAAAACAATATTTGAACATTAAAGGACAAAATTCTCAAGCTAAGCTACAATATTTCCTCATTTCACAATTAAAATATGCAACAAAAGAAAAAGATAACTTGCTTCACTTACATGTTTGCTGTCTGACCTCTAATTCACACGGGGTGCGTGAGCGGCGCATCACAGCACTGCTGCGGGCTCTGTGGCTAATAGAAGCCATTATAGCCCATTATCTGGTTTACACTTGACACGCCACAACGCTTCTCAGAGGCGTCCCAGAAGCGTGTTGTCGCACTGCTCTAATAAAGATATGCTTGAGATCTATTTCTGATGCACCACACCTTCAGAACGTGCTAAGCTCTGCAGCTAACACTGGGCTACACAGGAAATCACAAAATTGCATTGCTGCCATAAAGCGCCGCTCATGCACCCGGTGTAATTTGAGGTTTACCTATATCTCAGTCTGATTTTATTAGAATCGTATGAATTGTGATTGTTTTTGTTTGTTTTGTGTCATTGCTGAGAGGATGGATGGTTTTACAGGATCGTGTTAGGTTGCATCTAGGGATGCACCGATCTGATCTTAATATCTGTATCCATACAGATATAGAAGAAAATTCTAGATCGGGTATCAGAGACTATGGGCCCAATCCATAAGAATTGATCTATTCAGCATATTTCTATGTGCTGTGAGTGACGACGTCATGCGCTACAGTCCCATGCTGTGCAGAAGCTCACGTTGATTTCTAAATGGACCGAGCAAAAGGATCGGAAATTTGGAACTTTTGGGTCCCTGTACAATAGTTCATTATGTAATACAGTTTAATACTGTTTTTCCATATCGGTATCGGATCGATATCGACCAACACTAAACTTCTGATATTGGTATCAGTGTCGAATGTGAAAAAAGTGGCTCGATGCATCCCTAGTTGCATCAGGTCATTTCACTGGTAGATTTAATATTTGTAAGTGCATCAAGATTAGAGATGTCAGAAAATATCGATACACTGAAATGTCACATTTCATGTTATGATACTAAATCGATATTTAAAAGAAGTGTGTTGAATTTTTATTGAGAATTCGCAAACATCTACTGTATTTCTTTTGTGTGGTGCAATTCAAACTCCGACTGCTAGGTGGCAGCAGTTTTACTGCCAGAATAAGATCTTGTGATAACCGGCTGTGTCTTGGAAGTGTCTGGCCTGAATTTAAAAATTCTTTAAAATTGCAATTATCATCTGGCTATTAGTATAGCAATGTATCGTATCGCTTCCCCTGGATTGTGATAAATATCGTATCGCCAGATTCTTCCCAATACACACCCCTAATAAAGATACTGTCAAATATACAGGAAATGGAAAACGGCAACTTTTAAAAGTTCGCATCAGTCTAAAAGATTACAATTAATTTGCTTTCATAACAAGTTGAACACAAATCAACAATGTTCCTGCTTTTAGATTGCTGCTTGTGCATGAATGCAGGTTCTGGAGTATTCAGGATTTCCTAAAAAGCATCGCTCTCCTCTCACTGGAGCATAGTCTCTCCAGTGGCTTTCAGTGATCCTCTGTATCAGTCTGGGGTGGATCCGTCTGGCCTCGTCACTCTCCAACTCTCAAAAGAAAAGATTGTGCTCCCAGCACAGAGCAACACAAACATAAACAAATGTAGACAATAGTGATGGCACATTTTCCACTGTATCCATGGCTGGGCCTTTGAATGGAGGCACAAAATGGCTGCCATGGGACTAGACAGTCGGCTGATGCTCAACAGTATTATGTATGGGGCTAGTTAGTTAGTGACCCATGCAGGACACAGTTCAGCCTTTTGCCTACCAGAAAGGAGGAATTATGCAAACTGAGCAGGCAGCAACAATGGAGGAGCACGTAGGTGGGTTTAGTGGTGGAAAATTGGAGAAGTTGGGATAATTATGGCTCAGGGCAGAGTTTGGTTTTTAGTCTGGATCTAAATGAACTGTTATTGTGTCTTCACATGCATTTTACATCTTCACAAATGAACATATTATGCACATATTATTTATAACACATTAAGCACAGATTGAGTCTAAACATCTGGAAAGTTCTGAGATGGTAATGATGAATATGTTCTCAGAAAGCAAAGAAACCCTCCAGAGACTAAACACCTAACAGGTTAGAGGTAATTGACTCATTATTACTGCGCTCAGGCAGGATTACAAGTACTTACATCCGAGTAGTCACAAGACGAGCTATGTCCTCCTCAGATGGTTTTATTTTCTGCACTGACAACTGTCCGAAAACAAAGTCAAACTCACCTTCAGCTGGAAAGGATGGATCTCGTTGAGCGAGTGTCTTCTCAGCTTCTTCGTCAGCGTCTTTAGCATTTTACTTTTACGTCCGCTTACTACATAAGCTAGCTCACAAGCCGCCGCCGACTACAGCCACCGCTACGCAGAATAAACTGCGTAGATGCGGCTTGTTTTCACAAGCTGCTCCTAGCAAACTTGTTATGTTCGAGTTCATTAGAGTTTGGAGCAGGGAGTCAGTTTTGAATTTTCTCCCCCGGAAGGTTCCGCTCACTCCTGCCAGCCGCGGGTTAGCTCAAGTAGCTTGTTGGGATTTAAAATGTATAACAGGAATGAAAAAATAACATAAACTCACTCGCATTCAGACACACACGCACACACACACGCTCTCACACACATACACACAGCCGACTGACTGATAGGCGCACACACACACACACACACACAGCCCAGAGCTCGCCTCTCCTCCAGCCAGGAGCGTAGTGCTCTCTGATTGGCTCAGACGCCCCGTGACGTCACGTGTGCTCTCCAGGAAGGAGGGCTGAGTTGTTAAAGCCACACTGCTGCTGCTATATTTGTTTACATCTGTTTATAAGCATAAATAAATAAATATTTACTACAAAAAACAAACTTTACATACAAAGAAATGTTTCACTGTTTGCAATTTTTTTCAGTATAAATTTATGTTACATTTAATCTTTTCTTTGCAACAGAACTATAAAAAACTGAAGCGTAGCTATGCTTAATAACACATATAAAAATAACAGTGAATATTTTAAATGAACATTTGATGCTCTATTTGAACATGTTAAAAATGAGAAAGTATAACAATAAGCTTAAATTGCAATAACATTAAATTATGTAACACTGTATTACTCTACATATAGTTCGCAATAGAATTGTATCTGTTGCTTTTTTAATTTGCTTTACACATAAGCGTTTCAGTTTTACAAATTGTGCAAAAAGATGTTTAAATGATGCGGTTAGAAAGAAGTAGACCTTCAGTCAGAGAGAGAGACGTGAGGGGAGAGAGCATGTCAGGTATAATTGGTGTAAGTGAGGCATCCAGTTTCAATGATGTCACTCTCTGCAACGACTGGGTGCTCTAAGATGTTGATGCACAGGAGGAAATGCTGCATGGTTGCCCTGCATGATATCTTTTCTGCAAACTGAATCTTTTTTGCATTGCTGTGGAAATATTTCTCATAATGCTGTAAATTGTTGCATGTGATTCTATTTTTACTTTTCTTTTAAACGTAAAGTGAGTTATTGTTTTATTTTTTGTGCAATTCTTTACAGCCTCTAGTTTCATCAAAAAGCTGCAAAATCTTTGTTTTTATTTAAATGTGGTTTCAACTTTTTATCTGCAGCTGACTCTCCTGTGTGCTAACAGACAAACAGAAAGCCTGTGTCTTTAAAGGCCTCTGGCGAGTGTGTGTGTGTGTGTGTGTGTGTGTGTGTGTGTGTGTGTGTGTGTGTGTGTGTGTGTGTGTGTGTGTGTGTGTGTGTGTGTGTGCGTGTGTGTGTGTGTGTGTGTTTCTACCAGGTCATTGACCTGGTAAACTTTCCAAGCAACTTGTGGCTTGGTGCCAGGTCAAGCTCAATGCAAATCCAATTTGTTGCTGAATATAGGCAGCCAGTCGACTACACTCAAGACCGGAGTGACTGTTGATTATTCTAAAGAGCATACTCTGTCTGAGCTCTGTGGGACAAAATAAAAAAGGAAAATGGCCTGTATTTGATACCGCGCCTTCTAAAGTCCTAGAACCCCCCAAGGTGCTTTACAACACAATCAGACAATGTAGCCACAGCTGGGGTGCACTGACAGAGGTGAGGCTGCAGAGCACAGGCGCCGCCCACCGGTCCCTCCAACCACCACCAGCAGGTAAGGAGGGTTAAGTGTCTCACCCAAGGACACGACAGAAAAAGTAAAAAACATGAACATTTCTGTTAATGAGATGGTTAAGGTTTTAGTTTCAACAAAACTTAGTGGCACCAGATATACATCTTTTTATTGGAAGCATTGGATAACATTTTTATATGAATTTTACATTTTTACTGTTATGTATTTTATCTTTAATGTATTTTTATGATACTTTTATTTTTTTTTATCTTTTTATTTTATCATATTTTTTTACTGGACCAGTGTGTCTGTTAATAAAAATCATTATTATTACAATTATACCCACTTACAAAAGAATTGAAGCACAGTGTGACGTTTTCTAATTTTGTAATTGCATATTTTGGCCACACGGGGGCAGCAGTGACATTCTTGTAGAAGTGCATAAATCAGTCAGGGACAGATTATATCTAACAAACTAGGGGGAGTTGTTTGAGTCAGAAAATATCAGTGATTTTATAAAAAAAACTTGACTTTACACCAATCAAATTTTCATTGGATCAAATTGGAATCGAGTCAAATTAAATTGCAAAGTTAAACCAATCACAAGGAAGAGATTTTTACACATAAATTAACTATTATCCACAGACATATATGTCTAGAAATAAGACTGATGTGAGAAAATTATGACTATAATCAGAAAAAGTCCAATAAGAGAGCTCAAATTTGGCAAGAAATGAGTTATGAGCTCCTGCCTGCCCCCTGCTGGCCACTAGCTGAACACACTGGTTAAAGTGGGCTGAGCAGCAGGTTCCTCCTGCTCAGGAGTGTTTGTAGTCATTAAGGGTGTGAGGGCGTTTGCTCATTCCTCTGTGACAAGACATGAAAGTGCATCGTTCACATGATCTGAACGCCGTATACTTGGGTGATGAAATCATTTCTTGTGACAGAGGAAACACCCGTGATCGCTGCATCTCAATATTTCCACCTTTAAAAACCTTTTAAGGTAGCAGGACAAAGTTCAGGAGGCTGATGACATTTATTTAATCTGAGTATAAATAATAGATAGAAACTTTTAACGATAAGATAACAGAAAACATGTTTTAGGTCAACAAAATACAGCAAGCCATTGTAACATATAATCAAAACAGTCTAACTTTATTCTTTAAAGGTCCAATTTACATTTTTAAAATGTTGCTTTCAAGTAAATAGAGATAAATAAACTCTGGGATGCTTAAAAGTGAACATCAGTCATCATTTTTATTCCTCTTGTTTTAAACGAAAGCACAAAGAAATCATTAAAGCTGATTTTTGATTAAATGAATGACTTTAAAACGTTAATTCTTGTTTAAGAGTCGTCTGCTCTTAAGATCCTGTTATGTGATAAATTAGCTTGCCAGGGAGTTCTGAGCCACTTTGACCCATTTGTTACCTAATAAGGAACAATCACACGTTCAGGAACCACATATATAATTTCTCCACTTTGTGGGTGCAAAAGTGATGCAAGCATCCACTAGTGATGTCAGCGTTTTTCCTTCTTCCTCATCACTTGTTTAACTGAAATAGCTGGTGACAAATCAGCCGGCTGACCTCTGCACGTCATCGAGTCTGTTTTTAGCACCGTTCACTGAAAACATCGGCCCACTTGGCCTTAGAAGTCCTTGTCTTTCTCTTTCCTGCTGCCCACTTCGCCCACACTCTCCCCTGGATAGCGGCACACGGCCACAGCCTCTCCTCTTGCCTCCTCTCTTCCCTCACCCACTGACCCACTGGCGGAAAGCGTGGGCGCCATCTGTGATGGAGAGGCTACTTTTAGTATTCCAGGCTGCTATTTTCTCTTCACTGATTTCTTTTTAAACAAAAGCACCAGTTTTACCTACTTATGCAACACGTCTCAGTAGCTGCTTCTCCTTTATTGCCAGATTTGGTTTCCACAGCAGTGCTTTTGGGCCGTGGCAGCACAGCATCACAGGGACTGACTATGAGACGCTTCTCACACTGAACTCAGCATTAGAGCTCATTTATCAATAGGTTTTTAAAAATAGGTCTTAAAGCTGGACTTTAAAAATATTTTCAAAGATGTTTTGCTTCTTTATTTAGGAGTTCCTCAATTTAAACAGAAGAAAACCAAACGTTTATAATTGTACCTATTACCCTATCGAGGCCATCTCTGAGGGTCACTGTTGTTCAGGCTCACAGGTGAGATGTTTGATGTGTTTTATGATCAAAGCTGCATTACACGCAAGTTGAAAATCTGAAACCTTGATTTTTCTTTGGGAGAACAAACTACAAGAGACACCTCTTCTGCAGGTCAAGACTAAAAATTAAAGGTAGGGTAGGAGATGTTTTTCATGAGTGTTTTTGCCACATGGCTCGAAAGGCTCTTCACATTCTGATGGAAACCAATACATTGAATGTTTTGTCAAAAACAGAATCATTTTAATCACCTATGAAACATCCAATCATCGTGAATGTCTCGTTCTAAATGATCGGATCCTGATCCATCCATCAAACTGCTCCCTGACCCCCCCTCCCTCCATGCACATACCCCTCTTTGTGCACGGATTGCGAGTTCTCAGCTTGGAGCAGCTAAACAGGAAGTGAAGTCAGAGCTGGGCTAGCTATATTAGCTAGCATACTAAGTTCTTATATGGTTATGTAGCCTGAGCAAAAGTAGTCAATAGGGTTTCTAGAGAAATAAGCCCAGGCCTCCTTGCTGGATCTCTGGTCTAGGTCCCAGTGGCTTCTCTCTCTTAAATGTTCAATGGGGACAGACTCTGGAGAACTCCTGACCAACACTTTCATTTACAAGGCCATGCTTGGATTACTACCCAACTACATCTGTAACTTAATCTCACGGAGAAGTGTAATTTCTCACAGTCTGCGTGCAAACGATCAGTTGTTACTCTGTGTTGCGTTTGCTCGCACTGAACTGGGCAAAAGGGCTTTTGTTCACTCTGCTCCTTCTGCATGGAACAGGCTGCAGGAAAACTGGAAACTAACCGAGCTCATCTCCTTGAATACTTTTAAAACCAGACTGAGAGCCTTTGAGACAGCTTCCCTGTGTTGTAACTGCCTTCTGTAATTTTGTACATAACATGTCTGTGTAACTGAAAAATATTGTAACTAACTTTTGCTGCCTCTTGGCCAGGACTCCCTTGAAAATGAGGTTATTAATCTCAATGGGACCTTCCTGGTTAAATAAAGAATAAATAAAATAAACACCGGACTATGAGGAGTCCATAGAAGCCTGAAGGCTTTACTGCTGTTATGAAGGTGCATTTTTATGGTTGTTTGACAGTATTCATGCATTTGCTAATCTCCTGAATTCTGGAGGTGTGGCTTAGGGGCGGAGCCTGAAGAAAAGGGGTTGGACCTTTGAATTGTGTTTTGCTTGAAGGGCTCGTTTCAGGATCTATCCTATACCTTTAAAGCTGCGTTATGTAATAATTTTAATAAAGTAAAACGTTTTTTTAAATCTACATCTAGTCTTTTCATCTCCTGACCATAAGATTGAATCTTGTACGTTCTGCAGTAATTGCATGTAGATTTAGCAATTATATTTATTTTGATGGGGTTCGGGCCGGTGCCACCTCAGGCTGCACTTGTGCACTGCCGTGACGTATGCGTGTTCACGGGGAGGCTACGTTCTCCTTCAGGTTGCCGCTATGAGCTAAGGTAGCGGCTGGAAACGTACATTTAAAGATGAATCCTGCCAGCAATTCATGCCAAGCTCTCTGTTTCTGGCCGCTCATCCTTCTGGTTCTGCCTGAGTTTGGGTGCTCAGAATCAGCCTTAAAGGCTGATAATTCCAGCCTGGATGTCTGTATTTGTGAGGGACCATGTCCTCCTGGTTCTGCCCAGAGTCGTGCAACACAAGCGGCCTGCACTGCAGCCAAATTTTCCGGGTTCTCCAGTGCTCTCCCCTATTAACCCACCCACCATCATTGACGTCTCCTTCCCTTCTGAAACAGCAAACAGTGTTCTTTTAAAACAGGATTTTTTCTAAATAAATGTTGCAAACATGCTTTTGCTACACCAGAAAAACCGACAGCCTGACATCGCAGGTTGGTGAAAAGTCAATGATGATTTCACACGAGGATGTGAAGTCATATTTTTAGGCTCCAAATGAAAATTCTGATGACTGTTGAGGAAAATGATCTTTGCTGTGGGTTAAACAGCTGATGGAGACGTCACCGCTAAAGATAGCTGCTCAGTTCCTTAAAACGTTTGTATTTTCAACCAATGACATCACCTCACCCAGAGAAAAACAAACAGTAGCCAAATCAAAGTTCACATTCTGGGTCAGTTTCATCTAAGATGTGGAAATTTAACCAACGTGTGGCGAAAGTTTCCACATGTTGGCTTGTAAAAAAAATCCTCCTCTGGTATTTGTTTCTATTTTAGGATTATTCCAGTCGTGTTTATTTGAGTGGAATAAATCCTGCTGAAAACTTTCTGGGAACTCAAACTTGAATCACTGCCTGGTAGTGTGAGCATAAAAGTCATAAAGACCTGATAGTAACAACTCACTGCTCTACACAGGAAATTATCAGCTTATGTTACGTTACGTTATATTATATTAATATATTATTACATTATATTACATTATATTATATTTTTATATATTATATTATATTATTATTTTATATTATATTAGTATATTATATTTTTATATATTATATTATATTATTATTTTATATTATATTGTGTGCATATTAGTGTGCGTGTGGGGGGGTAAATGACTGTTGTGTTGTAAAGTGCCTTGGGGGGTTGTAGAACTCTAAAAATCTATAATTACAGGACATTTACCATTTTTAACCATGTTATGTTTTGTTATAAATAAATAAAACAATACTTTTACATAAAATATCATATATAATAATAATTTTACATATAATATTGATACAATAGGAAATAAAATATCTTTTGTGCACAAAAATATGACACTTTATGAGGAAAATGTTGCTGTTATTTGTATTTAATATTACACTATACATGTCAGGGTTTTTCCTGATGGATATTTTTGGTGCATAGCAGAAAAAATATTGTAAAAAACACAATTTAGATAAAATGTTAAAAACTTTGGTTGCCAGATTAAAAAAATAATAAAGTTTTGGATTCCTGCACAACGAACCACCACATCAGAAAAGAGGAAGTCTTTTATAATCAATATTAACTTTTATTGTAGGTTTTTGATTAAATTTAAGCAAAGCAGAGCCTCATTTAAATATCTGGACACAACTTAGCATGTTGGCCGTTAAAATCAGAGCAGTAGAGGATCTGTTTTTATGCAGCCTTGTGATTTTATCTTCAAAGGTTTTACAAAACAGCCTTTCTACTTCATTCTTCCTCTTTAAAGCCTGTCTTCCTCCAGGTTTAAGTAGTTTAAATAAAAAAGACTAAGCACTTCTAACTGAATAAATAAATTGCAGGTAGCATGGACTATTTCCTGTGCTCTGACTACTAACATGCAGCATTTCTTTTATAAGGCAGGAGTCCTCTCTTAGATTTCCTCTGAACCGTTAACTCCAAATTGCCGTGCTTTCACCTTTTCCCGTTTTCTCCTTAACTCACCTGCATCCACTCACCCACTCACACCTCTCAGAACACACCGCTGGGCTTTTCTTGTTCAGAACCTCCAGCTCTGTTTTGTAGACCTTGTTTTTTGTCACACTGGTCCCTTTGCATCTGGATGTGGAACCTGTGGCTTCATCAGAAGGAGGAATGGATCTGGTTTCAGATCAGAACATTTCTGAAGCTCATTTAGAGACTTTAAATATGGACACACAATCTAATGCTGCTAGTGTCTGACATTAAACACAATCTGTGGAGGATTGTGAGAAAGGGTTGCAAACTGCTCTATATCATCTTTTTAAACCACAAATGACAAAAAAATCTTCCTTTTTTAAAAGTTTTCTTTAATTGATGAAGAAAGGAGGGGAGGAAATTGCATTCAGACCAAAAATGCTATAAAAATGTAGTTGATTGAGGGTTAAATTCCACCTATTTGGCCTGATTGTAATTTACTTCCTGCTGTGAAACACTTTGTAATCAGTATTTAAAGATAGCTCCAAAAATAAAGGCTATGATTATGACTGAAATAGCTCACTGTGAGGTTTTGGAGCTTCAGAGGAAACAAAAGAGGGCAGCAGAGCGTTTCGGTGCAGCCTTCCCTCTCCTCCTGGATGTCCTCAGCAGACAGGAAGGAGAGGTGATTTAACGAGAGCGCAGCACGCTGAGGCGGCCCTCGTCACCAGCCTGGTATGAAAGCGCTGCACTTAGATGACGGATGAAGCCGGACCGGTCACGGCCAAGATGAACAAAGGCAGGGGGCCTCGGGGTGCTACTTCCTCCCTTTCCCCTCTCCTGGCTGTGGGATAATTGCTGAGGTTGCCTAGCGACCGGAAGCATGGAAACAGAAGGTGTCACTTGTTACATCAGAGCTGCATTTAGCCAAATTGTGAAATAGCCATCAATGGGGGGGGGGGGGGGGGGGGGGTGAGTTACTAAAGATAAGCAGCTGAAGGCAGGAGGAGAGAGAGAGATAAAGAGAGGGAGGGATGGATGGAGGAGAAAACAAGCAGAGGTCACGATGAGGACCATCCATTCATCTTCATGTAAAAACAGTTCAAGATAAATAATAAATGATGATATTTATTATTATGTGACGATAATTAAATTAAATTAATATTATTTTGTTGTTAAATGCAGGTTTTTTATTTTGGTTAAGAAGTAATGAACTTAGACTATAATGTTCAGAATTGTATTAATTTAACGTTTACAGAAACCAAAAAGACAAATAAATGTGTTTTTAGAATTTTATAATTAATTTTATGAATAATTAAAATATAAACAACTCATTCTCTTTTCTCACAAAACACAATTTACTCATTTGCTTGTTTACTGATGATTTATTTTGTAAAAAAACTTATTTTTTTGTCAAAACCACTTATTTCTGGTGTTTCATTAAATCTGCTGCATCATCACTTTTTAATCAGCAAAAGGCAAAGTTCTGGTAGATTTTTATTAAAGCTCACAGGAGCAGAGATAAGTAACGAGTTTGTGACAAAATCCAAATAAGTTGAAATTTGAACGTTTTGTCTGAATTTTCATGTTTTTTCTGCTTTTCTTCCAAAGGAAATGAACCCAAATGAATGCAAACCTTTAGAAAACAGTGATTTCATTAACGATTTTACCAGAAAAGAAAAAAAACTTTAAATATTAACAATTTTTTAATATTTTTAATATATAATAATTAATTTAAAATTTTTAAAATATATCCTAATATTAGATTTTTTGAAACCCAATCATTCAAAAAATGTAAATAAGACAAAAGTTTATCAAAAGTGATGTTGCTGATTTGAACTTTTGCAGAAAAAGCCTCTATGACTCTTTATTAAACGAACCAGAAACCTGAAAATTCATAATGAATTTAAACCAAAGTGAAATGAAGAGAAGATGCTTTGTTGACTGTTTATTCTAAACTATCCCAATAAAAGTGGAGTTTGTTTCAGCTCCATGTTTCTTTTTATTATTTGCATGTTCTTATCTCTCCATTATGAGGCTTCTTCCTCACTCATCTTCGTCTCACCCTCCTTCCTCCCATAAAAACCCCACAGCCTGAGCCATCATTCACTCTCTCCTTTCCTGTCTCCCCATTCATCCCCTTTATTTGCTTTCCTGCGTCGACTGTCTCGTTCCTGTCAGGCTTTCGCTCCTTTTTGCTGGAAAGCCTTCCCTGCCTCCCCTCCCCGTCTTGTGCCATAAAAACCTCCATCTCTGCCTCCATCTCTGCTGCACACGCAGCGGATGGCGGCGGCCCACTCAGTCCTCTCGGGGAGCAGAAGGTTTGTCCACTCCCACTCAGGCTTTGCGTCATGGAACACAGAGAAGTAGAGACAGAGGAGCGAGAGCAGATGGGAGGAGGACACACTGGCTGCCCGTTTTATAACATTACTCCTGACAACACGGTGGTCATCATCACTCTGTAAGGCAGCAGGTGACTGTGGACTCATCAGGCACACCTAGGAATTATAAATAGGAGTCAATAAGCTTAGATTTATGACCTCAGCTGGGGTGAAAAACCACAACCTGCCCCTGACTCGCCCAGAAAACACATTTTATATCTTTATCTGTTAATAGATTTTCCTCACAAACACATCTGGGTTATTTTAGGACTGAAGGAGACACTTTTATCAGCTCTCCTGCAGAGCCACTTGACCCTTTAACAGCATTTAGGGCAGTAAAGGCAATAAAATATTGTAAATAATAAAACAAACAATAATAATATTAGTGTAAAATCAATGGCATGGTTTTATTATTAGGTTTTTCTCTTATGATCTCCATATTTTTAGAATTTATTTTAGTTTATTTGATTTTTTCCCAGCCTTTAAATTCAGATTTAGAGACTAAAATGTGCTCTGACCTGGCTCCTAAAGGGTTAAAGGTCAGATAGAGTTTTCCTATTTTACTCCATCTGGTTCAGAACTGTGCAGACGTATCATTTATGGACAAATAAAGCATCAGGTTGTTTATTTATGTCTTGAATGACCTCAGAAACAACATTTTATCAAACACTTTACAGAATCAGAGCACACCAAACTTCCTTATGAGCATGTTGGCCTGAGAGCAGAAAGAACACATCTGTATCATCAGTCCAGTCATTAGTTAGAACGTGACCGACTTCCTCTCACTCTGCAGGAGGACTGCCAGCCAGATAGAAGGTGGGAAATGTTGATTTCCTGTCCCAAACACATCTATCTATCATTATATGACTTTTCTTAGAGCATCAACATCTGCAGCATCCCAGCACTATGTGGACAGAGCAGCACCAGGTCATCTGCATACACAAGATGATGGTGCTGCCCACAAGGAAACCATTTTTTCCCGTGTTTAACTAAATCATCCATATAGACACTGAAGAGGATCTGGGACAATATTCCTGTTACAAACATTAAATGGTGCAGATAAAACATTATCCCACTTGACTTGAAACACTTGTTGGGCGTACCAAAACACTAAAATTAAAACTCTAGGATTCAGGACAGCATGAACCAGACGGCCAGTGAAGAAACAGCTTGCTGTTGGAATAACTGAGATGTTCTGCTGTAATGTGATCCATACCACAGGCTTTGTTGTTCCCCAGCCTGTTAAAAGCATCACTGACATCTACTGCTCCAACTCTACAGAGAAAGAAGAATCTTCAAGATTGACCTTTTAACACAACTCCAGTAATGCAGTAATACCAACACCTTCAATATCAGAGGGTAAAGACGTTTTATTGTTATTCATCATCTTTATCATTTTTCTTAATAAAAAAGTGCATATTTAAATCTGGCATTGCTATGTTTTTTCATGTCTAGCAACACTCGCTGTCTACCTCAGCGTATGTTTCAGGAGCAAAGTCAGGTCTGATATTAGTGACCTCTAAATGCTGAATCAGATCACGAGAAAAGCATTAAATATCTCTTTTTGCTTTGTTCCTAATTTTTTAAATTGAAAAGAGAGCAAGGAGGAAAGCTATAGCAACAAAAACATAACATGATTAAAGGTGCAATATGTAAGAATGAAGAAAGAATGACATCCTGTGGTCAAATGTGGGTACTGCAGCCCATTTTTCTAAACAAAAAGTCACTTTCTCACTCCCGGTACGTGAGTGTCACGGCTGTAGCCAGTTACGGATCAATGCAAAAAGACAAGTCGTACACAGTAAGTTGATAAGTAGATAAATACATTGTCATAACTGGTGTTAGCGGTAATAATTTTGCACACTCTTGGGTGTTTTACGGTAGGGAGTGCTTACTACACTTTTGTGGTAGTTTGTCCCCAGCATTAGAGGAGTTTGCTGTCTTGCTGTTAGCTTGTTGTTATAGTTCTGAATGACTCATTAAAGGAAGTAAAAAAAACACGTTTTACTCATTATTCACTTCACGCATACATTTCACTTTAATATTGAGTTGTTGGTGATTGAAAAAGTAGCTTGAGAAATGTTTAGAGCTGACTATTTGCTTCTAATTCACATTAGCATTGTTAGCTCAGCGTTAGCTTCTAGCCTGCTTGACCCGATAAAACAAAAAGATGCTGTGGCACCTTTTTCTGGTGCCACAACTTCTGGGTCGCTCCTGTTGGCTTCGGTTCTTTAAACAACTTTGGGGCTTTTTGCCTGCTGGTGTCAAATTACAAATGCCAGCGCTGCAGCGTTAGCTTAACGCAGACTCAGCAACCTCGCGGGCACACACCCCGTAAACAAAGACTACGTCCCTCTTTAGCTTTTTAAAAGGAGAAAAACTGACAACCCTCAAGCTGGCTGAGAAAGAAATCTGTTTCATCGTAACTTTCCTTCCACCATGATTGAGACAGTTTTGTGATTGTTTTGTTATAAACGTCTTACATATTGCTCCTTTAATTAAAAAAAGGTTAAATGTGTTGCTAACAGTGCGGAACATTCCAGGTGATCAGAAATGCTTCATGAGATTTTCATTAACTTTAAGTGTGTCGGTAATCACATTGACTTTTTTAACGGCTTTAATTTAATTTTCTCTTCATTGATACACAATTTTTCAGCCCTTAAACCAATCTTCACAGAACTGCTTCCTGTGTGGAAATCCAATCCGAGGACCTCATTATCCCGACATTGGTGTAACCATAGCAACCTGATGCACACCGAAGTGTGACATCATAAATGACTCAATTGCTTCCATTTACGCAAGTGGAGAGACAATTCAGAGCGTTCTGCTGTTTGTTTTTGCCTTGCTCTCGCTGATGATGACTTTAAACAGGCACAAGATGCCAAAGATGAAAAAAGATGGCGGTAAATAATTAAGATGTATTTGATAAACAGCAAGCGGGATGCTATTAATACGGCATGTTCCAATGCACGTAGATCTCACCGGATTTATACAAAAAAACAAAGGAAAAACGGAGATTTCCGGCCATGCAAACAAGAGATTAGATTTTCTGAGAGCAGCCAGATCTGGGTCATGCTGAAAAAATAAAAAAGAAGAACTATCCTGGAAAGATTTCCCATAATGCTGCTGGACAGCTGGATACAGACACAGACAAGTTGCTTCACAAGCTCAAGAGACAGCCAAGACAAGCCCAGAGTGTGATCTGACTGTGCAGCGTTTTCTGGATCAGCCACGCTGGTAATGAATTACAAACTGAATGTGACAGTGTCCCCGGTGGTTCTGTGCTCATGCGAGAATGTGTTTTGATTCCATGCAAGAGACGTGGGTGGAGAACTATAATAAAATGTTCATAAAATCCAAAAACAATCAGCCACCTACAAATTGTCAGAAGTGATCCTCGGTGCAATGGAAGCTGCTGCGTTAATTAGGATCTTGAGTTTTAAACGTGTAATTATTCTGAGATTTTAGCTTTCTCCCCTAGCAGGGTTTTGGTATTTTAAATTGTGAAAGAGGCTGAGGCAGACTTCTTATTGTTCTCTGTAGAAGCTGCTGTCACAAAGCCACGGGTCTAAGAAGAATTTGAATAAATGGTTTTGTTTTCCCGCACAGGTCAGCATTTTTCCTCCTGTAATCTGATTTTCCAGCAGAAACTCAAATTGTTGTGACTTCATGTGTCTGCAGGCGTGTGACTCACAGCGAGACGAGTTGGACTAAACGGTTAGAACCGTTACAGCGTTCTGCTCGGCTGTGTGTCATCACGGCTGTACGTGGTGCTGATGCTGGGACCACTGGGAATGAGTGAGCTGCCCGGGTTACTACTCCTCGTAGAGCTGCTGACACACAAACCTTTGCTCCACTCAGGATAATAATCAAATGTGAGGAATGTGAGTATTTCCACCTCTGTGCATAAAAACATCTGGAAATGGGACCTAAATAAATGTTTAAATGATAAATAAGACATTGACAAAGCGCTTTCCAGTTTTGCTCAAAGATACAATTTAAACAAGGCATTTATTCATTTATCTTTATGACTCCTCAGCTGCAACATATCTGAAGATGTAAGTTGATTATTTTTTAACCTGTGTTTTGCTTAACTTGGGTACATTCAGTTTTTGAGCTGTCTTCACCCCATCTTTGCTTTAAAGCAGCCGTTAAATATCTGGGGTTCCTCAAGGATCAATCCTCGGCCCCCTACTATTCGTAATTTATCTTCTCCCTCTGCTTTTCTTTGTTGTGCTTGTTTTCCTCTACTGTACAGAGACCTTGAGTTTTTAGAAAGGAGCTTCAAATAAGATGCATTATTATTATTGAAATATGTTAAATTGATGTTGGAGGAGATCGCTCTGATTGGCTGTTCGATGAATTTAATGAATACAATTGAAAGATTGTAACTGTGGCACTTATTTTACTTTTTCATTCATTTTTTCAAAGTTCAATGGAGATGTATCAAGTGCAGGTGGGGGACTCTAAAGTCCATCTGCTCCAGAGTCACTCACCTGTTCCTCCTTGTTAAACGTAAGGTCTGGAGTTGTGGATCTGCACCGGGGTCTCCTCCTATTTGGATGTGGATCGAAAGGCCTCCAAAGTTGCACAGCAAGGAGGCATGTTGATAAAAAGTCCACCTCATCAACCTCCTTCTGATGAGGAGGAGCAGCAGCTCCTTATCTCTAAGGCTTGGCTCTGAATCATGACTCTTCTTCTTGTGCCGTTCCTCCTGCGTATTTTGTTAGAAGTGCAACCGAAGCACCTAATTTAACTTTGTTCTCCTGACGTCCCATTTTGTTCCAATTTGGGTAAAATGACTGCATATTTCTACTTTTAGACGGGCCGCCCTACAGAGGAAGCTCATTTCAGCGGCTCGTATCTGGCTGTGATTCAGACCTCGTGACCATGTGAGAATTTAGACAGACCAGAGAATCAAGAGCTCGACTTTTTCTTCTCCACAACATAACCCTGGTCCCCTATCAGCATGTTTTAGTTGTTTCCCTGCTCCAGCACACCTGATTGAATGGCTAAATCACTTGTACAGCAGGTCATCGAGCTCTGCTGAAGCTTGTCAGTCCCCATTAAACTAAAATCAGGTGTTGAGGTAGAGGAACTCTCTCTGAGAGTCATGTGGTTAAATCCAGCTTTTAAATGAGATTTTAGTGTGAATATCTGAATAAGTGTCTCTATCTCAGCACACCTGGTTTTAATCAGCAGGTAGATAACAGGCTTCTGCAGAGCTTGATGAGCGGCTGAACAGGTGAATTAACCACTGAATCAGGTGTGTCAGAGCAGAGAAACAACTAAAACATGCTAGATGGTGGCTCTTGAGGACCGGGGTTGGAGATACCTGAAAAAGAGCAGCACTCTGCTTCTGAGCAGCCTGGTCCTCCCGTCTGGTTCTGCAGCTCATTTGCTCCAGAACCAGTGAGAACGGTCCTGATCGGCATGTGGTGTGGAGGAACGATTTAAAAAAGCACTTCATGAGATCACCTCTTGTTATTCATCCCTTCCTTTTTTATGTAACAGTTAGGACATGGAACTGACGCATGCCGGGGAGTTGTGAACCAGTCTAAATGTGTGAGTGAGTCATCGAGTCACCTCCTGCAATCAGGTCTGCAGGTCAAATGAGCAGCAAACACTCGTTTTGACAGCAAGTTGGAGCTTGTTTGTTTAGTCTCTCAAGCAGTCGGGGTGCAAAACAAAATTATTATTAATAAGCAGCCTGAATACGACGTGATCACTTCACCAGCCTGGTGTGGTGATGCTGAAAACTTAAAGAGTGCGTCACTGGGTGTCAGATTTACAGTATTACAGTGTAAATGAGTCAGCTGGTGAGATAAACTCAAGGCCTGCGCCACTGTTGCCCTCAACTGGGTTAACTGAAGTACTCATGACGGATCAGAGTTTGATGTACCGTAGGTCAGAGTGGACTCAGTTTGGAGAAACAGGAAGAATTCATGACACCAGTCTCTACTATGAATTCACTGGTCTTCAACAGACTCCACGATTACAAGAACTTAATCCAGTCCAGGGGCCTCGTTTATAAAACTTATGAAAATGTCTTACATGACCTAATTTTCCAACCTATGAAACTTAAACACAGCTGCACACAATTCCCACTTTATAAATCACTCTACCTAAGAAATGTTCTCAGGTGTTATTGGATCATATCCCGCCTCCTACACACCCACCTTCTGCCATAAATGGTCAATGCAACGCAATATATGAATGTTTTCTGATTGGTGGCAATTCTGGGGTAACCATGGCAACTGAGATGGAAATCAAGGTGTTTGTGAGTGACGTAAGCATGTAAAAATGTTTTATGGTATTCCAGCAGCACTGAATTTTTCTCCTTTTAAAAAAGCTGAAGAGGGACGTAGTCTTTGTTTACAGTCTGAGCCCGCCGGGTCGCCTACTTGTGGAAGTAGTGCTTAGTGAAGAACCGAAGCCAGTAAACAGGAGCGACCCAGAAGTTAGGAATCCACGGCATCTTTTTGTTTTACTCTAACATTGGGTAAAGAAGGCTGGAGGCTAACGTTGAGCTAACAATGCTAACGATGAATTAGAAGCAAGTAGTTAGCTCTAAATATATCTCAAGCTACTTTTTCAATGACCAACAACTGGATATTACAGTGAAATGTTTTTATCTACTTATCAACTTACTGCGTCTGACTCGTCTTCACTCGTCATCTAGAATCTTCTGCTGCTGATCCGTAACTAGCTACAGACATGAAACTCACGGAACGAGAACGTCACTGGTTTCTTTTGAAAATGGAGTGCAATAACCAGATTTGACCACAGGATGTCACCATCTCACTGGCTGCGCTGCCAGTCTCCCCATCTCTAGTGTGTTCTTACGCAGTTAGCTTAAAGTTGCGCACATCTTCCTGTCAAGTTTTTCTTTATAAATCACAAAGTTAACGTAGAAAATGACTTACGTAGTTTTCAGACCCCAGTTTGTGCGTAAGTAAGCTTTATAACCGAGGCCCCCGGTTCTGTGAAGCTTTTATTTTGGTCTGGATTCTGTTTCTTTAATTGGATTTGGGAAGTAAACTTGCTTATATTACAGATGGACTGGTGGTGCATTCCTACCTGTTTACCTTATTCTGCCTCTTCAGATAGAACCACAGCTTGAGTTTGTAAAGAATAAAGGAGAGGAAGCTGGGGCAGTGGTTTGTTAATGAAAAGGATGTGAGATGGAGTGATGAGTATCCGAGCGATGAAGCGAGAGACAGAAAGAGGAGCGAACGTCCGGAGTGGAGAAGGCTGAGTGGGAGGGGTGGTGAAGGAAGAGGAGGAGGAGAGCCGATGTTGGAGCTTGTGGTCTCAGCCTCCTTCTCAGAATTATCCCTCAGTGACGCAGGCTCCTCCACACACATCCTGACAGCTGCTCCCTGCCTGGTTACAGCGCTGCCCGGCCCGTCCAATAACATTCATGTTCATTTCCGCTTTAATGTGTAGCTTTCCCCCTACTGGGTTCACCAATACAGCTGCACGCAGCCTCGTTTGTACCTGCTCACTCGTCTACGCTAGACACCTGTGGGACCAAACTGTTGCACACCGGACCCGCGTCTTAATGAAGATGAGCTAAAGAGACAACGGCCCGTTAGGGTTTTATTTTGTTCTATTTTTGTGACGCCGGAAGCTTGAAGGGTCCTCTGTGATTGCACAGACATGCCGGCCCCTGTTTTTATAATGGTTCTCTAACATTAAAGACCTATTACTGCTCAAGTAAAGGCACAATACATTTTTCCAGGAAATCTCCAATTAGACATCTAAAGAGCTGAATGACGTTCTCAGAAAGGGAATTAGCAAAAGCCCGGAGAAAATTACACAGAGAGAAAAACCTGAATGTAGCTTCGTGACCTTTAACGGAAATTACAACAACTCATCAGACATGTTGGAAACTCAGTTGGAGAAAGAATTAAACAAGGTCGCGATTTTTCCAGGAAAGATGCTCATCGACCTTCATATTATTGGTTTGTGAATTGATCGTTCTGAAGATTTTTCATCTGTAAACGGGAAGTGGAAGTGCTTCAAGAACTCGTCATTCATGAAAATGTTTCAGGCTGATTTTACAACAAGATGGCATAAAAATATAAAGATGATCATTAAAGAGCAGATGGTGCAGCAGCGATGGGAGGATGTACCTGAATCTTAATGTTGTGCTCTGGCCAGTATCAAAACCAGACATTTAACCAAAGAAATCAATGAACTGGAAAAGTATTCAATATATAAAGCAGGTGAATTAAAAGAAATGTGTTTTATAGCACTTATTATGCAGATGTTGTTCAGGAAAGTAAAAATGAATAAAATTCTTGAGTAGAAAATTAAAAATCTAACAGAAAAATATCAAAGATGAAATAACTAAATTAAAATAAAGAGGAAAATCTGCCTATATATGAGAAAAAGCTAAATATCAGCCGGATATTTCGATGTATACCCAGTCATGTGGCCTGAAATAAAACAAGATTCAACAAGAATAACACACAATATGACTCTGAAACGAATCCGACAAACTTGGACAGCTGAAGGACTTTTTGGAGAGCCGGGACAACCGACAGGATTAGGACCACGGAGAGCAAGACAAGGAGCTAAAAGTAGAAAACAAACCAGATAATAAAAAAGAGGTTAACTAATGTATACAGTCACATCTCTCATGGCTGGAATAACAATGACACCTCCAGCCATACTGGGAGTGAGTCTCTGTCTCAAATGGAAAACTTGTTTGTGACTGATGGAGGGATGGAGCAGCAGATGGAATGGATCAAATCTCTGGCTTTAATAAGGGTGGAGCTCCAGTCTGAGCTGAGTCATAAAGCAAAGCTCTTCATTTACTTGTCCATCGACGTTCCAACCCTCACCAGACATGGATCATGACCCAAAAGATCAAGATCCTGGGCACATTCCTGAGGGTGCTCAGGCTCATCCTTAAGGGGAGGAGGTCAGAGTAGAGCTGCAGCGTCTCCTCCTCAAAAGGAGTCAGCTGAGGTGGTTCATGTGTATAAAAGAGAGGCTTCCTGGTCACCTAGTTAGAGGTTTCACGGGCAATCCCAGTAGGAGGAGTCCTTCAAGTTAACCCAGAAGTCACTCAAGGGGTCTTGTAATCTCACACACCTGTGGGATCCCACAGGGGGAACTAGAGAGTGGGATGGAGTCTCTGGGTTCCTACTGGACCTGTTGTCTCCATGATCTGACCTGATGGATGGATGGATGGATGGATGGATGGATGGATGGATGGATGGATGGATGGATGGATGGATGGATGGATGGATGGATGGATAGACGGATTTTTGGGAATATTCCGGTTTCCTCCACAGACCAAAGACATGGATGTAAAGTTGGCTAGTGACAGGTTGTCTCTGTGTGTCCCTGTGATGGAGACCTGTCCATGGAGGTAAACGCCAGATCCACACGACTCTAGATTCTAGAGCATGATGTGTCTGCATTGTTGGATGGATGGACGGATGGAAGGATGGAAGGATGGAAGGATGGAAGGATGGATGGATGGATGGATGGATGGATGGATGGATGGATGGATGGATGGATGGATGGATGGATGGATGGATGGATGGTGGATGGATGGATGGATGGATGGATGGATGGTGGATGGATGGATGGATGGATGGATGGATGGATGGATGGTGGATGGATGGATGGATGGATGGATGGATGGATGGT
>SSNS01000081.1:176790-208597 GCA_006937985.1 Aphyosemion australe | reverse complement strand
ATGGACGGATGGATGGACGGATGGACAGATTGATGAATGGATAGATGGAAGGATGGATGGATGGATGGATGGATGGAAGGATGGATGGATGGATGGAAGGATGGATGGATGGATGGATGGATGGATGGATGGATGGTGGATGGATGGATGGATGGATGGATGGATGGACGGATGGACGGATGGATGGATGGATGGATGGATGGATGGATGGATGGTGGATGGATGGATGGATGGATGGACGGATGGACGGATGGACACAAATGTCAAAAACCAAGGCCACAACTGCATTTGCCACATTAAATGTTTTAATTAATTTATTATATTGATGTTATTAAAAACCAATGTGATAAAAATATACTTGTTATTAAAAGTTTGTGAGATCATCTAGACTCACAGCAGGATCCAGAGTCCAGCTTTGGAAACCGTTGATCTTGCGGTCATTTTGAATTAGCCGCTACATTTTTCTCTTCTTCCTTTGAATTTTCTCTGTTTGAATAAACATTTTAATAGTGATGCCAACATGTTTTTACCCAGAGGAGCTTCTGAAAGTTGAACCAAAACCTAAAACGTGATGTCAGGAAACAAAAACAGGAAACATGAAGAAGAAAGTTTCCATCACTTTTCCTTCTAGTGATTGGCAACTAAAAAAAGATGTCAATAACAAAGTAATGGTGGGATATCACGTCTGCAGAAAACTATTCAGACTCTTTTTGGCTTTTGTAACATTTTCCTCTGAGGACAATAAACAAATGATTCTGCTGAGGTCACACAAAAGAGTGAACCTGGTGAAAACACCAGCGCTGTGTTAGTCATGGTGAAATGCTTCTGAGCAGGTTAAACTCTTGTTCCACCAACGTGTGGCCACAAAAAGGATATTGAGTTTCTGTTTGGTGAGGACTTGAGGGGATTTCCATGGTGACATTATTAGTTTCAGACCCATTGATCTTCCTTTGAGAGACATTCTTTTAGCGAAGGTTTGGGACATTCCAGGGTCGACTTTGTCTGTTTCCTTACGGCCCATTCATGAAATCTGAGTCGGCTGCTCAAGGCTGCAGACCGACAACGAGCATCACTTGGATTTTCCACGGTGACTTTTGTTATTTTGTGATTTTTTGACTGCAAGGAAATCTAATAAGTCGAAGCACACTTTAATCATTGTTAGAGGAAGTTTTTTTCTCTTCTAGCATTCATTTGTAGCTTGATGGCCTGATTGTTGTCAGACATGCTTGCAATTTGCTCTCCTGACAGCTGCTGTTGAATTTAAGAGAAATAATAAATAAAATGAAGAATAGAAGAACAGTGGCTCTTTTAAAAACAGAAGCAGGGCATAAAAAAAGATGCTTCAGACACTTTTGAACTTGGCATTTTTGTGATTGGCTGTATGAAAACGTCTGTTGCCTGTTATTAAATTTTGTAGCAATTTTTTGTTTCAGTTACCATCTTAAAAAATCTTACCAATTTTAATTTATTATGAAAACATAACAAAGATCAATAGCCACTTTCATGAATTATTAGAACAGGAAAAGCTAAATATTATGTAAAGGATGCTTAGTACTGTGAAAAAGTCCTGATGCATCTACAATTTTCTCATATTTTGTTTTTAATTAGTTCCAATGTTTGAAAATTGATTTAAAGCTGCTTGAAGAAATTTAAAATGCAAAGATGTGATTAAAAAAAAGTGAAAGTTAAAAAAAATCCACAAAACCAGAAATAAATCAGCCGAAAGATGATTTGTGTCAGATCTTAAAAGTAATATCACTGCTTTTGAAAATAAACAAATAAATAACATTTTGATCTTGTCCATCTGTTGCATATATGATTTTTCTGCCTGACACATCTTATTTTGACCTCCACTTGGCCACTTTGGCTGTTTTTAAGGCGTAAGTTGCACATTGTTCCTAATGTTCTATTATAATCTGGTCAGAAAATAGGAGAACATTTCATCAAAGTTTAAAAATATTAAAGATCTCTTGAAAGCCTGGAGAATTATTGAACAAGACTAATATAAATATTCCCCAACAAATGTTCTTTAAGCAAAAGAAAATATGTAAAAATGTTCGTGACACAGTATTTATAACCAACGATTCTGGTGCACTGCGCCTTTAAGAAAAACCGGAAGTACTTTTATTTGACCCGGAAAAACAACTTTTCAATGTGACCCGTTTGCTGTTTCGTGTTACAGCTTTATTCAGGAACAAGTAAAACATCTACAAAATGTTTCTTACAACCGTAAATTGTGAGTATCCAAGTCACTAAACAAATAGTTTTTTTATCCGCTAACATTTTCGGTTTTGTGTGTTTTAATAAAACTGTTGTTTTAGCTTGATTGTAGCTTGTTAGCTAGTCCAGTTTTTGCTACTTTCAATCGAGTGAGGTTGATAGTCAATAAAACAACTGTAGCAGCGTTTCTATATTTGTAACGTGTCCTCTGCTCTTTTTCAGTGGCTAAAGCCAAATCTAAGTAAGTGAAGCGTCTGAATTCATTTAAGTTGTATCGTTGGGAAATGGTCACTAATGTTTTTCCTCCATCAGGACCATCCTAGTGCAGATGGTCAGTGCTGCTGGGACAGGATATTTCTTCAACACAAAGAGGAACCGTCTGAAAGAAAAGCTGGTGCTACGTAAACACGACCCGTTTGGTGAGATTAAAATAATAATAAGAGCTAAACTTTGTTTTAAAAATACACGCAAAAGGTTTTACTGAGATGTTTCTGTGCCAATGCACCAACTCCCCACTAGCAATTATTATTAAATAAACCATTTATTTTTGGCTAATCTTTCAAAAAGAAAATACATTTGTCTGTGTTTTATCTATTAGCCCTTAACTGCATTTAAATATATACATAGCAGGCTAAAATGCATTGAGGGAAATTAATAAAACAGGATATCTTCTATATGTTGATTTTTTAAACTAAATTTTGGCCATCTGACAAAATAAACAAACAAAATATTAAGACATAGTACAGTGAAGTAATTTACAGTGTTGTCCTCTGTAATGAAGCTGTGTAAAAAAAATTAAAAGCAGCTCATTTGGAGACCTCAGAGTTCTGACTTTCATAAATAAAAATATAAAATTTAAATTTAGAAAAACATTTATTTCGCCTTGAAGTTTGTGTCAAACAAAATTTAAAAAGGATAGAATTTGTCTAAACCAATTAAAATGTTTGCAAAAAGCTTGTGCATTTAAAAAATTATGCATTCCAGTAGGAAATGAAACAACTCGTCATGTTAAATTCATTTTATTATATTTCAAATTCAGCTGGAAGTTATGAATTATTTAATCCCTATCTGGAAAACATTTTAATCATCTCATAGTTATATTCATGTATGTTAATGTAACAAACTCAGTGCTTATGAAGAATCACAGCATGCCTCTTAACCTTTGTTTGCGTTTTCTTCTGTTCTTTGTTTTTGCAGTAAACAAACACGTGCTGTTTTTTGAGAAGAGGAAAATCAAATCAATTTAATTCTGTACAAAAGCACATGGACAGTAAACCTGTGAGAGGAAATTTCATCGTTATGGATTAAACGAAGCATCGGTTGGGGACATTTCTGATCAGCTGATGCTTTCAGAAGATTTCATCTTGGATTAAAACACCTGGAGCGGTTCAAACAGTCTCACTGACACTTTGATGGAAAAACCTGGATTAAATCTTCATTGGGACCAGCAAGTTTCTTAATGTATTAAATATCCAAACCATTTGTGAGATTTGATCTATTTGGGATTATCCAATAAATTATGTTTTGAGACAATTTCACAGTCATTTATTCAACAACTGTCAAATGTATTATTTTAAAGCTTCTTAAAGCGATCCACACTTGGTCCATTCAGGCAGGTTTGTGTGTCTGATCTCAGAACAGTTTGGCCGGTAGATCCTGTTTGAACGGGAATGACGTTTGTGTGCCGGAGGTCTGCACGCTCACACTCGCCACCTGATTGGCTCTGCGCGCCATCTCCTCCAGGGTCATCGTGGGATGGACAGCCAGGTAAAACGCCAGAGCGCCAATGAAGCTGTCTCCAGCTCCCTGTAGAGAAACATCACCATTATGCATTCATTTTGGAAGAACAGCTTTTTTTCAATAGGAAACTGTACTTTGAGACTCTAGATAACATATGAAATTTGTTGGGGCTCAAAGTGGCCCAGGAGCCCTGAGAAATGGCCAAACACAACCCCATAATAAAACTCCACAATAAAAAGACTGGTGTGATCTGCCCAATCGGCCAGGACGTGAATATTGAATGAGCTGCATGCTGATTGGCCGGTTTACACTGATGGCTCTATGATGCTGCCTGAAGCTACAAACGGTACAGTATCCAGATTACTCAATTGAAAGATGTGGATCTGTGGCATTCGTCTAAAGTCTGGACATTCCCAGTACGTCCTAGAATGTTACGTGTGTGCTCCAACATTCTTTGTTTTCCTCTCGTCCAACAAGGATGTTCGCAGTAGCTCGGGCTAGCATCTGCGGTTAGCATTACCACCATTGACATTTCTACATTGCTGATGTTGAATTGGGTTGGGACATTAAGGTGGTGTGTAAGCTTATGACGCGTTAATCCAGCTGTGCTGGAACTGAACCGTTTCTCCATGGCCATTGCAACATCACTGGTTCACATAGGAAAGCAGGTCAGAGACGGCACAGGACACCCCGGGCTGCCTTTATTAAACAAGATAAATGCAGTTTTGAAGTCTAGAACCCCTTTAAATAAGGGATAATCATTTTGTATTTCAGATTTAAATAAACTTTGTTTAATCCCTCGAGAAGTTTCCTCTGAGAAATTCAGTTCCCAGCGATGACACATTGATAGAAAAGAAGAAAAAAAACAGTTTCAACAAGAGGAGAAACAAATGCATTAATGCCTGGAATAAACAGTAGTTGCTTATTTAATCAAATTTAATCTAGAACTCCAATAACATTTTATCACCCTAGCACAGAAGAATTTATCGATTTTAAGAGTTTTGGATAAGTAGACCTTTTGCCAACAGCTGATTAGCTTCAGCAGCAAACTGAGTTAACTGGAAACTTCCCAGTTTCAGGACTTCTTTTATGGTGGGACTGAACAGGAAGCAGCAGCAGGGGGTGCTGTGGCATTTATCTGCTGCTGCTTTTCTGCTCCATGGAACTACTTCACTAAAACTTGTGTTTAGGAATGTCTCAGTCAGCTTTTTCAAGGGTTTTATTCTTTTTATGAGTCTAAACTGTTCAGCTTAGTCAGTAAATGATGAATACACAAATATATAATTCTGCTGTCAGATATTAAAAAAGGAACAAAAGAAAGTATTTCTTAATTTTTTATTAATTAATTGTTTCATAAAACCAGCTGAGCAGCACATGAAAACATAAATCCTGTTTTTTTCATCTATTGATAAAGATGGAATGTACTGTCTACGCCCTGGGGGGGCGAGGGGGGGTTCACTGATGGGAAAAGGCACAGCGGTATGTAGGGACACGCTCATGTTTAACCACAAACGGGCCCCCCCGACGCTGATTCTCACAAGCCTGCTCCATTACTCATCACCTCGGCTCTAAAAGAGTTCATTGCACTCTGTTTTCTGAGCACCTCCAGCCTCCATCCTCAGCCTTTCTGTTGCACTGATGGCCGATGAGTCAGGGTGCAGAATAAGAGCCCCGGCCCTGACCCGGTCCGGGCAGAGCCTGACGGGTTCAAACGAGCTTCTGTTTATCAGCCACATGCTGCGTATAATAAATGGTGTTGATTTGACATTTAAGAGGCAATTATTGCTCCCCTCCCCCACCGTGCCTGCCACTGCTGCGGACTGCAGAGATGCTGGAAAGAGTGAGATCAGAGATGAAGCATTTCACAGGCCTGCTGGATGTTTAAACCCATGGAGTGTTTATGTCTGTCTGGCAGCCGGGCCGGGCCGGGCCACGCTGCAGCCAGGACTTGCTGGAGAGGTCCCACTGGTTCTGTTCCGGACCGTCTCCCAGCAAACACGATGATGCCACTGGAGTGGGGGATGGTGCTTGGGAACCGACGATCACAGTGGTGAGGACAAAGTGAACAACAGGATTAGGTGATACAAGCTAGAAGATCTAGAGCTTTGTTGTCATGACGATACTATTTATTTGACCTTAGACCTCTTACGGTTCCCTGGTGGATTAAATCACCTGTTGACATGTCAGTAATCTGCTGCCAAATCCTTGAGAAAACAGCAACTTTTGTCTTTTTTACGCTGCAACAGGGAGGGACTGAACAGGTTCCTGTTAAACGACTCAACAACAAATTCCATTTTTAGACAAATATCTTTTTTTTTGGTCAACAGATTTTCAAATTGTGGCCTAATTTATTCATTTTGGTTAATCTAATTAATTAGGAAATAAAGCCGTTTTATTACGGAGACAAAAGGTTGGCTGCACAGATGTTCAACTATAGCATAAACGTTATCACCTGTACCCGTCTCCAGCGGTCCTGCTCCTCCAGGTCCTGTTTTTGGCCAACCGTGATAAACCCAGATTGTTATGACTGCACAGATTTTGATTTAGATTATTTAAAAGGTGGCGATCTGAGACTTTATATCTACTAGAAGCAGTGAAGGTGCTAGAGGCGAGCCAGGCTGGGGCCTGCTGCCCAGTTAGGGAGGCGCATTTGTAAGAAAATAACACCACAAATGTCTTTAGGTATTTCAAATGTTTGTGTATAATTACAGCAATTCAGTTCCAGTTGCTTTAGTAACAGTAGCTTTTAATAATGATCAAAATATAACTGTTTTTGAAAAAAAAATCTACTTCAAATAAATGCATTCACATGCTTTGGTTCCATAACTCTCATTAGGGGAAATTATCACAAAATCTGTATTAATTAATGCTTAGGCTCCGCCCTCAGCAGGGGAGCCACAGGGGGGGTCCCAAGCATTCTGTCAGGGTGGCACTGGCCCACCCTACACCCCCCACAGAAGGCATGGAAGCTCCCTTTACATCTCTAATTAACCCATACTTTGAATAATTGCCCAACAGTTACTTTCCACATTTGTCCAAATGCTCAGAGATTACAAAGAAACACTAATTGTTTTATTTTGTTGATTAAAAAGACCAAATCTTAGCATTTTCAATTTGCCGACCGTCAATAAAAAGCACAAGTAGAAGAAGAAGAATTTTGCTTTTTTGCGGACTGATGGTGACCTGGCTTTGTTGCTTCTGGTCTTGTAAATAATAAAAATATGTTTTGTCCAACAGTGTGGATCTTTTTACTTCGTGGTTTATTTAGCATCAGTTGGCCCGTGTTAGCGTTAGCTCGTTAGCACTGTGGCAGGGTTGTTTACGACGGTTGTAATTCTGCTTTCAACCAGTAGGAGGGAGGAGTGGAAACTTAAGAAGTATTGTTTTAAACGCTCTGGTGTAGCTGACAAAAACAGGAAATGAACACAAAAAAATCCCATTTTTATCTCCTTAAAATCTCTAGAAGTTTAATTTATTTATGTCATTAGTGGCGATTGTCCACAAGCGTCACACTTTTTGGGTGAAGATATTTTTAAATTGAATGAGAAGTCCTTTGATTTAACCAGATGATTAATAATTGCATTTAAGACGAATCTCTTACTGATTATGGATGATTATGGAAGAAACAGAACTCCAATGTTCCCGTCTGGCTGCAGCTCCGTAGCCTCCATCAGGCACGTCTCTGCTCTAAAGACGAAGTCTCCTTCACGAAGACTGGCATGTGACGCTACTGGATCAACAGAATGAAGCTCAACAAGCGTGACAAGCGCTACCCCCTTCAGCTCGCCGCCGCCGCCCTCGACACACTTTGGTGAAGGTTAGATCTGGGGGCCTGTCAATCAAGTGACACAAGCTCTCGCCGAGGATGAGCTGTGATGCCGTTTCTGGTCGTCCTCGTCCGCTGCGTCTTGACCTCCGCTGCCTTTCCTCTGCCTCCTTTTTGCTGGCGCTCAGACTGGAGTAAAGAATTAAGATGGCACTCGCCTCTGTGAGAAGTCACCACATTACTGAAACGTACTTTGAGAACTTTACTGCAGCAGAGTTTGTTTGTGCAGAGACACTGGGCAGTAATTACTGTTGCAGGGAGTCAACTACCTCGATTTAAAAAGGGACTGAGGACAAAATTCAGCACAAGCACTTCAATTTATCACTTAATTTTTCCTTCACAATCCTTCCTGGAGTAGGAAATGTTTTTCTTGCCATTTAAGGAATTTAAAGGTCTAACCCCTTTTCTTCAGGCTCCTACCCCAAAGCTTCCAGAATGCAGGAGAATGCAGGACGCCACGGATTTTGTCAAACAAACATAAAGGTCAGAGTCCCAGTGGTCGTCACACACTGGTGAAATTTCTTCTTTGCATTTGAACGGAGCGTTGAGCTGCAGACACGGCTGCGCTCGGGAACTTTTTGAGCAGGAAACTCCCTCCGCTACTCCTGCTCAGGCTGTTTAGTAACAATTTAGCATGCTAGCTAATATAGCTAGCCTGGCTCTGGCTTCACTTCCTGTTCAGCTGCTCCAAAAAACGTGCAATTTGTGCACAAAGAGGGGTACGTGCATACGGGGGAGGGACGGTCAGAGGACAGTTTGATGGATGGATCATGATCCAGTTATTTAGAACGGGACACTCACAATGATTGGATGAGGTTTTTCCAGGATTGTACGTTTCAAAACGAGGCTATCGGTATCTGAAGAGCATTTCAAGCAACGTGGCAAAAACTGTTCCAGAAAAACATTTCCTACGAAACCTTTAAACATAATACGTGAGGAAAATTTGCATGGTATTTCTTACACATACAAGGCCTCTTATTGCCTAAAAGTATTATGGCTAATAATTCAGCTCACCTGCTGATGGAACTCATTAATGCATTTATTCTAAACCAGATATCTGATATCTTTTTGTGTATTTTCTATAATAGGCCACAATCAGAAGATCACATGAAATTCGTTTGACAATTGAATGTAGACGCAGTGACGCACAAATCTCCAGGGAAAATGTTTTTCAGAGGATCTTACAGAAGAACTAAAGTGTGCTTTAGCAGTGAAGAACAGCTGAATAGTTCACACGAGCAGAATTAACCGCCGCAGCTGCAAACAAAGGCAGAAACAGAAGTTTTAACAACAGAAGATGCAAAGAAAGCCAGAGCGCCCACACGCTTTGATTGACAAGAGATCTTTGTGAGATGCAGCGCATGTATGGGCGCAACAGTCAGCACTCCACATTGAAGATGGACAATTTATTGAAAATGCAGCTTTTTAAAAGAATCTTGCGCACCCACTGAACCTTTCCAGCCTCCGCCGCTCGCCTCCTGTGATCCCGAGTCCCCTTCTTGGGTGACAGATGGAGCTGTGTTCAGTTAGCTCCTGCAGCCTGCCGCCTCTGTCAATGAAAGGCACCCTGGGGAGAATCGAGACCAACTAGGGGGCAGCGATGACTCACAGTGGCTTCCACGCCTGGAGGCTTCCAGTAATACTCTGACAAGGACGAGTCCACAGAAGAAACAAGACTCGGAGATCAAAAACACGTTTAATTGGACCAATTAGGCCCCTTGTGTCTTTGATGTATCCACTTTGTTTTATCTAGCGCCCTCTTGTATACAACACCGATCAACGCGACCGTGAAGAGGCACGGTCTAACATCTGGACTGATGTTGCATCACGTGCAGTCCATTAAACTCTGGTGATGTGGCAGTTTTCTGGCCGACCCTCGGTGTGAGGGGTTGAGGAATTTCAGAGCTCGGGAGGTTTTTTCTTACCTCGGGCTTCCAGGAAGGAATCTGCTCTTACATGTCTCCTCTTATTGGAAATGACTGGGAATAATTGGTCCATCCAGACCCACTGGACTGCTGTAATGTCTGGTTTAAACAGCGCTGTCTACCTTTTGGACCTCCCAGAATAATGGAAAGTAATGCCACCCATGTCCTGCTGGGGCTAAGAGGAGCCCAGTGTGTGTTTGTGCACCGTCCATGCAAAAACATCCGAGGCTGTGATCTCAGCAAGGGAAGCCTGAACTCAATTTGAGACAAAGGGGATGGGGGAGACCCGCGGTGGATGTTTTGCTTTGTTATTCATCCAGATTCGTGCCCCTGACTCACACCATAATCACTCCTGCTGTGTAAAATGTTATTCAGGCAGCTGCAGAGGGAGAAGATGATGAAACGGGCTCAGACAAAAGGAAGCGGAAGGGTCTTGTGTCCATATTAGCACTTCATTAGTTAACCAGCCTGCACCTATAAGCTCAGATAAAAGTCTACTGGAGGAGACGTTTCACAATCAGCTTCTTAAACCAGCAAAATGTCCCACTTCCAGATGGCATCAGTCCACCAGTTGGGTCCATGCGTGCCATTGTAGACACCAGGGCCCTGCGCCTGCTGATGACATCACACTATGTTGTAGGCTGGACGCTGGCACATTGACAAGGAAGATTTTAGTGGGTTTGAACAAATTACGGAAGTTACATTAGCCCGTAATGTGCTCGGGTAGCCAGATCTGCTAGGGGTTACGGTAACCTTTGTAACTGATACTTGGTTCAATAAATAATCCCAGACTGCACCAAAAATGAATAAAGTATTATATATATATATATATATATATATATATATATATATATGGGTGTTAAATGTAGGCAAAATTCAGAAATGTGAGTCATTTAGTTGGTAGAGTCTGAGATTGAGTTTAGTTCTTAGCTGGTTAAAAATTGTAATGGAATGTAGTTTTTCTGATCAGTGCTGCCATAGTGTGATGTCATCAACAGGCTCAGGTCCCCGAGCAGACCTGGTACCTATAAGGCTGTTGCCTTTAAACAGCTCCAGTTTCCATCATTTCAGTGGTTCTTGCATCTTTACACCTTCATAAATGTTGCTTTATGCTGTTAATTTAGCAGAAATATTAACAAATTCCTGCTAGGCCTGAACCCTGAATGAACAGGAAGTGCAATATTTTGCTGCTGGTTGTAATGGTTGTAATGCAAAACTGATGGTGGTGTAAAGGTCAATAAAATAATGTGTTGCTATGACATTCAGAAAACTGGAGCCATTTTAGGACATAAGCAACATTTTGTGCCTGCTTTTGCTCAAACTATCCATTAGCATATCAGTCCTGAAGAATGCAAACTCATTTTCTGGGCTGAGGCTGTTCAGAAAGCGATATATAATGTGTAACGTAGTCATTATTTATAACTTTCATGTAGAAATGCACTTAAAAATGGCCAAAGGAGCTCGTTAATTTAAAGTTTGCTTAACGATTTACAAAACTTAGGTTGTTTTAAAAGGGAAAAGTTTATTCTTAAATTCTTACTTTAAACTTTTTATCACTCAGACATGCTGTCTGCTGTATGTAAGATAATAACGCCACAATCTAAGTTGCAAAAATACAAAAAGAAGCTGAGCAGTGGTTTGGTCATTGTGTGTTGATCAAGAACAAGCAATCTTCTGACAACATCTCAGATCTGCTGTCAAGAAAATGACAGAAAAACATGATCAAGAGGCTTTCATCGCCTGGAGAAGTGACTGAGAACAACTTTTTTTATTTCTGCACTGGAAAAAAGAGAAAGATCTTTACTGGAAGAGGGATTATGATGTCCAAAACAGTTAAACACAACAGGATTTATGGGCCCATCAAAGACGTGAAGAGAACACAGCTTTCTGCTGACTACGCAGGCCAAAGAGGTGAGTCATGGAAGTGGGAGGCGGAGGGGGAGCAGCGTGAGGTTTGTGGGTAAGGACGTTATCAGGAAAGAGCGAAGACGAGAAGATTGAGAGGGAACAGACTCCAAGAAATCCTGATCTTAACTTTTAAATAAAGAGAGAAGAAGCTTAAGCTTCTGTTTCCGGCGAAGAACCATTTTCAGACTATTTACAGCTTTTTCTTTCATAATATCTGGTTTGAGTTGAATTCTGCATGCCTGTAATAGTTTAACTCCAGTTACAGGAAACTACTGCACAATAAAAGTCCCAGAGGAAAGGATTAGGCATGAAAAACCATTACACAAACAATTAAACCTCTCCAGGTTTGACTGGAGCAAAGACGTGATTAACACCGCTGAGCGATGACGTGTTCGGCTGCAACTCCACAAAACCCCTCTGTGGCAGGAAACATCGAGCCCGGGCTTGTGTGACGAAAACAAGCCGCAGAGGCCGTCGCTAAATGACTCAACGACTCTTTGAGAGATTAGAATCGGTTAGAGGAAGCAGACGGTGGCCGCCGCATCCAAGCTTAACGCCACCAGAGCAACAGCTTAGCGCCGGCGTTGGACGTGCAGGCAGAAGGAACGTGTGAATCTGAGGATTTCCTCTGCTAAAAACAATCCTTTATGATTTCATTATACGACAACAGGAAGGGTGATTTACCAAATTTTCCATTTAAAGGTTCCTTCTTAGGAACGTGGAAAGAGCTCGTTTCAACTCGTCAACACACCCAATTACTGAGATGAAAAATGCCCAAGGAGAAAACAAAAAGCTCTTCTGTCAGTGAACTAACCTCAGCGGACTTTACTGGAGCCTCTTTTTGTGCTGCTCCAACAATAAAGTTACACAAACAAGGCTGTAAAAAACGCAGAATTCAGCGAGTCCAAGGACAAAATTTACTCCACAGATAAAACCTTTGGCAAAAAAAAGAATCAAAAACAGACAAAAGAAAGCCTCGAACGCCCGAGGACTCGCCAAGGTTTCAGCCATCACCTGCAAACATTCTTCAGAAGGAAGCCTCCGCATGTTCTCAGAGATTTATGCTCAGGAATTAATTTGGTGAGAAGTTTTTTATATAAAATTGTGCATGATGCAGTGATGAAAAGAAAGAATCTAAAAGTTAAAAGTGTTCGCACCATTATTAGAGAAAATGATCTTTAGACTTTGTTGTTCTGAATTCCTCAGATATTAGACTTGAGTTTTTGCCTTAAAGAAAGCATCAGAAGCAGATTAAATGTTTTATCATCACCTGATGATCGCTGCTCACCTCTCAGCTTCAGATCTGATGTAGCTAGCTATCTAGCTATCTGATTAGCCTAGCGCCTAAAGCTTTCTTTAGTTTATCTCTGATTTTCGTGGGATGTAACGATTCTTACTGTCGTGTCCACTGCTGCGACTGCAGTAGCTGGAACATGTGTTGAGGTTTTCTCCTGTGCCTTGAGCACCACGCAGCCTTGAGGTCCTAAAGTGACAATGACCGCCCCGCAGCCTCGACTCAGCAGCTCCTGAGCGGCGCGGTGGGCTTCCTCCACGCTATTCACCGAGCAGCCAGTGAGCAGCTCTGCCTGCAAGGAGGACAAGTGAGTGAAGTTAATCATTTCTGGGTCAAGAGGACGAGTTAATCAGAGTTTAGGAATCAAAGACGGAGAAAAAACAAACTGGTGTGGGTAAATTTACCAGATAAATCACCTGCTGGGTTCAAAACGTGACTTAACAAAGTTTCTTCTTCTGTCTTTTGTCATTTTAATGAACAAAGTTAAATATATCCCAACTGTTTATGTCCAAGCGTCTTTAAATAGCTGACTGTTGTGTGTTAGCAGCTGTAGCGTGACTCAGCAGCTAATTACACACGGGCCGCGGTCAGACAGACTCATGCAGCACGCTCGGCCGGGAAAGGATTTAAGGATCCTAAAGAGAAGCTCCTCTGACTGTGATGCTTCATCTGGCTCCGGCATGATGAAACGGTGACAAAGCAGGACTTTACCGCTGATGTTCAAAGGAAACGGCGATGAGCCACACTTACAGTTTGATGCTACTCTTTCTACTCTGACTGGGTTTTTCTTTCACACAAAACTCCAACTCTTCATTACGTGCAGTCTAGGCCCTGTGTATAGATATTTTCCTGAGTTTAGCAGCAAAAATGCTTCTGAAAAGTAAAGAAAACATTTTCTATTAATGCAGCTTACTTTAAAATCACAGCTAAATGTTTTTATTTATTGCATTTAAAAACAAAAAAGGTTTAATTTGAAGCTTCAGGTTCAGCGTTTCAGCTACATACTTTTAAGACCACATTAGAATTTTACCCAGTAACTTATATAAAAACTAATGAACTGCAAAGATCGTCACAAAAAAAAGAACTGAAACTCCCCCTAGTGGCTGGCTGCAGTATAAGAATTAAAAATGAATCTCATTAATCTGAGGCTTTGTAATTAATTAATCTTGATTAATCGCATTTTAATCATTCCAGAAAATCTGCCCCCAGAGCAATTTTTTAATTAAAATGAATGAGGCGGAGGGTTAAGGGTCATGAAGAGGGATTTCTGATAACTCATTTGATATATGAATAAAATCCCAGAAGTCTTGATCTTGTCTTTATTTTTTGTGTTTAGCCTCAAAAGAGCCAGTGTTTACATTTATTTTTGTAATTTGTGCTTTTCACCAAGTTTCCTAGACCTCTATGTCCAACGTGTTAATTTGTCTTGTGTTCTTCTCAAGAATTTTCCAAAAATGTGTTTTTTGTTTTCTTTTACCCACGTGCGTTTTAAAGCATGCGCCACATTTTGGCATCAGTGGACCTCAGGTGGACATCAAAGATGGTTCCTCTGACTATAAAAGCACTTCAGCGGAGTCTGTGGGCTGAGGATCAAAGAGCGCCTGCACTGTGTCACTTTTAAACCTCCTTTCACTCCTCCCAACTCTGAGCAGAAGCATGGCACCGTGAGCGATGATAAACACCTGCACACGGAGCGTGCCAGCTCCAGGATCACCTGAGGGGGGTGGGGGGTCGACGTGCAGCCTACATCCAGTCAGGACCACGACCTTCCTTCCACCCGTCCGACCTCCCTTCCACCCATCTGACCTGTGCTCGGGTGTCAGCGCGAATCATGATCAGTTCAAAAATAAAACGCGGAGTGTTTAAGAGCCCGCAGCCAACTCTGATGCTAAAAGAGAAAAAGAGCCGTTTTGTTAGTCATCAGCTTCTCACCAGGGCAGGGAATCAATCTACCTCCCTCTGTGTTCAGAAACATGAGGAGAATTACTCCTCTGTGTGTGTGTGTGTGTGTGTGTGTGTGTGTGTGTGTGTGTGTGTGTGTGTGTGTGTGTGTGTGTGTGTGTGTGTGCTACAAATGCATACAGAAAAACATGAGGTGAACTCTTTTTTAAGGCATATGCAGTACAAATCTGTTAACAATGTGGGTGTATTTCTAAAAGAAATGTATATTTATGTATAAAAGATGTCCAAAAATTTTTGCTTTTCTTCCAACTTCTAAAATGTACAGAAGAGGATTAGGGCCACTGAAAAGAAAAGAAAGAAAAGAAAGAGAATTCTCACTTTTTTCTCAGAATCCTGTGAAAAAAGTCAGAATTCTGACTTTAATGTCAGAATAATGACTTTTTTCACAGGATTATTCTCAGAATTCTGAGAAAAAAGTCAGAATTCTGAGATTAAAGTCAGAATTACCTTCTATTGCCTTCTTATATAACATTCTTTAAGGTTTTTGAAAACAATTACATATAAAACGGTCAAATCTCACATTTAAATACACTTTATAAACTGTAAGTGCAGCAGGAATGGGACTTTAACTTTAAACGTTGCTTTTATTTTCCTCACATCCAGCTCTTGACTAGTACCGGTCCCTGGGAGGGACATTTTTGGGCTCCTTCAACACTTCACATACTCCATAACAACAAACATGACAGTACCTCCATGACCTGACAATCAGAATAATAAAAAAAGGAGACATGTTGCGCATTCGTCGACTTTCCCTTTCATGCTCCCACACCTGCGACGGCACCTCGACACCCTGCATCCCCACATCAAATAAAGATTCTCAGGTAAACTGACATCCACGTTATCACCAGGGTGTGTGTGTGTGTGTGTGTGTGTGATTGACTCAGCCAAAGAGCACATCTGCCCTGTTGTTTTTACTACCATTCCCATCTATCCCTGCCCCCTGCTGCTCGTCTGTCACCACCTGACAGTCAGCACTCAGGGCGTCCTGACATACTTTTTGTCTTCCTCATAGCAGAGCGTTTATGAATAAGAGGCTGATGCATCAGCAGGGTTCATGACCCAGGATGTGCGTCTGAGATAAAGTTAAACTCTAGTGAGAAAGAACCGTTTTTATAAATTAAAGACCTAAAATTCCTTGAAGGAATGAAAGTTTTAGCAGCTAAATCTTTTAGGTGATCTCTCCAATTTCACTTCAAGTATTTATAATATGTATTTTTATCTATTAGCTCCTCTAAAATGATCTGAATATATGAAAAACTGACTGAGTTTGAGTCATTTTTGTGTTTTCTACGTTTTATGGCCGCCATCTTGAATTGGCTCTGACTCTGACCCGAGGAAAGCTGCTAGACCCGACGGAGTGGCTGGACGGGAGCTGACGGACTTTGCAGACCAGCTGGTGGGAATCTTTAGGATATTTATTTTTCCCAGTCGCTGTCCCAGGCCACTGCCTTCATAGTCCCACTGACTAAAACAAACCAGTGGCTCTTGCAGCCATCATCATGAAGTGAGAAACTGGAGCAGAGTCATATAATCACCAGCCTGCCAGCAGACCTGAACCCACACCAGATCTGCTGAGGATGCTCTGACTAGTCCTGCATGCAGCTCTGACCCACCTGAAGCAGCAGGGGACCTACGCCAGACTTCTATTTGCGGATTACAGCTCAGCGTTCAAACCCGTCCTCCCACAGAGGCGAGTGTCCAAGCTGTCAGAAGCAGGACTTCCACCAGCTGCCGGGTCAGGTAGGGCTCCCACATCTCCACAGCTCTCAGCTGCAGCACCGCTTCCCCACAGGGCCGCCTGCTCCTCCACACCCCGTATACACGCATAACTGCACTCCTACTCACCCCGGCAACAACATCATAAAACTTTCAGATAACACCACTGTGGTCAGAGTAATGAGGAGAGCAGGGAGGAGGTGGTGCCCAGACAGTAACCTGCTCATTAACGCCAACAAAACTACGTTTACCCAAGGCTTTAACTGAATGTTAATCCACTCGTGATCAACGGGACCAGCGAGGAGAGGATCTCATGACCTGGGGAGGGGAAATCACCAAGCAGATGCTGAAGTCCTCAGGAAAAACCACCTACCACAGCGCCATCGAGGCCTTACCCACAGACCTTACCACAGGTAGCGGGGTATCCCACCAAATGGAGATATTTTTCTACGCTTTGGTCCGTCATCCACACAGAAGTGCAGATATACCTCTGACCAAGGTGGAGATTTGCAAAACCCTAACCCTAACTAGCCAGGACTGTAACTTTATGTTCACACTAGCTTGTTTTTGTAAGATTAATTACTGCTGTGTAGAAAACCACAGATGAAGCACAACTTTAAGGACGGTTATTGGCCACTACCTCGTTATTCCACATCCAAGGAATGATTTGGGGAACTACTGCCACCTACAGGCTTGGCATCTGAATGTGCTTCACAATGCACGGGACACGAGGTGGTGTGGGCCCAAGTTTTTTCAGACGGGCGGGTAGAATATTATTATGATCCGGTTGCGTGTGTCCATGGCCTTCAGATCTGTCTCCCACCTGGTCTGCATCAGATAATCAAAGCACCACGGTAAAGCTAGCCCTGGTTTTCATTATTTATATGGTTGGTATTATTCCTGCCTGCGATCATGAAAAATAACACAAACAAGGAGGACTTGTAGTGTAGTGTTATCAGTTAGCGTTGGTGCGGACGACTCTCGGCTACTAATGCCTTTAATTCTAGCTCGACTGGCTGAGCTGTAGCTAATGTGGATCAGCACACACAACACAGCTCCTGAGATGTTTGGCTACAATTACAGACATTGTTGTTCACCTTTTTCCTTTCAGCAGTGAATCATGATGACCTGATAAAATCATGATCAATATTCACCTCTGACTCGTTACAGCAAAACACATCAGAGGCTTTGTAGAACTTGTAATCCAAGTCTGGGACGGCCGGCGCGGGGTTGAAAACCGTCTTTACTGCAACAAAAAAAAAAAAGATGCAATGTTACTGATATTACGTAATTCCTCCAGTCACCAACCTGAATAATGTGTTCAGTTACAGCTGTCGGCATGATTGAAAACTAGGGGTGGGACTCGATTAAAAAAATTAATCTAATTAATTAGAGGCTTTGTAATTAATTAATCTTGATTAATCGCATTTTAATCCATAGAGTCATAAAGAGGGATTCCTGATCACTCATTTGATTGTAGTTTTAGTTGTGTCTGGAGTGCATATAAAACACTTTTTAAAACAATTTAAAAACAATTAGGGGCAGGAATTTAACGCGTTAATTATGATTAATTAATTAGAAAAAAAGAATGCGTTAAAAAAATTAACGCATTTAACCCTTTAAGCCCGAGGGTCCCCCAATTGGGGGATGTTGAAGTTTAGCAGCAAAATACATGCCCTAAATATCAATCTAGTCAAGCTGCACCTCTAAAGAAAGCTCAGAGCCTTGGCTACAAGACCATGGAAACCTTTTCTCCATCCATCCATCCATTTTCTCCCGCTTATCCGGAGTCGGGTCGCGGGGGCAGCAGCCTAAGGAGGGAAGCCCAGACCTCCCTCTCCCCAGCCACTTGGGCCAGCTCCTCCGGGGGAATCCCAAGGCGTTCCCTGGCCAGCCGAGAGACATAATCTCTCCAGCGTGTCCTGGGTCTTCCTTTGGGTCTCCTCCCAGTTGGACGTGCCCGGAAAACCTCACCAGGGAGGCGTCCAGGAGGCATCCTAACCAGATGCCCGAGCCACCTCAACTGGCTCCTCTCGATGTAGAGGAGCAGTGGGTCTACTCCGAGCCCCTCCCGGATGACCGAGCTCCTCACCCTATCTCTAAGGGAGAGCCCAGACACCCTGCGAAGAAAACTCATTTCGGCCGCTTGTATCCGTGATCTCGTTCTTTCGGTCACTACCCAAAGCTCGTGACCATAGGTGAGGGTAGGAACGTAGATCGACCGGTAAATTGAGAGCTTCGCCTTTCGACTCAGCTCTCTCTTCACCACGACAGACCGGTACAACGCCCCCATCACTGCAGACGCAGCACCAATCCTCCTGTCGATCTCACGCTCCACCCTTCCCTCACTCGTGAACAAGACCCAAGATACTTAAACTCCTCCACTTGGGGCAGGACCTCGCCCCTGACCTGGAGAAGGCATTCTACCCTTTTCCGACCATGGTCTCGGATTTAGAGGAGCTGATTCTCATCCCAGCTGCTTCACACCCGGCTGCGAACTTTTTCTGAGAAACCTTTTGTATGTGCTCCAAACACAACTAGAACTACAATCAAATGAGTGATCAGAAATCCCTCTTCATGTGTTTTTGCCTTCATTTCTGTCTCTAATGATGCTAAATCAAATCAAATTGCACACACATTCTATCAACCCATTATTATTATTATTATTATTATTGTTATTATTGTTATTATTATTATTATTATTATTATTTTAAAGACTATACCATTATCAAAATGTACTTAAATAGTATTGTACTTTTAGGTCTGTCCTATTTTTCCAGTGATATACATATATATTTTTTTCTCCTGTTTTGAATTGAAAATACAAATAATTTTTAAAGACAATTTAAAAGCATTTTTTTATAAATTAAAAGAACTTGTGTTTACAATAATAACGTCAATGACTATTGTTTGATTCTCTATCTCATTATTTTTAATTTTCTTGAACGATTAAAATGCGATTAATCAAGATGAATTAATTACAAAGCCTCTAATTAATTAGAATATTTTTTTAATCGAGCCCCACCCCTATGTTAAAACAATAAAACATCTTGTGTGAAGTTTCTGTTCCATTCCTGAGATTTTCTGTCTCTGCAGACCTGGCCGCGTTAATTACATTTTCAGAACGGTTATTAAACTACAGCCGAGGAGTTTCCTGTCGTGCAAAGTCCATTAGCTTGTATAAAACGGCTCCTTTTAAACAATTAAAGTAGCATTCAGCATCTTTACCAGGTGTGTGAGAGAAGCTTCAACGTGAAGGGAGCAGATGTATAATATATATGTAAGTGTGTGTGTGTGTGTGTGGGCGTGATGAGTTGTGACCCTCTCATGTGCATTAAAAGAACCAGCGTGCGTGTCAGAAGTAATCCTCTGGATGTGTTGCAAATCATTGTCTGATGCATATTCATGAGCGGAGCGCATTAATGCATCTAATACCATGATTTCTGTGTACGTGCGAGGATAAGCCCAGCTCCACCAGGCGATTAATTCTGATATCTGTGTGTACAAAATAAAGCCCCGCGCCAGCGTCTGAGGGAAATATACATGTCGGCGTCGTAGGTGACATCAAAGTCTGTTGTGCAGAAATGTGAGTGTGTGTTTGCGTGGGCTCGCATGAGAGCAGATGCGTGGGTTTGCGCCGGGCTCTGGCCACCTGGCACTTTGAGGTGGATGCTCGGCGGCTCGCGTGTAAAAGTGGAAATGTCTACTTTCCAACGCTCTTCCTGTTTCAGCCCAGTTTCTGTCACTTCAGCTTCCAAGGCAAGAACTGGATCTTATGCTTCTTTATGGGCAACACTGGCAGGTTTTCCTTTAAAGTGTGTTTAGATAAATCAGCTGAAACTTTAACCAGACTGAGGGAATGGAGCTATAACGTTCATGACTGGAAGGTCTCTAAAGGTGAGCTGGTACACCTTTAACAGAGATGGTTCTGATTGACTGGTGAGAAAAATGAAGTTTAAGCAAAGAAAGAACTCAAGTTTCACTTTAACAGTTCAGAAGAAGGAAAATTAGATTTTCATTGAGAAAAGTCTAATTAAAACCATCTTTCAGAGATAAACATCACAAACATCATATGTTAGATCCATCAGACGGGATCAGAACATAAGTTTAATCGGCTCATAGACTCACATTCATTTGTTTTAGCAGTAGGGACTCAGGGTCCAGACCTAGGCTTCTCATGTTTTTGAGATAATTGTACAACAGTTTCGTGTGATTTGCTTTGATCCTTGATAGTTTTGCTTGATTTTTGTGATTTCTTTAAAAGTATTGAGGAACATCCTTCAACAGTGAACATCTCCAGTCCTTTTGAACATTTATGTCTCAAGCCTTGACTCAAAAACAGATTTAGACCTGTGTCCTTCTTCTGTGTAGCTGTGAACGGGTCCTGACTCAAATACTACAATAAACAAGTTTTTGCCAAGTAAGTTTAAATTCTGAACTGTCCATGCTTTTTTATACATGAGAAGGATTACTTGACTTTTGTTTTAAATATATATATTTTTTATTTTAACTCAAACTTTAACACAAACTGATGCTAACGTGTAACTAAACTGTTTAAGCAACTAGCATCACGCATCACCTAAACGTCAAACATGATCTGTGCAAAATGTTACAACTGCTTCAATATAAGCTAGCTGTGTCAAACAAACACAAATATCTCAGAAACTTTAGCTCAGATCTGTCAGATTGTGACTTTTCAAGTGAGAGGAGACGTAACTGAAGATGTTGATGTGTAATGTGTGTGTGGTATGTAACGGTTGTGTGAGTGAAAGCATAAAAACCACACCAATCATTTCCCTTTTTTAGTGCCAATATCCACGGATAGTTTTGGTCGGACGATAATATTGGACATCGCTAGTGATGCAGGACAATTCAGCATTAACATGTCGGTATTAAACTGGGTAGATATTAACAACAGGTGTTTATTACCTTAATGCCATAACAGCAGTATTAATGTCAGAAATGTTCAAATGGGCGCACGCGTAGCTGTGAGGCAAATCCTAATCTGTTTAATTTTGTTAGTTGATCCAGTCAGACTTTTATTTTTCTAACATTTAGAACTAAAGCAAACATGAATCAGAGAAAAAACACAGAGCAAAGGTCTCATTATCATTAATAATCACCATGTTTGTGCTGGAGTTACGTTCAGGCTACAGTTACCGTCACACACCACGAGAACACGGGAACTTATCAATAATCACACAAGAGCAGCTGGAGCGAGATCCCTGGTGGGAACCTGCCTCGTTGCTGTGGTGGAGCTGTGACTCTGCACGCCGTTCAGACCGACGCGTCTGTCTCAGGTTGCTTTGTTTTTCCTTCCAGGTGTTGGTGAAACCACACAAACCCATGCCCACAGCTGTTGGGACAGATGTGGCAATGCTGGGATGTGTGCTCCCTGAGTCACGTCTGGAAGAGGAGTGTGTGTGTGTGTGTGTGTGTGTGTGTGTTTCATGACTCTGGGCTCTTTAACTCGGGCTGGTTCAGTCACACGAGCTGAGAGTGCAGCCAGAGGAGTTTCAGGGAGCAGAAACCATGCAGCTGTTTGCTGATGTGGTCATTTTAGGAGGAGAGGTGGACAGAAAACAAGGCCAGAGAGAAAATGCATCACACACACACACACACACACACACACACACACACACACACACACACACGCGCACACACACACACACACACACACACACACACACACACACACACACACACACACACACACACACACACACACACACACACACACACACACAGAAAGGAGATGAGTCACCAGTGAGTATTGAAAGGGCTTTAAGAGGCTCAAATCTGATCTGGTGAGAAATATTATCGCAGCATGTCGCTCAGATGGAGAAGGAAAGGGAGTGATGAGGAAACCTACATTTACTTTGATCACTCCTGAGCGTTTCAACATTAAAAGGCATAACGACGCAGGTTTTCACCTCAGAGCATGGCCAGAATGAAAGGAAAACTTTTTATCAAGACTTTCTCAGAGCTGGCATCCAGTACGTGTTGCTCGATGGTGACATTTGCGTAATTTGAGTGTCGCTTCACCCCCGCGTTATTAAACCCTTTAACACTCGTTCTCCTCAGAGGACTCAATCTACGCAATGCTCTGGTGCGGCGATGTTGAGGTGGCATCGCTGCCAAACGTCTGCGCTCGCCTTGCATCTCTCCTGGCACCTCGCGCCAAGCTGACGCCCGTGGTACGGTTGACACGGAGAGGAGGGGGGCTGGAGGAATGAGGGTGGCGCTCGGAGAGGCCATCTGGGTATCCCATCTGCAACACGGCTATGGCTGCGACTCTCTGGCTCTGGCAGCCTGCAGCGAGCGATTATGGACGACAGGCCCTGACGACAGGGGCGAGAGGCTCCCCAGACGTCCTGAGTGACGCGGAGCCGCTGCTAATAATAGATGATTAGCTCAGTTAACTTGTTCTGAACGATAGGTGGAGGGAGGAAACTGGGGAGGAGGGAGGGCGATGATCCAGAATTTGGTGTTTTCTGGTGAAAAAGCTGAATCATGTTCTGTCAGCAGTGACCGGACATCCTGAAAATAAAACCTCATGAAAACGAAAAAATAATCTAAGCTACACGTATGTAAATATTCAAAATTAAACTAGAAATGGTGCAAAACATCATGAGAACTCATAAAAATGTCCATCTTTCTTTCTGTAAATGTTTAAAACATGAATGGAATTGGTCTTAATGAGTGCATGTTGTTGCTTCAACACGTGAATGAGTCATTATTCAAACATGGTTTCTGAACACAGATTATTCCCCTGAAACAACAGCCATTCATAGGTTATCATTATTTTACAGAAGTAAAATTACACTAAGTCTGCAGCTATAAATGAAAGGGACTCCAAGGGTTTATAATAAGACAAATAATCAGCCTTGTTTGTTATTTTCTGACAGGGTCACTCTAATAGTTCCAAACACCAGAATAAAACATTGTATTTGTTTTTCTACATTAATTGTTGCAGCCAGAGAGCGAGTGCACGTCACATAGCTGCTGGTAAATAAAACATGAGCTGTGCACACTCTTGCAGCCCAGAGGGTAGCGGCATGACTAAAAATTCGAAGGTGTGGAGTTGCACCAATGAAAATTGAGTCAAATAATGCTGGAATCATCCATTCAGAGCTGCATGGTGCCGAGGCAAGAAGGTCGCTGGTGTTTCTGACCAAGTTAACCCTTGGAGGGCCCTTAAAAAAGTAACATTGGGGACCCTTGGCACAAAAAAATGTCCCTGATAAAAAGGTGTAATTAAAATGATATAATGTTTCATAAGTCAGACTTTTTTTACACAGATTCCATCCTTGGCTTCAGCACTTTCTTTAGATTTAACCCTTTAATGTCAGGTTTTATGAAAAAATCAAGAAAGCACTGCCTGCACAAAAAATGCACGAGGGACCTCTAAGGGTTAAAATGGCGTCTGTTGGTTTTTCTGATTTTTCAACATTAGCTTCTTTAAATGAAGACGTCTCAACATAAAATACCACTGATGGTTATAGGGGTCGACTCCATAACAACAAACCTTCCAGTTAACTCCAATTTAGCTAAATTATCCCAACTTTTCCGTGTTCCGTGTGTTTCTGCATTATGATGTCATCATTGGGTTAGACTAATAAATCCATAATGATGATGAGTTTAGGTTGTAAGACGCATGTTCTTCCCCCTGTCAGGTTTCAAGGCCCACTCCTCATCTTCTCGTCCAAAACCGGTCACTAGAGTTTTGTTTCCGAGGCCAGAGGAGGAGGCTCAGCTCGTCGTCGATGAGGATTAGAACAGAAGCAGCGTACAGACTCACATCTGAGAACACAGATGGCCCACCGAGCAGCAGATTATACCGCATTAGCTGTTTGTGAAACATCTTCGGCCCTTTTTTTGGTAAACTTTTGCTCCTCGCTCTTTCTCAGCAGGAATCCACAACAAGCACAACCTTTGGGGGTGGTTTTATAGAAGAGATTCAGCTGAATCGTCCTAAAATCAGATCCTTTTTTAAAAACAAACACTTTTTAGTAAACACCTTTAACGTGATCAAACACAGAACCAACTGAGCCTTTAAAGCCCAAAGCATCCACAGCTGGTGAAAACAAACACGGTTAATGATGCTGAAACGTGACCATGGCTCTAACGGGGAAAGTTGGCTTCACTGAAATCTTTTCTAACAGACACCGTTTCTGACTGACCTTCGTAGTCACGAGCCATTTGTAGAGCCTGGAGGGACGTCCGTGGATCGATCTCCAGCTGACACACCAACACTTTAGCTTTTCTGATCGCCGGGAGAGCTTTCTGCAGCTCGTCTCCACCCAGCAGCATGTTGGCGCCGGCCACAATCACTATGGCGTTTTCGCCTGCTCGTAGACACAAAAGGACACGCGAGGACACAAAAGTGGCTTCAGAAACATGAAAAGCCTTCAGAACATCATAGCTGTGGTGTCTGTGTGCATGGAAATGTTTTAATGACTCTTCATTAGCCAGGGATTCACCGCCAAAACATCTGACCTTTATTTTAAATCTGTTGAGTTATTTCAAGATATTAAACCCAGATGTAACCTATGCAAGGATTTCCCGTTCAGACTGGGTTTGATCTGTCAACATGAGCGACGCTGAGCTGGTGTCAAAGACCAAGTAAATTCATAAAGGGAAACTCTCAAAACTCTTTTGTCTTCCTGTAGAAGTTAGGACTAAATCCAACAAACAGAACATGAAAAATAAAGATGAAAGCTTTTAAATGGTGTCTTAAAAACCCAGTTTTGAGCTCAAATCGGGGCGTTTTTTAACTCCAAAAGTTGCTGCATGTTTAGATTGCAAAAGGAAAAATGGAAATCCAAGACCTGGATCTACTGATGGAGTCATGGCATGAATCTGAGCAGTGTGTGTGTGTGTGTGTGTGTGTGTGTGTGTGTGTGTGTGTGTGTGTGTGTGTGTGTATCCGCTGATTCCAATCTCCTGAAAAGTGGCTACTTAAGCGTAGCACACATGGGTGTGTGTGTGTTACAGTAGAAAAAGGCTGTGCTGATAGCCTACAGGTACTCTTGGCTGTGCATGCATGAAATCATCTCCACGACTCAAAAGAGCTTTTTGGATCTCAGCAGGGCAGCGCGGGCTCGCGGCGTGAGCGTTTACCTGCGTCGTTGACGGTGATTGAAGCGGCTCCTGTGGCTGCATCACAAGTCTGCCATACAAAGTCTGAGGCAGAGAGAAAATGGGGCAGAAACTTTGAAATTCCACATCCCAAAACTTTAAGAAACACTGACTGATGGAGAGCACTGGTCTGATTGGGAGCTTTTTGAAGAGCGCCATGGAGATGACGGCCAGTTTGGTGTTGCAAGAGAAAAGCAGCAGCGTCTTACCTGTGGACACATTGTTGTCCTTGAAATTCTGGATATAATTGTCTCCAAAGAAGTCTTTACCAACCTGGAAGAGATTGAAAACAAAGCGATTCCAACAAAGAGACTGTCAAGTAGGGTCAGACTTGGTTAGCGGCAACTTTTGAAACGTGAAACACTCAAATCTCTGTTGGGCTAGATGTTTGTGTGCCCTGCCAGCATCCTGGCATGGTGCCGCTGCCGAAAATGTGCAACAACGAACAAACAAAGCCGAGAGACGCACACACTCGCAAACACACGACCAGCTGCGCCAAGCCTCGAAGACACGATAACCCCGCCTTCACGCCTCTTCAGGCCCACCTCGCTATCGTTTTCCTCCCCTCTTTTATTATCCGCTCTGGGATGTCCACATCTGTAGCTACTTCGAGTTGTCGAAGGGGTCCCCACCTTGCCTCAAGGCGTCTCCTTCGAACCCACGCTTGCTAAAAAAACTTGCCAGAATGAGAGCATTTCCAGCAGCCTGTGATAAGTGGGTTGGATGGTATTGGCTGCTTGGCCCCATTCTCTTTGAAGAGCGGCCTTTCGTCTTGGATGTTTTTTGACAAGCCTGGGTGTCTATTTTTGGGTTCTCCCCATGCCCGGAGAGCTCCTCCCGCACTAGGCTGGTATCGATCGGGCCTCTTTGTTCTGACAGAGGTGGGGCTTTGGTGCTTTAGTGCTCAGGTTGGAAGGCCATGCTGAGCCTACTGATTGGAGACTGGAGGTGGCGTGGTTTGGGAATAGGCCCGTTTGAAGGCACTCGAGCGTGGGTGGGCGAATACATGCGCTATGTTATTGATCATGAGAAAACGAGGCTTGGACAGTTGATGCTGTGAAGTGACTGAAGCTGTTAAGTAGTTGGATGATTATTTCAGCTGAGCGAGGCACGGCCAAGCCAAAGGTTGGACCAGTAAAAATGTTTCTGTTTTTAAAGAGAAATAATGACGAAGAAGCCAAACTCAGCAGCAGAGTCTGGCTGCTAACTTTACGGCGGTTTCGGACCTTGCAGATCATGGCGGTTTGGACTCCCAGTCTGGCAGCCTGAACGCACTGGTTGGCTCCTTTCCCCCCAAAGCCAATAAAGAACTTGTGACCGTGGATGGTTTCCCCTGCTTTGGGTAGCCTTGGTGTCTGGCTGAGAAAAAACAAACAAACATCAGGGACGGATTAAAGGAATGGATGTTACCGCAAATAAACCTTAGTTGAGATGAATTAGAGGATTTCCACTTGTTGCTGACAGAAGTTTATAAAAGTTGTAATAAATGATAAAACAAAGTTAAATTCCACCATAAAAACATTCCCATAATCCTTTCAGGACTAAATCTTTCCACGGTTTCACCATTTATCACTGAGTTTTCAGCTAAATCTGCAGATTAATTACAGATTTTGTTCATGTAAAAGTTTTTTTTTCACAGAACCTTTAAAACAATCCAAGCATCACAGGAATGAATCATAGATGATCTACTTTTTCTGATCTTGATCTAACAGATCTACAAATGACTCCATCACTCAGAAAAGCTGATGCAACCATCTGCAAATGTTCAAATGATGCAACGAGCACCTCTCATCAGTGTCTCAACATGTCAATAAGGAAAAAAGAAAAAACGCTTGACTCATTGGTCGGTCCAGTCCAACCTTCCCCTCCAGGCTGCCATGCCACAGGTGGGTATGGGAGGGGCCTGTCTAACTCCTCTCAGGTCTGCAGCAGGAGGTGAGTAACAGACGGGTGAGACAGCAGTCAGCCTCATGCTGGATGTCAGGGTTCTGTGGTTTGGATCTGGGAAGAACTGGCCCGGGGCCAGAGGGTTTGTGGGTGGCGCCGTGTTGTCATAAACTTGTTTTCAACCCTGTTGTTGCACTTTTTCCTGATTGTGTGTGTGTGTGTGTGTGTGTGTGTGTGTGTGTGTGTGTGCATGTGTGTGTGTGTGTGTGTGTGTGTGTGGGGCAGGTGTGCAGTTACTGTAAGTTCACTCAATCCCAGGATTTCCAGTAACTGAGCAGCTTGTTGTTAAAAACGCTTCTGTTTTCACACGGCGGTGAGAAAACACTAAAAAAAGAGCGAGAGCTGCAACAGGATGTGGGGTCAGCGAGGCTGAAATGTGTCTAAAAGCAAAAAGAACAAAGGTGGTACACAGAAACACCCCCCCCCCCCCCCCCCCCCACACACACACACACACACACTCACACACACACACACACTGCCTGTCCTGTACTTGGATGCTTTTTTGGAAGACTTGGATAAAACAGAAACTTAGAATCAATACAAACAGTTTCAATACGTATTAAATCTGAATAAATAAGATGTAGATTCAATGAAAATGAAGCTAAAAACAGTGGATTTACCTGTGGAACCATGAAACAGTTACAGATTAACTTTAAACTAATTTTAAGACAAATCAAATGTTTTATTCACTTTTAAACAAAAGGAAGGATGAAAGCAGCAGAATGTGATTCTTAATGAAGGAAAACGTTAAAAAATCAGACAAAAGTAACAAAAAACTAAGAAAAACTCTCAAATTACATTATTATATGGAAGTGAATAATCCTAGACCTGGATTAAAGCCAGAAAGAGAAGCAACAGGATGCACGAATGCTCCAAAATAAAACAGGAAGTAAAGGTATACAAGGTGTGAAACGGCAAACCGTTTCAAAATAAAACAGGAAACGACAGATTAAATCAAGATCGCGCGCTTTAACTAAAACACAAAAGTAAGAAACACATTAAAACCTGTGAACTGGTTTATTATAATAAAAAACCCTTTCTTTAGTCAGACCTCATTAAAACAATCATCCTGACTTGATTGTGAAGCTCGTTGACTTTTCTGACTCAGACATAAACAAACTGATTAAACCTGTGACAGGTAAGACTAACGGATCCACCCACGCCTCGTAAAGCCTTCAGACACACTTGGCTATTGTTGTCTGTGGTGAGCGCAGCGAGCAAACAGGGCAGCTATGTGCTGAAGAGCAGCCTCGCTGCGTTTTCTCCCACGGAAGCAAAAGGCCAGAGCAGGTGTTGGGTGACGTGAGGTGTTTGCTTTGAGGCTCCTCTCCTCTCCGGCTCTGCCTCAGCTGAGCTGCACGGGGAAGTGACTCGGACAAAAACAAGTTGTTTTCCTAAGTTTGAACTTGTCTTTCCCGTTCCAAAAGCTCCAGAGAAAGCTCCGCTGAAGGTCTGGATGCTTGAAACACGATGAACACGTTTAATTTCTGTCCTTCAGCTCACAATCAGAACTCAGATAAATCATTTATGTGAATAAAGCAGAGCTCTGGCTGATCTGCTGCTGGACTTCCATGAAATCAGGACAAGGTTTTCCGTATACAGACATCTCTGTGAACAATAGGTGAATGCGTGGGTGTTTAATTCTGAGTGTTAGCTCGATTTTACGGAGCCACGTGTGAGCTGCCATTACAGCTGAGGGTCAGAAACCGCCATCACGTGACACGCCACTCATCACGATCCTGGAGTCTGGGTCGCTACGGACGCGCCGCTTCATTTTTACATTTACAGGTCATAAAATTAACTCCACTTCCAACAAAAGTGTCTTTATTTCATTTTTTATTTAATCCCAATAAACTGATTTTTGTTTTTTATCTTGTTTCTTTTCAAGTCAAATAAAAAAACTGCTAGGCTTTAATAAAATGGTATTTAGAATGAAAAAATATAGTTATATAACATGAAATACGGTAAACACCTTTCACTTTTAATCATTTTATTAATGATTTTATGTAAGTTTGCAAAGAAAATGCGAAGCAAATTTGATGAAATTTTCAGGAAGACAGAAACTCCTTAAAAAACATATTTTTTAAAGATTGTGACACACAGATCTTTAATTTCAATCCTCATAAAATATCCTAATTAATGCAGTTATTTTATATTAACAGCAAAACTGCAAACTTCCAGTAATCGGCAGGTTGCCGGTTTGATTCCAGCTCATTCCTCGTCATGCTGCCGTTGTTTCCTGGGGGAGACACCTCCCCCACCTTGCTGCCTCACCTCTAAGTCCCTCTGGATAAAAACTTCTGATCCAGATCCAGAACAATAAAACATCCTGGAACCAGCTCCATCTCATTGGTCTTTTTATGTCTTCTAGCAATAATGAAGTGATGAGGAGCTTTAATGTTTCACTCCTGATTTAGTTTTCCATAACTCAAAGTTTCCCTAATCCTGAGTGCGCCGTGCAGCAGGGGGCACTCTGTTTCTTTGACAAAGGGTTAAGAGCCTGAACAGAAATAACGTCTCTCTATTAGACTAATGATGAAGTCACAAACAAACCCGAGCGTTGCTTTTAGGATCGGAGGCGGAGAGGAGCTCGCGTGTTCCTCCTGTCCTACGCTCGGCTGCACCGCCACCCAAACAGGGACGGGAACTTCAAAGCCGTGCATCTCACTTTGAAGGCATGAAATTGTATTCCACTATCCGCTGTCTGACCTCCATCCAAAAAGCCCCTCCACCCAAAAACAGCCCTCTTTCCGTAAGCTTATTACAGCTTTAATTGACAACTTCTGCCCTTCAAAGCAGCAGGTCGCTGCTTGATTCACTAATGAGAACAAAATGAAAGCTTCCCTCTGCCGGAGAGGGCGCGTGTTCCTCGTACGGCGGCCAAACTGCTGTTTGTGCTCGGGAGACACTTTCTAAAACTCTCCTCCCGCTCACACAGCCTGTTTATTCCAAGCATCCCGCTCTGGTGAGGAGTTCTGACATTAATGTTTGAGATTGTGTCATTGCTCACAAAGACGAGTGACAAATTGTTTTCGCTGAGCTGCAGCTGATGACTAACCATTTGTGGGAATGGATCCTTCTTGGCTCGACAGATCTCTCTGAGGATGATGCAACGCTGACATTTTCACCAGCAGCACTTCCACCAGACTATCAAACCTTTCTCTGGACTTCAGACGAGCGTTTCAGGTCTATAAAATCATTTAGTAGAGGTCTTAAAGCTCCCGAGCCAAACTACCACTCATGAGCCCAAAAAGTCAAAAAACAGCAGCGCTGTCTAAGTTTAGACCACTTCCCCTATTCTCCATGATGGAAAACACCCTCTAGTCTATAGACTATTTATTCCCCAGACGCTCGTGTTAAATATACCTCCAGGAAAAAGGTGGTTGTTGTGGTTAATAATAATAAAGGAGGGAAAGGCTTGTTGAATCCTCAGAACGATTATTTTTAAATCTGCTGAGATGGTCGTTCTCGCAGGAAGCTGAAAATGGTGACAGATTGTTAGGAAGCAACAGAAAAAGAAGTTATCTGTAAATCACAGCAGCTCTTCTCCCCACACACCTGGTTCTAGTTTGTCGTTAACGTTTGTAAAAGTATGAAGACGAACTTCTTTAGTTGTTCTGAGTTTCGTTTTATTTATTGTTGTTCGGTCTCAGGTATACAGGGCAGCATAGGAAAACATATAAAGGACTCCATCATCATCACAATGATAACAACCCTCCATGTGCTGGCTCTTAGGAATCTGGAGGTCCATCTGATTACAGATGCTGGTTTTGAGGACAGGTACCAATTTCTGATTGTTGTTCCTTTGTGACCAATTATGAATGATTAGCCTTTACCCCAAAGAACAATCATCCATCCATCCGTCCGTCCGTCCGTCCATCCATCCGTCCATCCATCCATCCGTCCGTCCGTCCGTCCGTCCGTCCGTCCATACATACATCCATCCATCCATCCATCCATCCATCCATCCATCCTTCCATCCATCCATGCATCCATCCATCCATCCATGCATCCATCCATCCATCCATCCATCCATGCATCCATCCATCCATCCATCCATCCATCCATGCATCCATCCATCCATCCATCCATCCATCCATCCATCCATCCATGCATCCATCCATCCAT
>SSNS01000081.1:0-174918 GCA_006937985.1 Aphyosemion australe | reverse complement strand
CATGCATCCATCCATCCATCCATCCATCCATCCATGCATCCATCCATCCATGCATCCATCCATCCATCCATCCATCCATCCATCCATCCATCCATCCATCCATCCATCCATCCATCCATCCATCCATCCATCCATCCATCCATCCATCCATCCATCCATCCATCCATCCATGCATCCATCCATCCATCTATGCATCCATCCATCCATCCATCCATCCATGCATCCATCCATCCATCCATCCATCCATCCATCCATCCATCCATCCATCCATCCATGCATCCATCCATCCATCCATCCATCCATCCATCCATCCATCCATCCATCCATCCATCCATCCATCCATCCATCCATCCATCCATGCATCCATCCATGCATCCATCCATGCATCCATCCGTCCATCAAGACCCACTTCATGCTCACTAGGGTCGTGTGCATCTGGCGTTTACCTCCAGACGTGTGGGACACCCTGGACAGGTCTCCATCACAGGGACACACAGAACTGTCACCAGTTAACTTTACATCCATGTCTGGAGAACATGCATGCATATTTATGTGCAGAAAGGCAGCATTGGTGGGATTTGAACCAGTGACCTTCTTACTACAAGGCAACAGTACAACCGACTGTGCCACCATGCAGCCCACTGAAAAACCATAATTAACAAAATAAATGTTATTACTATTAGGGGTGTGCATCACAGCCCTCAACAGAAAGGGAATTTTCTATTAGTGTCAATGTGTGTGATTTAAGTTTAGGCATGAGTTTTACTGTTGTGTGTGTGTGTGTGTGTGTGTGTGTGTGTGTGTGTGTGTGTGTGTGTGTGTGTGTGTGTGTGTGTGTGTGTGTGTGTGTGGGATGATAATGAGACAAATTTCTGTGACCTTTGGTGTCAGACAAAGATGTGTTTGATACGATAAGCAATATATCAGATGTTGTTTCTTCAATACTTTGTGTAACACTTTTGTTTTAGTGGAATCTATCAAACACCAGTTGCTCAGTCAGCTCTAAAGTGGAGAACTGCTGAGTTAAACAGGACGATCAACGATTGTATCAACTGAAAGAAATGTAAAATTCATTTCCTTATAAGGGAACGAAAAGTTGCCCAACATGCAGCGTCCTGTTGGACCCACCTGAGGAAGCCGAGGAGTTTCCTGAGCCCAAATTCACCAGGAAGGATTCCTGTTCGGACGTCTCATCCCATAAAAGGCTGATTTATAATCATTTAGGTGGTAAAATCGACATAAATAAAGGCTTAGCTTACTCACCTTACCAAGTCCGTCATACAGGAACCCACCACCACCACGTCAAAAGCCTCCTCCGCCATGATCTGCTGATCAAAGCACACATTTTTATTATCGTCTCTTAACTCGGCTGCATATTGATGATGGAGGAGATTACTGAACGTGTCTGTTTTGGGTTCTGAGCTGCAGAAATCAGGCCGATCAGAGCAGAGCGGGGGCATTTCAGGCTAAATATGTAAACTAGTTTCTCCAAAAGCCTCCAAACAAAAATCACACCATTTATCTCCAGCATTAGCATGAGTTTGACTGAAACAAGGAAGACGGTAAAAATAGAGCGTTCAGAGGCTGGCTTGGACCAATTCCAATCTTACCGGAGGTGGGGGGAGATTTCTATGCTACGCCACGTGAATGCAGCACAGCCCAGTGATGTCTGTAATTAATTCAATCCTCTGCTTGTATCAGAGCTAATGCTAGCGTGTTAATCTCCTCAAATCTCTTCCTAGGCACTGGAAGACTTGGAAAGCTTGGCCGCTGGCTGTGAGATGGCTCAATTCCTTCTCCCACATCTCACACAGCATTGTCTTCCCTCTGCAGGCAGGAAAAGTTACCCTCTCATAATAAAGCTGCAGGAGGACATGAAGGGACCTGCACGACTTTAACATCAGGGAGCACATTTTAAATGAAATAACATGAACAAAGCTCAATTAGATGTTTTCCATAAAGACATTTCTTCACTTTAAATAAACAATTGAATCAAATTCAGAACACTAAACTGCAGCTCGGCGTGGAAAAGTTCCCTGGTATTTACCAGCAGTGTCTGGACGATAACCAGCGGAGTAAATTCTGCTGTCTGGCAGCTTTTTTTTAACTGGATACTTACAGATTGATTCTGAATCACCCCCAGGAAGGCGGACTTTCCCAGTCATGAATCAGCCGCAAAAGCCCTCATGTAGACACAACAGACAACACCGCACACGCTGGTCTTATTCATTTTTATTATTATTTAACCAGATAAGACAGATTTGATGTTTTTACCAGTCACAGCGCACGTTAGACGCCAGATAAAATCCTCATTCTGTGATTTTATCTGATACTGAGACAATTAAAAAAACATGATCCAAACCAGCGATTATGTCCAAAGTTTGGAGGCAAACTTTTAATTGCCAAGCTGAAAGTACTTGTGGGAATCAAAAATCTGAGTTGTTACGTCAAAACAAGTGAAAATGATTATTTTACTAATTCAGCAGATCTTTAAACGTCTAATGAAGAGTCTGAAAATCTTTGTGGATACATGACATTGCTCATTTACCTAAAAGCTTAAAGATTTTACCTGATAAAATAAAGATTGAATAAAAAGTAAGGTTTTATAAATGGTTTCTTCTTTACAGTAATAGTCAGTGAGGGTCCGTGGTCATATTTATTATCAAATTTGAATAAATGTTGCTAAAACAATCCCATTAAATATATATTTATCTGTATTTCATTTATTGTCGTTATTATAGCATTTAGTTCAATTACAGATGCATCTTATAGGCCTCCCATTAAAAAATGTTAAAATAAAAATTCAAGCTGATCGACCAAAATTCTGCCACTCTTGAGCTGCAGATGAGGGCCACAGAAAATCAGTCCAAGGGCGGGAATATACCTGCGTTTATTTACGTGTATGTGTTTATCGTGGATGCCTCACATACGTAACTTGTTTTAAGTGTTGTTTGTGCGCATCCTCTGTAATCAACGCCACGCGTTCACAAGCTGCAATAAACGAGTAACCTGTAGGGGAAGTTGACAAAACAAGCGAGACACATTTGCCATTGCCACGCCATCTCTGGTTTAGAGGTCAGCTTGCTGCCTGCGTCAACGCATTCCCAGTCTAAGGGCCACGAAGGGCCCTTGGACCACACTTTGGACACCCCTAATATAAACAAACACCAGTAGGTTTATAAAATATGCATTGATGCAGTGATGTTTAAATATTTCAAATGTTTTAGGGATTTGTTTTAAAAATAATCAAAAGGATGTGAAGTGATTTAGTTCCTAGAGTGGTGTTCAATCCTGGTCTGTGGGTGATTAACAGGCTTTGATGGAGTATGATGTCATGCTGAACAGGTAATTCAACCATTGCATCAGGTGTGTTGGAGCAGGGAAACAACTAACACATGCTTGATGAGGACACCCCTGGGTTTCAGTCACCCCATTTAACCCTCATGTTCCAAGTGTTGACCGCCGACTCACACCTGCTTCATACCACACTTCCTGTGGCACATATCAGCTGGTTCTGAAGGTTTTAGCCACGTCTGGGTAAAGTTTTACTCTTGGTCACAACCTCATACTAAACTTCTCAAAGCTTTATGTGTTCATACATTTCACAGATGTCCCAGATTATTAAATACATTTATATCTAGAAACTGTAGCTTATTGCAAATAAGTAGGAGTATGTGTAATTGGATTTGAACCCGTTACTTTTTTCTGTACACCACGGTTTTGTTGAGAATCAACATAGTATAATCTAGTTTATGTTATTTGGATTAATTTGTACACGAGTGTGCATTTTTGTGCATACATTGCATTTTCTGGAAATATATAATTTCCGGGTTCTACGTGATATGATGTTGTGCAAAAGAAAACGTAATAAACTAGTTATTGAGCAAAAAAAAGGATGTATACAGTAAGGAAATCATATCCTTTTAGTTGGAGCGGTTTTGAATCTACAGAGCCAAACTTAGCAAAATAAGACAAACACCAGATTTAAAGAAAGTGTGTTGGGACAACATATTTCAGCGAACTGCAACACAAAATTTACCTTGAACTCAAACTTGTTCTTGCAGACTGGACATCTGACAGCCAAGGCACGGTCAAAGTACAGCGTGACAACCTCCTGACGCTGTGGCTACTGCCTGATAGATCGTTGTCATCGAGTGAAGTATTATACTCTAATTGTGCTTCATTCTGTTTAAAATTTTCTTGTAAACTACTTTAGTTCATAAAAGTAAAAATAACACAAAATTGAAGTGAAGGGAAATTTGAAAACTGTTATTTTTAAAACAGGCATTATTTTAGACAGCTAAGTAGGGGTCCAACACCAAGACCCAAATGACACATACCGGAAATGTTGAGAGCATGAAGTAAACATTGGAGTTAACTGTCATATATACAGATTTCTGACGCTTTCAGGTACTTTATCAGACACCGTACTGTATGTTTAAGTCAGTAGAAATAAGAAAATAATGTTTCACTTGTGCTAAACTTTAAAGTGTATATATAGCGAGAAGAGTTGCGGCTAATCACTGCTAATGTTCGTAACAGCCTCTATGTTTCTGTTTCACTGTTGAATTACGAGAGTTATATCAGGATAAACTATTTGTCAGCACGCTTATTTATCTCTATAAAACACTATTTTTCACCAAACACTAAAACCTGAGCAGAAACTATAACATTTAAGGAGGAAAAAACTGTGTGACTGTAAGCAAACATTTCCACAACGATTAAATTAAAATGACAGCTCGTTTAATGAAGCACATAGTAATCTGAATTTTGAGTGTTAAATATATGCTTATGTACTATAAAATGAGTTGCTGACCTTTCTGTATAAAATCAAAAAGGGGTGAACTCAAACTGTTTAACCTACTGAAAGCAAACCCTAGTGAAATCCTTGGGACTCCTAACCTTTTCACTCTTTTCTTAGTGCCATTTTAAAAAAGCTAATTAATTAATTAAAGTGAGTTCAGATGTTAAACTGTTTTTTCCTGCTTCTGTTTTAAGGATTTTTAAAGTAATTCAGGCTTTTGTCATAACAAATATATCATTGTAATTCCCTGTACAGGGGCAAAGATTGTGTTGTTTCACTACATTTGCTCCCTGACTGTTACATTATTGTTTTTAATACTAGTTTTTAAAGCTCCTAATGGTCTGTTTTCATCCTGTCTCCAAGTTCTTTTACACCATCCTTCGTTTGTTGAAGTAAAACAACTAGGTGCTCATCTACTGTCTAGTCTTGTGGAGCTTAAAACCTTGATTTCTTATCATTACTATTATTGTGTTTTGATGGGATCATTTTGCTACTTGGTTTTTATTACGTGCTGTTTTGAAATTCATTAATTATTTTTTTTATCTCTAATTGTTATTAGAGTACTTAGGTGCAGTTTTTGTCTGTGAAATGCTATATAACGTTTTTTACTTTAATGTCAAGAGGTGATGTCTTCACTATCACCAAGATATAGAACACAAAAGCGGTTTCTGATTGTTGACGTTGTGCATTCAAGTAATGTTTTGCAAAAAAATACATCATTGATGAGGTTCTGCAGTAAAGCACAGTTTTAGCAAGTTTTAAATGCTGTCCACTAAAGTTTCTTGTGTCCTACAGACTCCTGAGAGTAGATACAATGAACAACATGTCACCTGAGGTTGCTTTGCACCGGATCTCACCTGAGCTGCGGCCTTTGCTGTGCAGCGTGGTGAGAAACGGCCGAGTGGGGTTGGACTCCACCAACTGTCTCCGGGTCACGGACCTCAAAACTGGGTGAGGACGAGCTTTCAACTTCAGACTCTTAGGATCTTAAAATTCACATCCAGTCCTTCAGTTTTTATTGCCAAGATGCTTCAGAAATGAGTGAATCATCTTTCTAGAATACACACATCAGCGTAGCACCTGCCAGAACCTGAAAATGAAAAAAGAGAACTGAAATAAAATATGTACTCAAAAATAAATGACAAATGTCCTCGATAATGCCATCAGTTCCATCTAGTCGTTATTTTTGGTACAAGAAGATTGCCTTACATGATGTAAGAGGAAGTAAATGCACAAAATCAAATTTTAGTGTTATTTATTTATTTTTTAAAAGTTAGTCCCATGTTAAATTGTTCTTCTGCTTATAATTTAGTTTCAATTATTCCTGTTGTCTAGATGTACATCTCTGACTCCGGGACCTTGCTGTGATCGCTTCAAACTTCACATTCCTTATGCTGGAGAAACTCTGAAATGTAAGTTTTTATTTCTGGTGCAACTCAGACTAGATTTGTTTCTGATAAATGTTTAGAATAGAGGGGGGGCATTCATTTTCAGAAATCATCAGGAAGTTAGGGGGAGGGTGGGTCGTCTAAGACTTCTCAGGGTCTTCAAATCAAGCCTCTTTGTTAGTCTGCATGTAGATATTTCTAAATGAAATAGCCGCAAATACAAAGTCAGGTGGAACCATGTGAAGGCTAATCACGCTGATTGCAGTGTTGTGCATTGGGATTTTACTTTTTATTTCAAGTTGTTGGCACCGTGATGTAGTTTAAGATTTCCAGCTGAGCTCATTTTAATTGAGTTGTATTGCAAACAAAAGAGTCACAGAATGAGGAAAGAATGTAATTCTGAATTCATTTTATGTAGTTTAGATCCACCCTTGATTAGTGTGGAATAGGTCAGACAGAGTTGGGTCAATATTTTATTTATTAGAAATTTGTCAACAGCAGCACTGAAATGTTTGGTGAGACAAAAAGCACCGACAGGAACCTGTTAAACGAGGGGCAGGCGATGATTTTCTGGAGCAATTTTTGCCATATTGCTTGAAATGCTCTTCACACACTGATGGCAACCAATAAATGAAAGCTTCACAAATCTGCAGAACAAGCTAGGTTCTGAACGCAAACACGGTCACGGAACACTCACCCCTCCCCTCGGGTATCTTCCCTTCTGCTGGAACCGGAAACCCAAGGTGCCAGATAAACGAGCTAGCGATAAACACCAGTGTCCGTTTTCTAGGTCCAAATGTCTTTTGTTGTCCGTGACTCAAATGGTGTTTTTCTTTCTGGGACTCTGGTAGTTTGTCCTAAAGTTGAAGTGGTAGCAGCCGGCTGTTTCTCCTTCTCTGATATTATTGAGCGGAGAACCTCTCACACCAGTGGTGTTCTGGTGCTGAATACGTGAGTGTGGAATGAGTGGAGGACCCAGGGAAGTGCGGTGGTTCGGCAAGACCGACGACCGGATGGTCCAGTGGTTGGTTCTGGTCTGAAACGTGTTATTGGTGGAGGTTTTTAGACAAATGCAAGAGAACCGCTTCAATTTTTTTCATTTTTTAAAAATCTCCACGATATATTTATAGCTATACTACGTTAGAAGAAAGAAAAAATGTTTTAAGCTAATTTGTTTTCCAAATTTGCGATTGCAGCTTTAGATGATTTGTCGGAAAAGGGAATCATTTTAATCGCCTCTGAAACGTACAATCCAGGAAAAACCTCATTCAATCATGAAGTCCCATTCTTAATAATAATTAGATCCTGATCCATCCATCAAACTGCCCTCTGATAGTCCCTCCCCCCTCTTCACAGCATTCTCCTCTATTCTGGAGGCGTGGCTTAGGGGCGGAGCCTGAATATGGGGAGTTGGACCTTTAAATTGTGTTTTTTCCTAATTGTGGCTTGCAAGATCATCTACTTTATCTTTAATGTAATGATTCCATTGAGTTTCTTGTTCGTTTGACCTTTTACTTTTTGCTGGAAGGGTCCGTCACTCAATCAAATGTTCACATCAGTAACTTCCCCTCTTGAGCACGCACAATGGACACTTTCCCTCAGTGTAATGAAAATCGTTAACTGAATTGATTTAAACCTGAAATTATGGTGCCTCACATAACAGGATGATAGAGCTTTATGTGCGCACATCACGAGAACATTTTCAATCTGTTAGTTTAGCCTGACTTCAATTTCCCTCCTAAATCTGTGTCTTTGTGAAGAAAACGTTCCTGTTGAATGGAAGCTTAAAAAACTCTGACCTTTCAAAAATTGTCACAATTTCACATTTTTTTTCCAATCATCTTGTAATAAAGCACGTTTACACAGTCATCAAGGTAACTCCAGTGTTTCACAATGTCACATTCATCTGAGTCTTTCCACTCCGTTCCTCAGTGATTCACTACACGTCAGAAATGTGGGTCGGGGTGGTGAAGATGGTTTCTGTGGCTGATGAGATATTAAAAACATTATTTGAACATTATTTGCCTTCATTTTTTAGAATTAAAGCAGCTGTCTTCATTTCCCAGTCTTTGACTAAAAGATGATCAACACCACGCTTGCCAACCGTCTTGATCAAGTGTGCAAAGTTCCATGTGAGTTTGGTGCAGATGTTATCAAACCTGTGGCAGAATAGAGGAAGTAGGCTTTGCTTATTTTGCAAAAAATGTGGCTAAAGCAGAAGTGGTTGTGACCTGTGGCAGGAAGTTGTGGCTAGACTCGAAGAATGTGCGTATATGATGTACGAACCTCCTGTAATCTTTTTATTAGGCTTGGAAAAAACATTTATCGTAAGATGTTTGTATCAGACCATGTAAATTTGTTAAAAGGAGTTTTCTGCATACGTTGGGGTTACTTTTCCAGTTTTTATTTACTTTTGTTACATTTTCCAGCCCTTTGCAGGATCTGTATAGGACCTTGTCAGAGTTGAGAAACGATCATGTTTCACACAAACAGAGGAGCAGTTTTTCTTCATCAGTGGGACTTTGTGTGTGTTTTATTTACCTAAAGGGAGTGGCAGTAGAGCTCACACTTACAGCCACGTATCCACAATCTGTTAGCAGAAATGATCAAATTCCTTCTGTGATGGTTTAATCCATGTTCTCCTTAAAGTCATGACACATGCAGATGTTTATGTGAGAATTTGCTATTGAGCGCCATTCGTAAGCCGACGCCATCTTTGTAGTTTTTCTCCATTGCAGCTTTGTTGCCAAGCCCGCCCACCTTCTCTCTAAAGACGTAGAGCACTGGCTTCACACAAAATTGTTTGGTCCAATGGTAAACCTGCTGAGGCTAGAATGGAGCGTGGCTAGACCGACCTACTGAGCAAAATCGTTAGCTACTGCTACGGTTCGTCTAGATTTCTAGGCTAATTCAGTGTACTAAAAACCTACAAAAAGTTTTCAGTTTGTTTAAAGAGCAAGTCACCCCCAAATAAACTTTTTTTGCTGATAAATTATATAAATGAGCGTCTCATAGCCTGATAGGTGTGTGGGGGGGGGGGGGGTGCTGTCAGTCACTGCTGCAGCGCTGCCCTCTCGGTCCGCCAGGCAACGCCTCCTTTTGGTGCATTTTTCAAACAGGAAGTGTGGCTGGAGGAAGACTGGTAGGGGTGACTTCCTCTGTAAGAAATTATGCATTCTGAATGGCTGATGGTTCTTCTACGTCACAAAAAAAATATATATTTATGGCCACGCCTACTTTGGCCAGGAGAGAGCAGATCACGTCTCGGCTAGTTGAAGCTGTCCGTCAGCAACTCCAGAACATGGCGGATCACGTTCGGGCTTGTATTGCTTGTGGACATAAAACGTCATTGTTGCATTTTTTTTTACCCAAGAAAGAAGATCGAACGAAGGCACCGGAAGAGTCTCGTTGCTGTTAGCCAATCAGAGGCAAGGTGTTTGCATTTCATGAATATTAATGAGTGACAATCCTGCTGCTTTCTGCCGCCCCCCCACTCCTCAGGCAAAGTTATATCCCCCAAAACACCAGCCCAAAAATCTTTTTTCCACAGACGACGACTCACTACAGCCCACGGCAGACTTATTGAAATAACGAGTGAATGAGACCTTTAATGATTTATAATGAAAACCTATACATATTTTCTTAATGTATCCTTAAAATTTCAGCTTCATGTCTTTGTGTTGGATCAAATTTGTAATCAGATTTCATTTGATGGAACAACGTGTCCTTCAAGCTGCAGATCATATCGGCGCTTAGAGGATGTGGTTCCTGTTTTAATAAGAAAAAGTCTGGACTGCGATCCAGTGGACTATTGTGTGAGGGATTTCCTAGATGAGATGAAGAATGAAGGTTCAACAGAAAATAATTCACAGAGGAAAAGCTGAAGGGAAAAATCATGGAGATGCTTTAAAACATCTGAAAAGCTGAAACATCAATATTTCCACTACCAAAGGGTTTTTGATATATGATATAATATAAATGCATGTTTGCAGCAAGCTCACTATTTTAAACAACCTTACACCACACTAACATGTCAGATCTCCTACCAGATTGTTAATAAATGTTGATTTTGATCTCTTCTCTCTTAGGGGACATCATCTTCAACGCTCAATATCCAGAACTTCCTCCAGATTTTATTTTTGGAGAAGATGCAGAGTTTCTCCCTGAACCCGCTGAGCTACCGGTGAGAAAAATCAGGATTTATTCCAGTAACCCAAAGTATTTTACTGTAGTTGCTTCTCAAGTATTTTCACTTTGTTTTCCTTTTCACATAAAAAAGTCCGATCTTTGGAAAAGCAAAACATGTTTTCATTCAGCTTTTTAAAAATCTGTTTTGGCTTGTTGTTTATCTGTAAACGTGATCATTTCTGTGAAGTTGTGATTCACCAGAAAGCTAGCCTAATCAGAGCGAACGGGCTGTGATGTTTTATGAAAGAAAACACAGAGGATATTTTTAGGTTAGCTCTCCTATTCATGATTGATTGAACAGAATTTGAGGTTCATGTTAATGGAAGATCTCCTGGAAAAGCACCGGAACCTTCGTGGTATTTGTCTGAGCTTCTTTTCTGTCATTATTACTTTACCAGGTTTTCTGTGAGAGTCTGTTTCTCAGAATTCATTTCCAGTCTTTTGTGTTTTTTAACACCTCCTCTGACTGCAGCCCTCATAATTTGTTGTCAGCGTCAACAGGAGGGGGCTGCATATCACAACACAAAAGCCCAAACCACACAAACTTTCCTTTATTTGGATATATTTGTGTTTTCCTTTTCTGCATTGATGCCATGTTTTTATTCATTTTTTCTGAATGTTCAAGCAACTAAGCATTCTGAATTCATTTAAAACGTAAATCAAATAACGATTTTGTTGCAGGTAATGACTCACCTTAGTGGTGACTCACAATATTAATATAAGGTGCTGCTTTTCCTCCTGTGTTCAGAGCCCAAGTCCAGTTTTACGTCTCTGAGTTTAGAGGCACATCACAACACATCACAGAGGTTCATAATACTCTGAGACTGGTCTAGACAGTTTTGTAGGGGTTACCATAGCGATAGTAATTGGATTTTTCATGGTTGTAATCACAAGGTGAAGAGTGGAAGTACAATTTCTGGTGATGTTTAATGTGCACTTGTGCATGTTGACTGAACACAGCAGCATTTTAGGTCGGTGTCATTCTACAAAAGTGTGGAAAATGGTAGAGATGCACCGGTTCTGGCTCTTGAGTAAGAAAATTGATTTCCGGTTATTGTTCAACCCACCGATTTCGCTTTTCCTCAAGAAACTCTGTTTGAAGGTCTCGTTCACTGAGACACAAAGGAATACTTGCTCTATTTGAAATACGATTGGTCACTCTGAATTGCGAAAAAGTAGGAATGTCCGACATTGTCGGTCAACCACTAATATTGGCCGATATCTGCATTAAAATTTAATATCGTATTGGTTTTTAGTCTTTTAATGATACAACTTTTACTACCATACACATATTATACATCAAACTCTTCAGCTTTGGTACGTTCATACTGTGTGTTTTTTCGTAATTCTTTTACTTTTTGTTCTTTATAAAGAACAAAAAGTAAAAGAAAAACTCTTCAGCTACGGCTCCTCTCTCTCTCAGTGTTAAAATATGACAGATCTGAAGTAAAGTTTTTGAGATAGCTTAGTTTATTTGGCACAACTTGTGAAGTAGAAATTTGCCCTGTAGCGGTGTAAGAAAATATCAATATGGCAATATATCGTGATATTTTTTCCTGTGATATTATATCAATATTCAAAAGCTGTGTATCGATTTTTTGGAAGAATTTACATGCAAGCATGTGTGTATTTTTGTTTCTTTTGGTGCAATTCAAACACCGACCGCTAGTTGGCAGCAGTGTGCAATGGGTTTTGTTTCCACCATTGAAATGTAAATCCCTCTGTTATGGTTCAGATACCTCATGTTAAACATGTTACGTATCAGTTTGGACTGTTTATTGAATTTTCCTACAATAAATTCAGTCTAAAAAATCGCTACTATCGTCTGGCTGAATGTATCGCAATATATCGTGATACATCGTATCGTCTCCCCTGCATCGTGATACGTATCGTCAGAATTTTACCAGTACACATCCCTATTGCCCTGTGTAGTGAACGTACGCAGCACGTAGCTACGTGTAGCTAGCAGCTAACAAACGACTAAAACAAAAATAAGAATCTCCACCCAATGCTTGTTTTTCTTATCTGATCTTTATCACCATAGCTGCAATATACAGAGAAAGAAAAAATGCATTACTAACTAATAAACACATCTTTGTATCAGGCTTAGGGAGAATAAGATTCAGCTGCTGGTAGAGACAAAATAAATATGGCGCTTTACCTCAATATCGAGCATCCCTATGGGGAAGTATAAACTAGCCTTCATTAGACCTCTGACACACGAAAAATTAGCATCCTGACCACGCCCATTTTGTCTTGAGACCACCCATGGGAAGGAGAGAGCAGAGTCCATCTCAGCTAGCAGAAGCTAACCATTAGCAACTGTTTATTCTTCAAGTATTATGAAGATCACCACAAACGTTGCACTCGTGAATTTTCATACGAATAAAATTCTGAAACGTTCATTGACGAATGATCAGGAAGCGGTTCGTTCTCTATTTCTCCTTCCTCCTCGCTCTTGAGATCAAATAAAGGCCGTATCGCCGCAGACATTTTGATCTAACATTAGGCCTATATTGGGCTTTGTTAATGGAGGCAGTGGAAGAGTCATGCTGCGGTTAGCCAATCAGAGGCAAGAGGTTTCCATATCTGAGTAAGACTTGTAATCCTGCCGCCCCTCACTTCTCCAACAAACTTCTAGCTCCTGAAACGAGATCGTCAGAGAGTTTTTCCACAGAAAACGACTCACAAGGCATGAATTCCTACTGGAGACCAAAGCAGATTTATTGAAATGATACTTTTAACAGAATGCATTTAAGTTTAATTCCAATTACCTTAAAAATCATGACTCTGAAAGCTGAAACTTAAGCTGATCGTGCTGAATGTCGGCCGACTCTGATCACCAGATATTTATTTATTGTTTGGTGGATCTCTAGAATATCGGCGTCCATAAATACACAGGAAGTTGGAGGAATGTGGAGAAGCGTTGCAGCGTTTCTATATAGTTTAATTATATTAAAATGTTCTCCTTATTCTTATGCAACAGACCAGTGATAATTAAAGCATGTTGGGCAGCAGTAGCTCAGGAGGTAGAGCGGGTTGTCCAGTAATCGGAAGGTTGCAGGTTCGATCACGGCTCCGGCCAGAGAATGCTGCTGTGTGTCCTTGGGCAAGACACTTAACCCGCCTTGCCTGCTGGTGGTGGTCGGAGGGACTGGTGGCGCCAGTGATCGGCAGCCTCGCCTCTGTCAGTGCGCCCCAGGGCAGCTGTGGCTACATCGTAGCTCATCCCCACCAGCGTGTGAATGGGTGAATTGAGTTGATTGTGTTGTTAAGCGCCTTGGGGGGTTGTAGAACCCTAAGAAGGCGCTATACAAATACAGGCCATTTACCATTACCATTTCCAGACTTGAAAGGCCATTTGAAAGCCTTTGTTTGTTTTGGAGGCTACCACCATGCTGTCCAGAGTTATTTTTGAAGCAGACAAAGTCTGTGAAGCTAAATTCCCCTGCTTGTGTCAGAGTCTGGTAGAAGAGAGGGCAGAATTGCTCATCGTCTCACAAATCCAGCTGTGCACATTAGGGGAAGTACCTCTGCTCGGCTAGCGCTTGGCAGCCCATCACTTGTTTATTTTCTCACTTATGCTCTTACTGTGTTTCGCACTCTGTGCTTTCATCATCTCCGTTCTCCATGCTCCTTTTTTGCCTAAGCCCCCCCACCCTCCACCCTTTTCCCTGCACATTTTCAGTAAGGACATCCCCTTCTCGCTAGTAGCAATTCCTTAAATTTTTCCCTCCATATCTCTTGGGGACTTTTTTTTTTACCGTCAGTGCAGACTGTGGGATTTCAGAGCACTGGAGCAGCTGTCTGCACGTTATGAATCCCAGATTTGTGCAAGATTTATGGATTCACTTTATTAAATCTCTAAGTATCTGCCTGTTAATGACAAGTAAAGCCATTTTTGTGAGTCTCTGGCTCGACGAGCACCAATCTGTGAGGAACGGGACTCACAGGCAGAATGTTTGTGGCCTTTGTTATCGAGTGAAGGTAAACATTAGGTTAATTTTAGGTCCTCTGTCAGGGGATGGTGGAAATCTTGATGTCTCAGCAAGACATTGCTCCTGTTTACATCCAGCCAAGGGTATCATTAGCTCCTCTGTTTAGGCTTGTGTTTTTCCCGGCTGTCACCAGGACTCAGGATGGTTTGTTATCCCCGGTTCTGTTTAGACAGGAAAATGTATTGTTGTTACAAAGAGGAAAAAAACAGGATAAAACTTGTGACACACACCGACTGGTCAGCACCGAGGAATTATGATCTGAAATGGTTTTACTTATTTCTGCAGGACGGGTAATTCTAGCATTTCAGACCTCCAGCAAAGCCGAGGTTTCAACAAAGTTGTTTTTTAAGCCTTTCGTCATACCTGCATTGCAGCTTTCATATAGTTTATTATTATGAAGAAAAATAGAAAAGATCTAAAAAAGAATCCTAAGTTTCATAAAGTAAAAGTTGTAAATGATGTTTTTGGTTGATATTTGAATAAAACGAAGAATTATACTTTAGGGTAAAGCAGCTAAACTGAATTTTAACTCATCATTTAAGGCATTAGGAGGAAGAAACAAGAACATGTGGCTGTTATCTCCAACCTGACCACTAGATATCAGTAATTCTATCGCTGTGTTCCTTTAAACCCAGCATTTCATTTGTAGTATTTCTAATTAGGATTAGGACAAGTTTTATTACTATTGTTAAAAATGTTTAATATTTCATCTCTGAAGCTTTGTGTTATGTAACTTAAATATCAGTAATCAGAGTATATAAAACCACTTTAAATGATTTATATGCAGAAAACAAGATCAGTCTTTTATCAACTTTCTGTAAGTTCTACTATCAAAATCAGATAAATGTTCTTCTCTCACAATATTTTCACAACAACGAAGTCATAAATCAAACTACGGAGGCCGTGAAATAAAATAAAATCTGTGATTATTGAGAAAATCCCTTTCAACCTTTAGACTTCAATGCATGATGGGATAAAAGAGACCTAAATACGCCCTCTGGATGATGACAGGCCACATGTCCCACAAATAAACTTTTTACTGCACTAAGGTTCCACGAGCCATGCAATATGAGCAGGCTGACACAGATTTATGAGGTTTTCTGTTGTAGTTGTTGCTACAGCGAAGAGATGAAAGCTAAATAGCATCCAGACTGTGGCTAATTGGCCACCGGGGCTGCCCTGCTCTCATCATTTTTTAAATTTATTGTGTAAGTCGTGTTTATAAGCGGTCACCATGCTGGATGTCTTTGTTACTGCTGGTTAAAGTCGTCTGGAATTAGAGTCAATAATCATTTGCATTAAACCGTCCATCATGTCCCATTTGGAGTTTTTATACCCTACTTTCTCATGTTTGTTTATTCTAACAACAAAAATCCAGAAATTACCAACAACCACAGTCATGCTCAGCTCTTTCAGACTCGTGGAGCGTTTCCCATGTTTCATGTTGCAGCATTCATTGGTCAGCACCAGTCCCACGGTCCAACCACGGTGCGTCCCCCAGGGAGGCGAATCTTAACTTGACCAGTAACTGGGTTCCTCGTTTGTGGCCTAAACCCAAACCAGATGAAACCAATTAAGTTATTTATCTTTGAATCCTCATGTAACTGAAGCAAGACATCAACACTTTTAAACATCTTTTAGTACGCAGAAGAGCATTTGCAGTAAAAGCTGAAGATTAAACTTTATTTAATGACTCATGTTTCTTCAAAGGATGAGAAATTCTAAAAAGTTCTAGTAGACGGTTTTAGGTTTTTGAGATATTTTTGGGTCTGAAGGAATGAAGAAAGGCAACATGTCAGTGATGTTTTTAATTTGAATGAAGATTGTGCTTTAATGATGCAAAAATAAACATTTTAGGCAAAGACGTAACAAGACTCGCTGCAGTTCTGTACCAAAAACATTGTATTTCTAAACTCTGAGGCATCATTTTCACACTAATGCATGGTTAGCTGTGGTTTTACGGTTATATATACATTAGGGGTGGGAATTTAAGGTGTTAATTATGATTAATTAGTTAGAAAAAAATAACATGTTAATAAAAATTAACGCATTTCACCCTTTGGGCCTGAGGGACCCCCAATTGGGGGGTTTTAAGTCCAGCATATAGTCAAGCTGCACCTCTATAAATACTGCAGAACCCTGGCTACAAGACCAGACAAACCTTTTTTATGTGCTCCAAACACAACTAAATATGTATCTCCTAACACTCCACACCTAAGGTTCAGAGATAGAAGCCAGAGAGCAACAAAAACAGAAATCGTTTTTTCCCAGCAGATCTCCAAAAAAGTTTCTTACCTTTGATGTTTCATCTTGAAAAGTTCATCATATCCAGACTTTCTTATTTACTATTATTTTACTATTGGCCCCTTCCTCTTGTGTCACACGGAAAACAGTTTAGATGAAAGCAAAGTCCTTTTCACTGAAAAAACTCAAACATCCAGTAGGACTTTTCTCTTTCCTGGTTTGTGTATGTCCGTGTTATGACGAGTCTCATTGGCTGACTGAGCTATCAATCTAATTTTGGTGAGTAATGCTTGATTCTATTGGCCCTAACGATCCAAAAGAGGTGTCAGTCATCCAAACTGACCAATCAGTCATGGAGATAGAAGGCTGCATATAAGTTTCTGGAATGGCTTCAGCCTATGCCTCATTATTTTTAATTAAAAATTGCTTTTCACTCAAATTTTTTTGAATGATTAAGATGCGATTAATTAATTACAAAGCCTCTAATTAATAATAAAAAAAATAATAATTAAAATATATATATGTTTTTTTTTTTTAAACCTGTGATGCAAATGAAAGTGAACCTTCCATTCCTGGGTTTTTTTTTCTTTCAGTATTTTCATGCATTTTTCTCTGAACCAAGAATAAAGCATAAAGAATCCTAAAACGTTTCCTTCTGGCATAATTATCCTGTTCCTGGAAATTATTTATAGGCTCCTTTTTTCTCACTGAACGGTTAAACTATTCAACGTAACATTGAACATTTGACAAAAAGCACTGCTGGTTTGCACATCTATCCAGAGCAACTTGCTATCAGCGTGCAGGTTTATGAATTCTAATTTTCTTTGTCATCAGTTAACGTGAACATAAAAACATTCAGTTTTCAACAAGTGTCATTTTAATAGAAAGTTTCACATTCAAAGTGCCCCCACCTGCAGCCGGCTGACTTATTTGGCACATGTTTGTGTAACAAACCCTTTAGTTTCCAACTTTTTATCATTCTGTAAATCCCTTCAGGAGCTATCACCACTTTCCCTGTAAAAATGAAATATGTCCACACTGAACCACGAGTGACAACACAACCAAGTTCAGCCAGTAAACCCAGCCAACTCTTTTCATGAAGGGGTGGAGAGTCCAGAGAAGAAGGGTTTAGGTCATCAGTAGTGATAGGAATTAAACAGAGTGGGTCCTCCCACGAGTTACAAGGAAAAATGAGAAGAGTGAGGGGAGGAAGTGACAAAGACAGAGAAAGGAAGGGAGTCGTTGTGGACAGTAATCTATTACACACAGTGTTGCCTCATACTCTTCTTTTCTGTAAGTGATGACAGGATTGATGTAATGTTTGTTTGCACAAATATTTGCATAAATTCTAAATCATTAGAAGATTTCTTCTAGTTTAACTGTTGTAGAAGCTGTTTTTGTCCCAGTTTAATAAAAATACCTTTTGTCTTTCTTTGTTTGCTCTTCCTTTACCTTTCTTGGATGACCAGCCTGTGATTTTTGAAACTATGAATTCTCTTTCACCCGTTCACTTCCCTGAGTTGTTGCACGTATTTGCAATACACACCCACATGCATGACGAGTTCTAGGTGATGCAATAACAACACAGGAACCTACAAGGCCATAAAAGGGCATTCCAGGTTGTGTGTGGGTTTAACAAGTACATGCAAATCAGGTTAATGGTTTTTACCTCACAGATTCATCTAAACAAGCACAAAACATTTGTTTTTCACCAAAAAGACTCTTCTTCCATTTATTTAACCTGTTTCTGATTGAAGGACATTTGAACTACAGCTTCGTGTCACTGGTGAGCGTGCATCGGGAGATAAATCTGCAGCACAAGAACATTTATCTTTAATTGCATGTCTCCTTTTCACTCACAAATACCAGCATTTGTCTGCCCCTCTGTCCCCTCTCTTTGTGTGTAATGTATCATTTCTCAGGTCTAGACTTGCCCAGTGGTGCATGCAGGCAGTTAGCAGTTTGGGAGTTCCCCAGCTCTTTGCATGTGCCCAAGACCTGAGTTTAACAGCCTTTTTACACAACTTCAACATGTTTCCACTTATCCACAGGGTAGCGCTCAGCTGAAAGGATGAGAGTCACTAAGTAAAATCAAAGTTTTGAGCCTGACTGGACAAAAAAACGTAGTTTGATGTTTTTTTACTCATATTGTTGGCGATAGCTTTAGGGGGCTTGAGTTAGTTACAGCAGACAGTAAAAGCCTGAGTATAGTGGGTATTACAATATTATTCTCTTCTATTTGCTGTTATGTTTTGAATTATTTCTGTTATTGTTATTATTATTTCTGTTCACCTTCAAACTGTATGGAATATTTATTTATTTATTGACATTGCTTTTTGCCATTATAGATTTCAAGTGGTGAAGTTTATTAATTTTTTTCAGCTGGAATGTCTAGGTGTATTTTAATGAGTATTAAACTATTACAGACCTATATCATTTTTCACCTTTTTTTAATATTTTCTCTGAATTGGCAAATTGTTTTTTTATTATTCAAATGAGCAATTTATAGTTTTTTTATTCAAAATTGTTCTAATATCCTTTCAACTCATTTTTCATAATATAATAACCATCATAAACAAGTGATCACATAACAAAAATAAACAATCAAGTTCATTTAATCTATTTTTAATCACTTTTTTTCCATGCAGAACTGCTTCCACAAGTGTTTTTTTCCACATGTACCGAGAATTTGCCAAAAAATAACTAAAAATATTTGTATACGTATCCAATCCTTAATGAAACAAAAACATTATACCATGAAGAAGCAATATAACTTCTTTATGATAAACATTTTCATCTACAACTATAAACGTGTGCTTATCTAACATAAAGAAATCAGCATGAGGGCTATAATATCAGAACAAATCTATTAATTAAATAGTCTGAATAATGAACGGATGTACAGAATATGTTCTTGTTTTAGATTTACAGAAAATAAAAGCATTTTAAAATATGCGTCAGTTCCTCACAAATGATGAATTTAAATTAAAAAATCATTAAAAACTGATAGAAAGGGTTGGTTTTGGACAATGAGTCATTGTAATGGTGCTTTCAGGACAACTCCCACTGTAAAGCAAAAGCTGCTTAATCGTTCTCCCATCTAGGAAGGGGAAACATTCCCAGCTTCGCTTTACCCCTGGTAAACCTAAATGCCAAGCATTGGTGAGTGCTTCCTATCTGCAGCTCCAGCTCGTCCCCTGTTACTGCTCTAACAAAGGGCCTCAGATGGCCCATAAAGCAAGATTATGTCAATGTGCGCATAGTGTACCAACTGTTGCTCCCGCTTCCTTCCTGCTTCAGGGAATAATGCGTTCCAGCTTTTATTGGAGTTTATTATTGGAAAGGCTCACTGACAGGTCTGGGAATGCTTTTAATGGGCTGAGTATTGTTTGTCACGAGAGATAGCTGATGGAAAGGGGTCCAGTAATTCTAAAACACCAACTGATGGACAGAGGGGAAAATAAGGGACACAAAGTGCCAAGAAAAAATACTCCCGTCATCCCTTACACCGGATTGATCCTGGGCTGAAGAGGTGTCACAACCTGAGTTAAAGTAGTTAGAAAAGTGCTATTTCCGTCATCAAGTTGTGCAGCGTTGGACACAAGCCGCACAGATCACAGTGAAAAATGCTGGGCTGAGAATGCCAAGTGTCTTAAACACATGACAAGAGCAATTTAGCATGATCTTACACTTGGCAGTCTCTGGGGGCGAAACAGGGTGTGAGCCCACATTTGAATTAAAGACTAACAGAGATTAATTTAATACTTTGGAGTTTTTAATGCCTCGCACTTTCAAGTCTACAGCGAATTATTGGATCAGGTTGCCAGCATCTATAAAAATCACATTTAAGACGTAAAAACAAATATCTTCTCTTGGCCTATATAATTATCTTGCAGTTTCAGATGCCAGTCTCTCCCTCATTGGCCTAAGATAAATTTTGGATCGAAAATGATACAGACGGATGGCAGAGGAAGACATAATTCTGTCAATTTCATTCTATTCAGGATGAAGATGCCCAAATTAGGTATGCATTTTTGCTCTTAAAGGAAAATTCAGATTTTCATGCATTATTCCCTCTATAGATACATATTTTACATTTTGTTCCCTCCCTGTAACACGTAGTATTTTTAAATACATTGTTGTGCTTTTTTTCTTTCAGTTTTAATGATTTTATTTATCAGAACAAAACTCAAGTGACTATAACAAGTTGTAAAATTAGGAAACTTGAGAAGCACAATCATGCCATATACTTGTCATTTCTGTAACATTAGGAATGGAAGAAGCAGCCATGTGCTGCTATTGACCATCAACAAATCAAATCTCTATGAATGCTGGTGTTTTGCTGTTATTGAGAATAAAGGTGTGTGTTAACACAATACCAAGAAGGAAAGACATAAGCAATAAGCAAAGACTTTCTGTGTCATAATATTTTGCATTTTTGTTGCAGTTCCAATATTTCCTTTATTTAAACTTGATATGGGCATGCTGATTTTGTTCTATATAAATAAATCATATATAGAGCAGGTGTAAGATGCTTATGGTGAAATTTCATGCTTTTAATTTTTCCCTAAATGCAAAATTCTTGTTTCGACTTAAAGTTGTTTACAAATGTAAACTGTTCTCTGAGCCTCTTTACAACATATGAAACGTTGCAGAGGCTCAAAATGGCCCTGGAGCCCTAATAAATGGCCAAACACAACCCCATAATAAAGCCCTACAATGGAAAGACTGCTTTTCCCTGCCCACTCGCCCAGGACATGAATATTAAATGAGCTGTGTTCTGATTGGTCGGTTCACCCTGATGGCTCTATGACGCTGTCTGAAGCTAGAAACCATGTACAGGCCAAAGGTTTGGACACACCTTCCCATTCAATGTGTGTTCTTTATTTTCATGACCATTTACAGTGGTAGATTCTCACTGAAGGCATCAAAACTATGAATGAACACATGTGGAGTTATGTACTTAACAAAAAAAGGTGAAATAACTGAAAACATCTTTTATATTCTATTTTCTTCAAAATAGCCACCCTTTGCTCTGATTACTGCTTTGCACACTCTTGGCATTCTCTCCATGAGCTTCAAGAGGTAGTCACCTGAAATGGTTTTCCAACAGTCTTGAAGGAGTTCCCAGAGATGCACTTGTTGGCCCCTTTGCCTTCACCTCACCCCAAACCATCTCGATTGGGTTCCGGTCCGGTGACTGTGGAGGCCAGGTCATCTACCGCAGCACTCCATCACTCTCCTTCTTGGTCAAATAGCCCTTATGCCTTCAGTGAGAATCTACCAATGTAAATGGTCATGAAAATAAAGAACACACATTGAATGAGAAGGTGTGTCCAACCTTTTGGCCTGTACTGTCCATCCGTGTACAGTATCCAGATAACTCAACAGACAAGCTATGGATCTATTTGACGTTAAACCACATGTATGAACCAGAACGTTAGCAGTAGCTTCGACCAACTTTGTTCCGCAGTTGGCACACAACGATGTCGTGCATTACCGCCACCAACATTGCTATGTTGGCTATGTTGAAGTGGGTTAGGACATAAAAATTGAAGGTAGTGTGTCTCAGCTCTGCTTGGACTCAACCATTTCTCCACGGCCATTACAAAATTACTGATTTTATAGGAAAGCAGATCGGAGACCGCACAAACTTTTTGGTATAGTACGTTTGACACCCCAAGCTGCCTATGTTTAACAACAAGGTGAATGCAGTTTTGAATTCTGGAACCCCTTTGATAACACTTGCAAGGCTTCCTAATTCCCCAACGTCACTTGAAATTTGAAAATATTTTCACTCAAAACGTTTCTGTAACTCGCCCATGTCAGTTTAGTTTTCATGAGTCAAAGTATATGAAGTTACTTTGGGAGGGCTTGGAGACCAATTTGCAAAAAATACGATGACAAATTGACACATAATAAAGACATTTTGTCACTAAGCTGCAACAAGAATATTTGCCCCATTTGAGTCGTGCATATATGTTACTTATACTCAACTCGACTAAATTTTTATTTGCATAGGGTCTTACAGACATAAGATATGCCACCAAGGCACTTTACAGACGTAATAAAACATAAAAACAAGCATAAAACAGCACAGTAATACAATAAAACAAGTAACGTGATAAGGACGGATTAAAGCTAACACCCAGAGGTAAATAAATACGCTTTACTTTCTAATTCTGTGTTATTCCAACCAAAAACTGATGACTTGTGAGCTTTTCCAGTCTACATAGTGTTTTGTTAGAAACAAGAACGTAATAAAAAATATGGTTTATTCCCAAGTTTAGTTAGAAGAAAGGAAAAGTTTAGGCCATAAATCTGTTTTCCAAACTCTTGTTTATTTGTTTAAAACCCAATACAATAAAGGCAGAGACAGCTAGCGCTTTCTTTCCAAAGGGCATGGTGTTTTGTAATATTTATGTCTGTGTTGGCTCAGCGACAGTGTTTTCAGCGTCAACTTCGACTCATTGCTCTATGAATACCCAAAATACAAAATCCCACTAATGCTAATCCACTATATTTTTAATGTGCAGTTTTTAACATTGATATTGAATCAAATCCTAATATCTTACGGTAATACGATTAGAAATTGCCCTTAAAGATATGCACTCTATTTGAAAAATAGAAGGTATCAGTGGTTTATTTTTCAAGTGACAGGTTTTATCATCAGCCAAGGTAGTGCTTAAGTAATCTGACACAGGTTTAGCCAGTTTTTTTGTGGCAAAATAATTGGATTATAAGGTCCAGATTGAAGTGGGGACTATTGTTGAGGCCTGTGATGCCTACCCCCTGTGGTTAAAGCCCCAAAGACGCCGTTGCTTCCAAACAAACTGCACTAGAGGCCACGTATACGGATTTGTCTATTCTCTTCATTTCATCAAACGATAAGTCTGAGCTTTCAAACTGCTTAGATTGGGACTATAGCATCTTTTATGTATCAAATCTGTACATTTTCCGCAGGGCTTATCTTATTCATGAAGAAATAAAATAAAAACAACACATAGATTTGTTTTGGCACACACTGCCTTCAGCAGAGCGTGCAAAATCAATTCAGTGAAGAGTCTGTAGACTCTCATGTCTGCACACAACTGCACTCGCACTTCAACACATAACTATTGCTTTTTGGCTCAGTGCTTCCTGTACTCTTTCCCTCACGTTTAACCAACTGTTTTGCGTCAGAATACAAATGCTACCTCGTTAGCACAAACTCAGAACACGGTCCTGTTGTTGGCCGTCATGTAGAAATCTAAGGGTGTTTTCATCACAGCTTTAGTATAAACTTATTCTCATTTTTCTAGTTTCACAGTGAAGAAAATATCTTGACAGTCATTAGATTGAATAAATATATATTACACTGGAACATTTACTGTGACATTTCATCCTGGACTGGCCACATGTTACACCAATGATTAATGGCTGTGTCATGGTTCCTTGATTGAATTCTGTCAAAATTCACCTGTTAGTAATTTTTGTTGAGTGTCAGACTCATCTAAATGCCCTTTTTATTTTGTTCTATTAGAAATCAGACAGCTGTGTTTAAAATAATTATCTTTTTCCACCAGTTTCTCTGTGACTCATCCCTGCTGCACATACTGTATGATACATCAGTCGGTCCAGACCACATCTATGGCTACTCCACCGACTCCTTTACCTGCAGCTTTAGTTTGTCTCAATGTGTCCAAATAGATGTGTCTATTTTTTTATTTGTCTTTTCGTGCATCTTTAACCAATATTTATTATTTCTACCAATTGTATTTGCAAGGGAGGTTTTTAAAGCATGAAAAGCATTGGGAATCCAGCTAATTCTGAAGTATAAATGCCACAAAGGTTTGGTAAATTAGTTTCTCACTAAATGCAAAACAGTGAATAGAGGAAGTACTTTTTATCTGCTTTTACTCATAACCTGACTATATTTGAATGCTACCCTAAGAAACAGTGACAATGACCTCCTCAGTATCTATTTAATTCCACAAAAGTTGAAGTGGAGAAGTGGGAATATGATTGCAAGTTTAATAAGCCTTTGCACTTGTCGCTACGTCGGTTGTGTTACTGTACAACTGTTGTTTATTCTTCTAAAACAAAGCTACCTTTATCCTTAAGATGAATGAACAAAGTGAGTTTTACACCTGAAAATAGGAAATTTCTCTTTCCAAGTATTTAAAGGTAGGAGATGTTTTTCTGGAACTTTTTTTGTCATATTGCTTGAAGTCCTCTTCACAGACCAATGACAACCAATAAATGAAATGCTTTGTCAGTAAATCATGGTGATTGTTGGAAACGTTCTGTGCTTGAAATGCAGCTTAAATAAAATGTATTCACCGTCCTTTTCTGTTTGCAACGAGATTTGATTCACCGAGAACTTTTCTTGAAGTGAAAGTTAAAAAAGTGTTCAAGTGGGGTTGATTGTAGTCAAGAGTAAGTTCAGTTTAGAGAGATTCTCGTGGAGATATCAAGCTACTACTCAGCTGAGGTTGAACCTTTTAAAACAACTCAAACCTCAGAAACGCAGCCGAGTGCTAAATTATTACACCACATTGCTTTTGCATCACTAGTCAAATGGTCTTTCTTACACATGTTGCAATGGACCACAGACTGTGCTCCAACATGGCCGGTCATGGAGTGTGAATAATCAATGCTGTGTGTGTGGATCTACTTCTGATGCAAAAGTGATTTAGTGTAAACATTTACAATAAAGCGTTCACTTGAGGTGCAATGACGTTGTTGTAGTTTGGGTTTCTAACTCCTGTCAGATATTGTGAGTTGAGATTCATGTGACTTTATTCCTAATTTCCCAACTTGAGATCATGTGTCTGTTTTCACCAGTAAAACGTTTCAGGATGTCCTCTCTCTCTTGGCTACATAGTTTAGCAGTTTTGCCTAAAGCATCATTTTAAAAGCCTTGTTTTATTCTTAGAAAATGAATTTCTTTATTGGGGAGTTTCCCAACCGAAGCTCAGCCCCTCTGAGTTACTCTACTGGTGCAGTTTAACTACTACTAACCTCGAGGACAGCTGTAATTACCCACGAAATGTTTATCCTGCACCACGGTCCTCACACCCACCATTGTTGGAACATTTCTGTTCTGCAGTAAGCTCGTAAACTCAAACCGCTTTTTTCTCCATTTTCCTGTGAGATAGCATCATTATTACCCATCAGCGACAGCAAGCGTGCCGAGTCTCAGTCCCGTTTTCTTTGGCCTTGGCCTACTTGCCTTGACTCCACAGTGTTGTCCCTTCTCCCTTGCCTCCTCCCATCGTCCTCAGTGGGAGTTTCACTGATATTCTCTGTCACAATCCTGACACAGCACTTCCTCAGTCTCGGCTCCCTCCTGCCCAGGGCTCTGACTGCTTCTTTTGGACAATGCCCATCTTTGTTTGCGTCTCCCCCTCATTTCGGGAATCCAGGCATGGCTGGTAACCACTGGTGGATCAGGATGATGAGGTCACTGTCTCTATTTGGCCTCCTCTTGCCACTGCACCCCCCACCCCCTTCCAACTCTCCTGAAACAATAGAAGCTTTCTCCTCTTGGCAGAAATTGAGCAGAAAGACAGTCGTGGAGACGAGCTGCAGCACGTCGGAGACATCCTGCTTTTGTAATCATAATTTCACATGTATTAGCAGTTTCTGTTATCACCTTTTAATCTTCCTGCTCGCCTGTTACACATTTAAATGTCACTGTTTGTTGATTTGCAGGTCATTTAGTTTGACCTGCTTGAATGCAGTTACACATTTACTTTTGCACTTCAGCAATGTTGTCAGGCCGCATGTTTTTGTGTTTGTCAGTTCCCGGTTTGACTATACCAGCAGTCTTTTCCTTTCAGAATGAGTTGTAAACAACAACAAAAAAAAACACTTTCACTTTGAGGACTAATCGAAGGCCAGCATCATCCCCGAAAATGGGCACTTAGCTGCTCCAACGGTTTCTTTTTCCATTAAATGTGTCCCCATTTGTAAAGTCAGTCATTCAAAATAACGTGTTTGAAATCTACGTGAAAATAGATCACCTGTGTGAAAACAGTCCACTGGGCGCTCTGTAAAGACCCAGTTCCTTCCTAATTGGAGTCACAAAAAAAAGGCTAATTAAATCAGTCTTTTTACTTTGATTTTCTTCGTATTTTGCACAAAAAGCATTAATTCTCAAGTGCAAAATGTCTTGATTAGACTGAACATGCATTTTCTTACACAACATTAGAACTATTTTTTTCCTTATTCATAAATGGACAGGTTCTTCTGAAGAAAAACAAAAATCTTGTTGGGTAAAAAGAACAAAGTAGTCCAGTTTTTCTTGTTTAGTTGGTTCCAACCACTCGTGTGTAACACTTAGGCTGCACAGTAGTGCAGTAGTGCTTGAAGGTTGCAAGTTTGAATCCCGAGTTAGCATGGAAGTTTGTTTCCTCCCACAGGCCACAAACATGCGTTAGATTAATTTCCTGCATTGGTGTCTCAGTAAACATTGTAAGTCTACTAAATAAAAAAACTAGGGGTGGGACTCGATTAAAAAAATTAATCTAATTAATTAGAGGCTTTGTAATTAATTAATCTTGATTAATCGCATTTTAATTGTTCAAGAAAATTTGCCCCAAAAGTAATTTTTTAAATTTAAAAACAATGAGACAGAGAATCAAACAATAGTCATTGACATTATTATTGTAAGCACAAGCTCTTTTAATTTCTAAAAAATGCTTTTAAATTGTATTTCAATTCAAAACAGGAGAAAAAATATATATGTATATCACTGGCAAAAATAGGACAGAACTAAAAGTACAATACTATTTTAAGTACATTTTGATAATGGTATTGTCTTTATAATAATAATAATAATAATAATAATAATAATGGGTTGATAGAATGTGTGTGCAATTTGATTTGATTTAGCATCATTAGAGACAGAAATGAAGGCAAAAACACATGAAGAGGGATTTCTGATCACTCATTTGATTGTAGTGTTAGTTGTGTTTGGAGCACATAAAAAGATTTACATGGTCCTGTAGCCAAGGTTCTGAGCTTTCTTTAGAGGTGCAACTTGACCATATTGATATTTAGGGCATATATTTTGCTGCTAAACGTCAACATCCCCCAATTGGGGGACCCTCGGGCTTAAAGGGTTAAATGCGGTAATTTTTTTTAACGCGTTATTTTTTTCTAATTAATTAATCATAATTAACGCGTTAAATACCCACCCCTAGTTTTTTTATTAAATAATTTACATTTTTAATTTGAAATACTGGGGTTCCCACCCCTAAAATAAACATAACATGAGATGAGAATTGTTAAGCAAGTGGTTGTCGATCAAAGCAAGTTTGAGATTGCTCAAAGGTTGTTGCGTGTTCACTTGATAACGTGTTTGAAGACATAAATATAACTGTTGTAACATTTTAATCCACACAAGGAAATGATTTTAGCATGAAAAATGCTTTCACATTAAATGAATGTGTTTCTGTTAGCTCTTGTTTCAGTTGAGAAAAGTCCCAGATAGAGCAGCGGTTCCCAAACGTTTCAGCTTCAGACCCAGAAAATAGCATTTATCAAGACATGTGACCCCAGATATTGCTGATTTGACTAAACAAACATGCTTTCTCTGGAAATCTCTAGACCCCCTGTGTAGTTCTTGGTGATCCATAATGGCGTCCTGACCCCAACGTTGGTCATTGAACCCATCTCTTTCTGCTCTTTTCACAACAATAAAAATTTCCCATTATCAGCCTTTTCACTGTCTTTTTTTTTCCTTATAGACAAATTAGTTTTCCATTACAGCATTCTTCCCAAACGTTTCCAATGGCAAAATGATCTTCCTGTTAACATTTCTGGTTATTTGTCTCTACACTTTTACGTTTTTGGAGTGGGGTTATTTAGGTTTATAGGCTTTTTAGATGCCATTTATCAACATTCTTCTGTGAATTCCAGCTCAGAGTTTGATGACTTTACTTTCAGTTATGCTGGAAATACGTGCACTGATGGACAAAAGAAGTAATCATCAGTGACATTTTTTCCCTGAGGACATCTTAGTCATAAAAGTCTTGTCTGTGGATACAAAATAAAAAGAATTTGAAAACTTGATGCCATTTGTTTTCATGTCTGTAAAGCGTCAGTAGGAAGACTGATTTTTGAAAACGCTGACAGAAGTATTTTCAGAAGTAGCTTGTTCACAAGTGATGGTGGGATGGAGTTTCAGATGGACCAGTGGACCAGGTTTTGGCTTCATCAGTGCCTTGGTCTTTTGTGGTTAAGAGGAAGCTGACCCAAAAGTCAAATCTCTCAAATCATCTACGATTCAACCCTCACCTCTGGTTACAAGATTTGAATTGTGACTGAAGGAACAAGATCCAGGCTCTTCCTCTGTAGGATGTCCAGACTCAGACTGAGGAGTCTTGTCATCTGGAAGGAGCCTGGATTAGAGCCGTTGCTCCTCCACACCAAAAGGAATCACTAGAGGTGATTCTGCCGTGTGTCTTCCTTTGGTGGTTTTGGACATGTCCCACTAGGAGGAGACCCTGGGGCAGAGCTAAAAGTTTCTGGAGGAATAATGTGGCTGTGCCCAAATTCAGGGAGAGCTTCCTTGTAAGGACCCGGCCTACCTAGTCAGCGTTGGTGAGGTCCTGCCTCGCCCGTTAAGACCACCGGTCCCTCCGACCACCACCAAGGCAGATTAAGTGTCTTGCCCAAGGACACAACAGCTGCATTCTCTGCTGGTAGCCGGGATCGATCCTACAACTTTCCGATTGACAACCCGCTCTACCACCTGAGCTACTGCTGCCCCAAGATACTTAAATTAAAAACCGTAATCTTCTCCCGCTTTGTTTCCCGTCCGACTCACAATGAATCCTGGGATTGGGTTGGCCAGTAAGGATACACCAGACCCCTCCTTAATGGTCAGGGAAAATAACACTTAAGGATGCATTTTGAGTATCCTTTGATATTGGACAGCCTTGTCACTTTGCTGTGACGTAATCGGCCTTAAAACACAGCGTTGGAAGGATGCAGACCCTGAATTTTAGACACCTTGGTATTATCTAGAAGGACCTGGGGAAAGAGATGTCAGGGTTGTCCTTCTGGACCTGCTCTTTTCTGACTGTAGATAAGTAGAAGTAAATGGATAAAGGTTTAATGGAGTTTTACTCGTGTCCTTAAAGCCTCATCTTTGGTGTCTTTGGTGTTTCAGCACTTGGTCCACTGGGATGCTGGGGACCCCGAGTGTTTGCTCCAGCTGGTGAAGGAGCTCATCCAGCAGTACCATCACTACCAGTGCCAACGCCTGCGTGAGAGCTCCAGGCTGCTGTTTGAGTACGACAGCCTGCTGGAAGATTCCAGCTACGGACGGAACCTGGAGATTTATGCCGGGCGGAAGAACAGCTGGGTAAGAACCAGAGGTTTACTGTTTCTACGTGGTTTGAGCTTCCATCTCACCACAGCAACATCAACTTTATCAAACTGGTATTGTATGAGTGCCTCAACAACAAAAATATCCCGTGGAAACATCGTGTAACAAAACTTCCTGTTTTTTGTGCTAAAAATGTTGGTTTTTGACCAGTAAGAATCATGTGATGTGGAACATGTGTCTGGGTTCGTCACAGCGTGTTCCCACAGGTTGGTCCTGTGGATCTGGAAAGAGACAGCCAACAACTGGTGAACAGTGGATTAGAAAAACACATTTTAAATATGCCCTGAATCATTTTATAGGATGTATACGGAATAAACGAGGCTTTTACATGATAGAATAATGTATTTCACTTTTTCCTTGTTTGAAACAATTGGAAAATTATGTTTCTAGTTTTAATTATGTAATAACGACCATGTGCGTTGTTGACAATCAGGTTTTTGAATGATCAAGTGGAGCTTTTTCATTTATATGAATAAATCATTGTTAATGTTAAAAATAGCAATCATTCAAACAGAATAAATGACAGATATACATATATATATATATACCGTATATATATATATATATATATATATATATATATATATATATATATATATATATATATATATATATATACTATAACAAAATAGAAACAGACTAAGTGGTTAATAAAAGGTTTTATAATTTATTAAAGTTTTTTTTTTTCTCATGTTATGGTGTCTTTTTTTTGTTGCAATAAAAACATTTTTTTCTTAATTTTTTCACAATCTTATTTGGTCTCAATTATATTTAAATTAAGCCGTGCGCCGCACAGAAACACATTATGTGTCAGATAACAATTCATGGTGGCGAAGAGGCTTTCTTAATGCGAATAAAAAAGGCTAAAATAAGGATCAAGAATTTGCACCTAAACATTAAATGACAAGTGTGGATTTTCTAATAATGTTGGGTTTTAAACCATAACAGATCAGAGTAATGAGCTTATCTCATAGTGGAATGGGCCAGTGTCTCAAAGAGATTACCTGTGTGTTAAAAGCAAACAATAAATATATACGTATATAAATACCAATATGTGTGCAAAATGCTAAAAATGTGCTTCTTTTCTGGGGCTGTTAAACCCAGAGACTTTGCATTTGAAGAAATAAATCTAAAATGATGATGGGTTGGCATGTCATGAGAAAGTTAAACAAAAAAATTATGAGTTCAGCCTCAAAACTTGGATTTTAATGTGAATCGTTTTGATTTTTCCACAATTTTCTGTGTTTTTGTGTCTTTAGACGGGAGAGTTTTCCGCCCGCTTCCTTCTCAAACTCCCAGTGGACTTCAGCAACATCCCCGTCTATCTGCTGAAGGTATTTAACCACCAACCTCATGTCACATCTCACACATCAGTCATTAGAAAAGCTCACACCCTCCTAGATTTTTGCAGACGGTGCAGCAGACCTAGAGGTTGTTGGTCATTACATGAGCCTTCCTCCGTTATTATGAGTGTGTGTTTGTTTACATCTGTGTGTGTTGAATATTTGCAGCGATATAAGTGGGATTTATTTAAATGAATGCAGCTGAGCGTTTGTGCGCAGACCCCAATGTGGAGGGGCTGTGAGTTGACTAATCAGCAAGCCGTCAATGTCGATCTACTCTGAACTGCGTTGGTGTCTGCAGGCGGCGTAGCCTGAAAACACACTCCGTTTCTAGATTTATACACTCTACTCTCGCTGGAGAGCGCCGGAGGCCTCGGCTTTTTGGCCTCATCCAGCCTGGCCTCTGTTTGTGAAAGGAAGTGATGGCAAACATACGGGAAACAGCAGCCATCATCAGCATTCGTCCCCTTTATCTGTCAGACCTCAAGCCCGGAGACGCGTGTCGGTTCGCTGCTTGTAAATGCTCGCAATCAAGTCACATTTCACACGTTTCCACTCGTGCTGGGAATTTTATTTAATTGATTTTTGCTCATTTGCTTTTAGCCCAAACGAAAATATTTAGTGATATATTTATTTTATTTTTTAGTCATGATTGCTGTCACTTGCAGAAATGAGCCACATACTTATTGACCTTTAACCATGCTGGTTGTGACTGCACAAGCAGTGACACTTAATTGTCAAATAACTCTAAAATATTTGGTGTTTTATTTTTTAATAGCCCCAATCTTGGATGTGTATTAATATTCCTGTCACTCTTATCATTCTTTTTTGCTGCACACTTATATACGCTCGCAGTATTGTGCTGCATTTGGCAGCTGGGGTATACATAGTATCGCTAAGGGAGTGCTTGAAGACTTGAAGAGAGGAAAGTAATGAACATCATCAGCCCACACCTTGTCCACCTACGCATTACAGAGGAACGGGACTGTGCTGCATATAAGCTGGACTGGACTGCGTCCCAAAACCGATGACCTGAATTTTCATTCTGACAGTTGTCATGCAGTTGCTTCTGTCAGTGTGTGTGTGTGTGTGTGCAGTCTAGAGTCAGTTGTTAACATGCATTGCACATTTCTGCTCTGCAACAAATTCCATAGTGTTGCAAAGCAGCTGGAGTGTAATTAATGTATTCCTGCAGTCACTTCTGACTGAGTGCATAAATATACCCTATATAATCCCCGTGTAAAGAAGCAGTGAAGCTACAAGTTTGTTAAAAAACAAGATCATTCAGACTCAGTACATTACAGTTCATGCATGCTGTTTTGTATGACTGCTGTAAACATTATTTACCCAAAATAAGACTTTTTCAGTCTAAGTGAGTCAACATTAAGGTTTCCAGATGTGTGCTGAGGTTGAAAATAATTGTTGAGTAGTTAGGATTTGGTTGGCTGTTAATGCTGGAGCATGCAGATTTTGGAAGTTGGGTGCATCTGATAATGCAACAAATCAGTAGTCCCAAACACATTTTTTCATGTTAGCTTGTCACCATTTCATGGTCTTCTGCTCTAGTAAGGAAGGCCAGACTGTCCCCTCCTCAGCCTCTCTTGCCAGCTCCTCCAGTGGATCCCAAGAGTTCCCCAGGTCTGCAGAGAATTATAATCACTTCAATTTGTCCTGTGTCAGCCATTTTGGTGACCTGTTCTTTACTAAAAGCTCATATCCATGGCTAAGGAATATTTAAATCTTCACCTTCCAACTTCGCTCCCTCTTCACCACAATGAATCGATGTAGATACCAGATGTGCTCAGGGCCCTGTGCTTGCAGATGACATTGCACTATGCCAACGCCGCTCTGACAAACAACATTGTGCCCCATTTTTTCACCCAGCTAATCACTAAAATCAATAACAGACCCTACTAACAACAAAGCTCTCAAAACATCTGTGAAATTTTGCATGCATTTATATAATTATCACCCCTGGATGGTTGTATATTTGTTTAATTCTTCTGAGTTTTTCATTTGATCTTATGTTTTTTTTCCATTTGTTCTTATGTTGTTTTTCATTTGTTCTTATGTTGTTTCTCATTTGTTCTTATGTTGTTTTTCATTTGTTCTTATGTTGTTTTTCATTTGTTCTTATGTTGTTTCTCATTTGTTCTTATGTTGTTTTTCATTTGTTCTTATGTTGTTTTTCATTTGTTCTTATGTTGTTTTTCATTTGTTCTTATGTTGTTTTTCATTTGTTCTTATGTTGTTTTTATTTGTTCGTATGTTGTTTTTAATTTGTTCTTATGTTGTTTTTCATTTGTTCTTATGTTGTTTTTATTTGTTCGTATGTTGTTTTTCATTTGTTCTTATGTTTTTCATTTGTTCTTATGTTGTTTTTCATTTGTTCTTATGTTGTTTCTCATTTGTTCTTATGTTGTTTTTCATTTGTTCTTATGTTGTTTTTCATTTGTTCTTATGTTGTTTCTCATTTGTTCTTATGTTGTTTTTCATTTGTTCTTATGTTGTTTTTCATTTGTTCTTATGTTGTTTTTCATTTGTTCTTATGTTGTTTTTCATTTGTTCTTATGTTGTTTTTATTTGTTCGTATGTTGTTTTTAATTTGTTCTTATGTTGTTTTTCATTTGTTCTTATGTTGTTTTTATTTGTTCGTATGTTGTTTTTCATTTGTTCTTATGTTTTTCATTTGTTCTTATGTTGTTTTTCATTTGTTCTTATGTTGTTTCTCATTTGTTCTTATGTTGTTTTTCATTTGTTCTTATGTTGTTTTTCATTTGTTCTTATGTTGTTTCTCATTTGTTCTTATGTTGTTTTTCATTTGTTCTTATGTTGTTTTTCATTTGTTCTTATGTTGTTTTTCATTTGTTCGTATGTTCTATACTTGCTCTTCAGTACATAAAGTTATTTAAAAATTAAATGGATCCCCAAACCAAATATCAGCTACAAAGGTAATGATATATTCCTTTGTAAAAGTCATCCATGTTTTGTAAGAAAAAGAACAACCCACGAAAACTACCACCCCAAGCAGATCTGGCATTCCGAGCATGTTATGGGCCAAGAGAACTTCCATAACTTGTCTGGACCAACCAGAATCAACAAGACAATAATGTAGCGTGATGGCATGGAGAGGCGCTGGGCCCAAGCAGATCTGGTACTTACACTAGTTTAGTAGCTTCATCACTGCAGATCCTGCACCAATCCACCTGTCCCTCTGTATCTTCTCATCAAGACACCAAAATGCTCCTCTACATGAGGCAGAACCCCTCCCCCGACCTGGAGTTGGCAACTCAGCCCAAGTTAGTTAAACTAGCTAATTAGTGACATCGGTAGGAATGGCTAATTTCAATTATTGACACAATTTAAAGTTAAAATTCTTTTATAAATGCTCACTCGTGTAAAAGAATTTTGAAACACGTAGAGGAGATCAAGGTGTAAGTAACAAACGTCTCTGAGCGACTCTGACATAGATCGTCTCATCCCTAACAGTTTTAATAAACGCTGGTATGTCTTTTGTCTGAGAGCTTACCAAGCCTTCAAGATGAGTTCCGACCTATTTAATAAAACATTTCTTCACAAAGAAAATCACGACTATAAAAATCAACAAGGTGATGCTTTTCAGACAGAAAACCCGCCATCAGCCAGGTATTGTAGGTCGAACTGTTGACCCTGATTTGAATCAACCTTCCCATCAAATCCACGGATGTCCTTGCTTGAGGACGGACGGTTTGGCAGTGAAGCAGAAATCTGTTCAGACATAAGCTAGTGTGCACTGCTAGTGAATGCCCAGATGTTGCTGGTGGGCAGAGAGCTGTGGAGGACGACCGTTACCTGAAGCAAAGCATCCGTGTGGTCTGAGCTCACGACAGTGGACATGTTTACCTTCCTGCACGGACTACCCTGCCTCGGGGAGGCGGGAGGAATGCTAGGTTTTTTTTTTTTTTTTGTTATTTTCAGGGGGCGGGGGCTGCCTGTCGTAGTCGAACTTAAAGAGTGGGAAGGACGCTGAAAGCAGAGTTGAAGGGAAGTGAAATGCACGCAGATGGATGTTGGCAGTTTTCTTCCCCTCTAAAGGCCGCATGGTCCTTTCAGGCACTGCTTTAGTGTCTTGTTCCTTGATCGTACCTTGACCTCTTACTCTTTCTTATTGCTTTTTTCCAGATGCTCTTCTTTAGCTGTGGCATCTGACCTCTCACTGCACAGTGCAAAGATTATTCTCACATATTGCTCAGTTGCATGGCTGTTAATGGAAGCAAATATACTTGCTTCTTGTTGATGCATGCATGCATGTCCTTTTGTTTAACTGATATTATTATGACGGTCTACCTGTCCAGTCTGGGTTCCAGACTAACTGAAGTGTATGTGCAGCTGCAGCTCCTCTCTAGATGTCCACGCTTATGAGCGTAGAGCGATGCCAAATTCGTGACCGAGCCCTCGGCTCTCGCTTCACTTGAGCTTTGTTTCCCCCACAAGCACTGACCCATGTCACCAGCTCCGAACTGACTGCAGTCTGAGTGTGTGTGTTCGGTGTGTGTGTTTGGGTCTTCAAGTAGCTGTCGTTGGTCGTTTCAGTATTTGCCCTGCTTCATCGCGTTATCTGCACCACAGGATGGCCGGGATGTTTGGTTCGGTTTAGACTGAGGGTATTTAGCCTGAACGTCTGCTTTTCAGCTCAATGAATCAGGGAATAACTAAAATTGATATTTCCAATGAATAAGCAGGGTTTGAGCAAACTGGTAATTATTTTATTTTATTTTATTGTGCAGACATTCAGTATGTTGGCATTGCACATGTTTGCTAAACTCAGTTACATGTGGCGGACATCTCTTATTTGTCAAATCCAAAAGTTAATCAATCCTAAAAGTACATCCAGTGATTACTTTCTGGTTGTTTGAGTAAAATCAGTTCAGTGATTCATGAGATATTTTGCTTACCAACACAAAGAAACACCAAAAACATTCCTGTTTGCCACATGTGATAATTACAAAAAACAAAGTAGTCACAGGTTGGATTCATTGTTTTTACTTTTTAAACAATAAAATGGATTTGTTTCTGCACAATTTGGTCGCCATCAGGTCAGTCCCACAAATTACACACACACACACACACACACACACACACACACACACACACACACACACACACACACACACACACACACACACACACACACACTTAGCCTTTAGCAGCTCTAACCTGAGGGATGTTAGCATTGAGCCCTGGGCATCGCTGCTCCTTGTTTTGTCTGCACAGGCTCTGCTTGCTCCAACAAGAGCACTTGCATCTAATTATTTGTACTCTAATTATTTTTGGTCCTGCGTCCTCGTAGCCCCTTCCCCGTGCCGCACGCTCACGCTTTAACCTCCGAAGCTCCACAGGCATCAGCTGACGGAGGGGGGTCAGGGTGGAAGCAGAGCCATCGGCTTACGGAGCCGGCGTCACTGACGTGATTATTTCTGTGCTTCTTTTTATTTTTCCTATTTTATTATTTATTTTCATCCAAATATCAACTCTTGAATCAGCCTTGAGCAAATGTTCCATCCCCAAAGATTAGTTAAATTCTATTAATTATGCTGTGCTGACACATTTAAAGGCGTGAATCGTGTGTTTTAGCATCTCCTGCTGTAATCTAATTGCTACAAATCAGTTTCATGGAGGGAAAGTTAAGGAATCTGGGGAAGGGCATGAATATTTTTTAATGATCCTCTCAGAACCTGTTCCTGATGCTCCTCAGGGCTGATGATGTCGTCTCACACCTGGCAGGAGGGTGGGAACTCAGCACCCCCATCACCGATCTGTCTCTCCAGAGAGATGTTTGCATAAGAGCCCTTCCAGTGTCATCTGTGTGACAGCAGGCTGATTGTTTCTGAGTGTTCAATACTTCTACTTCATGGGTCAGGTTCTTATTTTAAATTGCTGAAACATTGCATTGACTAAATGCATAACCTGAGACAGATGTAATCTAAACATTTGCGTCTGCAGACCCTGAAGAGGGTGAAATAGGGACAGACAGCATAGTAAAGTGCTGGAAACGCTTAAAAATGTTTTATCCGGATTTGACACAAGGGAAGGTAAAAGAAAAGCACCAAAAGTGTCAACACATCTATCTACAAGACAATTTCCCTGATCTGATTGTCTTGTTTTCTCCTGCACTTCACTCAGATTTGAAGAATCCCAATAAAATAGCTAAATTTTCCTCTTTCACGTTAACCTAAATACTACGTGTTGAAACATGTCAAGTAGAGAAGAGCTTTTGGAGTTGCACTTATGCTGCCATGTCACTCAAAGTCTTATCAATCTGAGCACCTGACTGTTTCTTTAAAGCACACTCCAGCACCTCCTCTCCCTCAGAAACCTGGATTAAGCGAGCTGGAGAGTGACACAAAGCCACTTATGTGACGGCCTACACCGCTGAATCACCTCACGGGAATGCCAGGACGCCACTGGTGTTTATTTTTGTGTTTGTCCGAGTTCTCACTTTATCTTGTCCCCTTTTTTTGCGAGGGCTTGGTGGTGACTTCAGCTTCCCAGGAGATAAGCCGGGAGCCTCATCAGCCTGCAGCAGTCACCTTACCTCTCGGGTTGCCACATAATTGCTGCTCCTTTCTCAACCTCCCATGAGGCTGTCGTTGTTGCGGTTTTCTGTCCCTCTCTACGTGGCAGTTGAGCTTTTGGAGAAGTCGTGGCTGAAGATAGCCCACTGCATCACATGATGGGTCTTTCACAATCCTCTGCACAGACCTGGAAAACAACTGTGTGGACACTATATAGACACACGAGCACCCACTCACATATAACTGTCACCCTACGAGCAGGTGGATGTGACAAAGGAGAGTGAGGCTGAAGCATCATCAGTCATCATTTTAGATCCGGTTACAGCAGGTTATCATCACTAACACCTTCTGTCCTTGTTTGCTGATTTTCACAATAAAAGTAATAAGAACTAATGACTAACAAAGGGTAACCCTAACTTACTTACTACTTTTTTAACTTCCAGCTCGTAGGATTCTCTGATAGATAGAAAGTTCAGGCCTTTGCGTGACTGTTGAACGTTTGATGCCAAAGCTAGTGGTTGTAATTTGTGGCCTTGCCATGCCCTTGCACGGTAAACACTGACTAAGAGCTCAGGAATCTTAAGAGCTATAAAATAATTGCAGGTTACTCCCATAATGCTTGGAGGGTGCTGGTCCTTTGGCTCAGGTCTGTCTCATCACTGGTTCTGGTTCAGCTTCTCTGGGTGCCATTCAGAAAACAATAAAATCTTGCAGAATTTGAGCTCCTGTTTGCTCGTTACTGTAGTTACGTGTGACCAAAAGAGGATTATTAGGAAATCAAGACAACAGTAAAGTTTTAACTCCAGACACGAGCTGCTGCTCAGTAAACCTTATTTATGGAGCAGAGGCAGGAAATTTCTGAAATAACAGAAATTTGCATGCATGAAACATGGCATGGAAAATAACTAGATTAAAAAAATTAATCTAATTAATCAGAGGCTTTGTAATTGATTAATCTTGATTAATCGCATTTTAATCGTTCAAGAAAATTTGCCTCAAAGCAATTTTTTTTATTAAAAATAATGAGGCAGAGGGTTAGGGTTAGGGTCATAAAGAGGGATTTCCAATAACTGATTTGATTGTAGTTTTAGTTTTGTTTGGAGCACGTAAAAAAGGTTTGCATGGTCTTGTAGCCAAGGTTCTGAAGTTTGTTTAGAGGTGCAACGTGACGATATTCATTGATATTTAGGGCATGCATTTTGCTGCTAAACTTCAACATCCCCCAATTGAACCCAAAGGGTTAAATGCGTTCATTTTTATTACCGCGTTATTTTTTTCTAATTAATTAATGCATTAAATTCCCACCCCTAAAAATAACACAACACATTGGGTTAGACAAGAATCTGCAGGAAAAAACAACAAACCTGGAAGACCAACCTTGCATGCAGGGAGCGGAAAACTGACCCAACTGGAAACAAACAAACGTTTTCATGTTTTTTTGTTTCTTTCAAATTTTGTATTTTTTGGAACCTTTTTGCAACTACTGTTGGTTTTAAAACTCAGTCACCTCATTAGAAACAATCCCTATAAAATGAATGAATTTGCCACCCTGTTGCTGATATTTTGTGCACAAGTGCTCTTTATCAAAGAAACTTGCCTCCTTTAATAATGCACTCAAGCCAGCATTCAACACCATGTTAAACTGATATCTTATGAGTGGATTAATGGAGATCTGCATCATGCACTTGAGTGACTTGTAGGTGGTTGTTTAGCCATCCAGGAGAAGCTTCGACTAACGTCTTCCGCATGTGCGGAAGGTCATTTGAAATTGTGTAGGCGTGTGATCAGGACACCTTCTAGACATCCTCAAGTAACAATCTTGTCAATCGTGTCAGAAAAAGCTGGTTTCTTCTACGTCACAGGAAAAAAATAACATTCGTGGCCACGCCCACCTTGGCTTGGGACCACTCCAACTCCAGTTTTAACTCCAACTATTAAGACTCATAATTCTGAGCTTTTTTCCTCAGAAAACAACTCACAAGGCATTTATTCATTCTAGAGACCGCTTCAGATTTATTTTAAAAAATGAGTGAATGAGTCATTTAAATACATCAAGTCAGGTGGATTTTCATAAAATTGGTAGAAATACTCTTTTCTCTTTTTTTTCACTTGCGTCTCTTAAAAACGGACATCCTGAAATCTGATTTTCAATGATTGTTTTTCTGCCTCCTGCTTCTGGAGAGCCATCTCTTTGAGTGATGGAGTATCTGTGCAGCGCAGAGACATGGCATTTAGTCAGGAAGCAAGTTGCCCAAAAGACATCGCCAAGTAATTGCCAGTTTGGGCTTCACTAATGTAGTTTGCAAGTGGAATCTGAAAAGGCCAGCCAATGCTTCCATGCAGATAAACAATTATGTGGCTTTTAAACGTTGGAAGTATTATAGCTTAGTATGCTCTTCAAGATGAATTTAAATGTCAGGCATAAAAGGTCTGAAACTGAAATAGGATGTGAGAGTGCAGAAAGTGTCAAACGATGATTAATTTTTTTTTCTTTTTAAGAAATTGCTTCTTCATTACTGACCTGTGTTTAATGATTTTTGCCAGTAAATAAATGTCTTGTTTCCTATCATATTATTTTGAAACTACCCTGGATTTTTGCTAACGACTTTGAGGCAGGAAATGCGCACTCCTCTGCTAATTTTGCTGACACAGCAAACTGAAACTACGCTGTTGCAAGACGTTGGATGCAGTTGCAAAAGAGGAGGATACAGTGGGCTGTTGGCTATTATCTAACGGGAGTGTTACATCAGTCCTCGTCCTGATGTCAGAGAGGAGGAACCAGGGGCCCCAACACAATTTCTCTATTTTTTTAGTCCAACTTTCTCAGTTTTTCACTGAATATTTTGCGCCAAATTAAAACACTGCATTATAAAACATTTTTTACTGTATGAACTATTTAGGACATTGACTTCTTGCACTTTTGATACAGGATTTTGATTAGAAAATGTTATAAATGTATGCTTATTTATGTATTTTATTAAATAATTTACATTTTTGACTTAAATACTGGGGTTATGGTTATTTAAAAAATATATTTTCTACTTATTTATTTATTGTCTATGAGGTCCTACTAAACTGAAATAGCTAAGGAAAAAAGATATGTCTGTTTTTTTTATCATCTTAATTGAAATTGTAAAAATTTACCTTTTTGTTTTTGCTACAAATTCAACTAAAACAACCAGTAAAATTAACAACAGACACAATAATCAGATTACAATACACCTTTATTAAAAGCTTTTATGTATTTAAGTTTGTTTTTATTCAAGCTGTAAAACAAAACAACCTGTTTAACCCATGAAAGTGATCTAGGATGGAACAAGCTTTTCATTTTGAAGTCTGAGTCCACCTAAATCACAAAGCCAGTTTTTACTGTTGTAATTATTGTAGATGAACTGATCTCATTTAAGGTCCAGAGTTTTGTATTTAATTTCAGCTTCATAAACCTGGGAAGCCTGCTGTGATTACTGCCAGCTGCTGTGACATCTGGCTCTCTCAGAAAATATCCCACAGTCTGGATGTTAGAGGGAGTCTGGATGAAGCTGCCTTTGTTAATGATAACAGGCTTTCATCTCGTTCTTGTTTCAGACTGTCACAAGAAGTACGGCACAGCTGCAGTGGCCCAAATCAAAGCACACCTGTGTAGTAGCGTGTAGGAAAATCGTGTTTTGGTTTGGCGGAATATGCTTTTAATTATTAGTGCATGCTAGCCATCCTGCTGGCATATTTGAATACAGACACCTGTGACACACGCAGGTGTGCTGCTTGTAGCCTGGCTGACGAAGTTTGTGTTTCTGTGACGTTACGGGACACCCAAACATCTCTCAGCGTCCCTTACTTTATAACAGTCTATACATTTAAAGGCGTTATTGAGTGGTTTAATGCAATAATATCAATATGATGTCTTCCGCTGCATGTTCTGTTCTGTTTCATGACTGAAAAATACTTGTTTAGTTTGCTGTCATGTTCAGGAAATTAGAAAATAAACTTAAAACTGACTTTAAATACATTAAAAATGGTTGAAGGATGTTGAACTTTACTGTATCAATGAATATCATCAAGCTGCACCTCTAAAAAACTTCAGAACCTTGGCTACAAGACCATGCAAACCTTTTTTACGTGCTCCAAACACAACTAAAACTGCAATCAAATGAGTGATCAGAAATCCCTTTTCATGACCCTAACCCTTAACCCTAACCCTCTGCCTAATTATTTTTAATTTAAAAAAATTGCTTTGAGGGAAAATTTTCTTAAACGATTAAAATGCGATTAATCTAGATTAATTATTCACAAAGCCTCTAATTAATTAGATTATTTTACCCCTAATTTTAATTGTTTTTGTTAAATTATGAACTTTTATCCTGTTTTTGTAGATTTAGCCTGTAATAAGGAGGACTTTAGGGGCAGCAGCAATCGGAGGATTGTAGGATCGATCCCGGCAGAAAATGCTGCTGTTGTGTCCTTGGGCAAGGCACTTAACCCACCTTACCTGCTGGTGGTGTTCAGCCTCGACTCTGTCAGTGCACCCCAGGGCAGCTGTAGCTACATTGTAGCTCATCACGACTAGCGTATGAATGTGTGAATGACTGATTGTGTTGTAAAGTGCCTTGGGGGGTTCTAGGACTCTAGAAAGCGCTATACAAGTGTGAACCATTTATTATTTATCATTACTGATTGTCTGTAATTGGGTATATTTCCATTATTGCTGTGTTGATGCTCATTAATGCACATGAAAATAAACAGAAAAGCTGAATTCTGATATTAAAGATCTTTTGTAACCCAATCTCCTTTACAAACAGATGATTCTGTGGTTTGACATGGCCGTTGTAATCATGTGGTGTTTTTGACTTGGTGGAGAAGCTCTCTGACTCGTTGGTCAAAACCTCCTGAGGTTAGGTTGATCTGGTGACTGTGCAGGTTTATAATTAACATGACTTTTATCCCGATCAAGCCACAAAGTGACACTTTGTGACCAGTGTTATTTGTGAGCATACACGTAACATAACTGTATTTTAGATGTTTGACGTAGCTGCGAGAGTCCAGTTCTGACTGTGGACGCTGGAACCGAGCCCAAGTAAACATCATAAAAGGAGAGTTCAGTTCTCTGGAAGTTCCACTTCTCTGCTCGTAAGTTTGGAAAAATATTTCTTGCAAACAGACAAAACACTAAATAAGAAGAAAGTCGTCATTCCGTTTTAGTACGCCGTAAATCACTTTGTGATAAATCATCTTGGAGGAAGCCATGAGGAAAGTGAGGTCATTCCAAATTACTGCATATCACCTGGAATAGATCCCACTCCCTGCAGCTGAATGTTCTGTAACCTTCATCTAAATACTAAAAAAAGAAAGGCAGAAAGCGCTTGATCCATGTTCCTGTAAATATCTGTTTGTGGTTGGTGATGCCCACGCCCTGAAACACCCAGAGTCAAACGTAAATATTTGAAGTTATGACATAACCATTACTGCTTAACTCCTTTTGTCCTGGTTCAACTATTCCTGGTTTCCCTGAGGAGGCTTACCAAACTGTCTAAAGTCAACCCAATTAAGAGATTTATGTGTGTCATACAATTCTGCAACGGCTTTCCGTAGACAATAAGACCATAAACCACCTGTGCATGCTTAAAACGAAACTAGTGAATGTGGTATTTTTGAGGTTTTAAAAATTCTCACATTGTTATGAAGACTTGTCGACCTGCACGGTCGTTCGAGTCCTGCTATAAAAGAACTTTAGATTTCCTGATATACCGAAAATGTGTTAGTATTTTATTTGAACTTTGTGACTGTAGAGCAACTTCTGCAAAAGCATTAGCAACAGGAATAATGAAATTAACACAATACTTTAATAAATACGAGGAACTTAATAAAAAAGAATGACCATGATGGTATTTATGATTTATGACCCCAGGTGATGGGTGTCTTAAACTCATCTTGTTGCAGCACAAATATCCTACTTTACCTCTGTTTTTTCTTGTATTTATGACTTTGTAGAATAATAATTGATGTTTTTGACTCGTATTTTATTTTTACTTCATTATTCATGCCTTTTCCTCTTTTTGTTTGTGGTTCTTTTGGACAAAATACAAATTAGTCTCACCCTAATGGCTTGGAGATTTAGAGAATGTAAGGTAGCTGAACTTGCCTTGGATCAGCTGTCTTTAAGTAAATCCTTTTTAAAACAAGCTTTTCACATGAAATACCACTGTATCTCACACCGTATGAACAGGAAGTGTGAAGTGTGCAGGCATGTGGATAGTGTGGTTTGATAAGCATCAAACTCGTCTGGGTAGGGCAAAAACTGGCCCAACTTGCCAAAAACACAAAAGGTTTACTTTCAGTAACTCTTGAAACTGTGTGTCTTTCACAGTCTGAGTTGAATTATTTTCCTCGTGAGTTGCAGAAGACGGTAACTCACCTAGAAGTGCAGAAAGAAATGTGTCGAATTCATGAATTGATTAAACTTGAGGAAGTCTTTCTGCTTTGCAGCTCAAACAGAAACATTTGACCTCTAAATCTGTTGAAGCAGGACACTCGCGAAACCAAAAACACATTCCTGTTAGGTTTTTTTGTGCTTCAGTGGGAGGGAATTGTTGGCCGAGACTCACCCAAGGGTGACTATCTACTTCTGGGCATTATGACCTATAAAAGAAAACTAAAACATTCTGTTATTTAGTTTCCTAGTCGAAAATCTGTCTTCTAAATACCTCAAGAATCAAACACATTTTGTTAAAGTTGGGGTAGGAGATGTTTCGCTGAAATTATTTTTTTGTGCTATACTGCTTGAAATGCCCTTATTAGTTACCATTGGCAACCAGTAAATTAAAGGCATAATTGAAATCATCAATCCTGGAAAAACCTCAGCCAGTCATTGTGAACGTCCCCTTCTTAATGATTGGTCCATCAAACTGCCCTTTGAAATCAAATAATGCATTCTTGGCTTTATTAGCTAGCATACAAACGTGTTATATGGTTACGTAGGTGTGTTACGTAAGGAATTATGGCAGAAAGGGGGCCAACAACAGGACGCAACAGTATTCGTTGCGTCCGGTATTCTCCTGTAGTCTTAAAGGGGAGACTGAGGAAAGGTGTTTGGAGTTGTGTTTAGCTTGCCTGAATGGCTTTTTCCAGAAACGTGTGTCAGTGTGTGAATTTATGTGTGAATGCATGAAAGACTTTTGTGTTGTAAAGGGCCTTGGGGAGTTGTAGAACTCTTGAAGGCCCTATATAAACACAGACCTGTTTTTTAATCATAATCCACCCTACCTTTAACAAAACTCTTTTGTGCATCTGTTGCTGGAATTTCTATTCTGGACACAAAATTATCAAAACAGTCGATATTTAAAATTATTTTTTTGCAGCCAGTAAGAATTGTTTTTATTAACAGATGTCTTTTTCCCTGTTTAGCCTAACATACAAGAAAAAATGAGTCAGGCTATGACACATCTGACTCTTGTTGAACTCTCTATGAACTTTGTTAGTTTAAATACATTTTTAATCTGGAGGAACAAGAATGATTCCACTGATATCCTGGAAAATAAAAGTCATGTAGCCACTTCCTGACAGATTTGTAACATGATTTCCTAACCATGTGTTTGACCTTTCGTACGTGCTGTTAATGCTGGGTGCTTTTCAGAATTCAGTAATAAAATAAGACGTATCTAAAATATTTTCTTATTGTTTATTTTTGTTTCACTATTTAAAGCTGTGAAAAAGCTACTAATGATGGCGCAAAAGGCTAAACGACTCTACTTTGTTTAGATCAAAGTGGAAGTTGGATCCTGCTCTGCCTCGTTTCTGTCTACTGGCCCGTCACTTATGTTACGCCCCAGGTCGAAACAAATGGGGGCTCGTCCGGGATTGTGTTCTAGGCACATGATTCTCGTTTTGGGTGCGAGTTTTCAGCTGGAATACAATGATCCCATAGCTGTCGGAGACATGTTCTATGGTTAGTGTTTTGTTCATTATAAACTTGTAGCAGTTGGCTCAGACAAAGGTTTCATCATGAGGAGAAAGGCGTTCTTCATCGTATTTGTGACACACGAGAACCACAGCAGAAAATCAAAGCTCTGTTACACCTCGTGGTGTTCTTCCTTGTTTGTGTTTTATTATACACGTATTTCCTTTTACGCAGCATCTTTAAACTCAGCTACAGATTCTTCATCGCAAGTGAGGATTCATCATCCACTACCTTGGCAATCTCTCCAGCCCCCTGATGACACGCATTTGGCCTATGAAGTCTTGCTGTATCATATCACAGCTAGGTGTGGGAGCATATGCAGTGACTAATACCACAGAATGGCTCTGACGCTGATGAATTGATAATTGTTTGCACATGATAAACAACATTTTCCTCACTGTATCTGAGTCATCGGTTGCATCATGATGTCATGGCAGGCATGCATTCGGGCCATGTGTTTTCTCAGATCGTCTCACCTTGACGGTGATGACACTGGAGGTGATGCGCTTGTTGGGTTGCAGGAGATTTGGTGCAGCTTTTGCTTGTTCGGAGCTCTTTGTGTTTCCATGTTCAGATAAAAATAAAGTGTTTTCTAAATCAGGGAACGAAGAAACTGCCAGGCCTTTCAAGAGATGTGTACATTGAAAGCTACCATCACCTCCTTTTCAAGTAAAAAGGAAAAAATACATTTAAGGAGATGAGAGAATGCACCTCGGCATCCTCTGAGGAGCGAGGCGGTTAAAGAGAAATCACAGCCTTAGGAGGGGTGATTAGAGAGCACCGAGCTCAAATCCATTCCCTGATGCTCCAGTGACCCCAGTTTGACTCCTGGAAACCAAAGGTCACGCTCGCCTCCCGTCTCCCTGTGCGAATGTTCAACCCACCACCCTCCCCCATCCCATAACCACCCACACTGCAACTCCGAACCAAGATTCCCACCCACCTGCCTGTACCCCCAGCCGAGCATCAGAGGTTTCCAGCATTACCGTCTCAGGAGAATAAACCCCCCTCCACCTTCCACCTCCTCCCTCTCCATGCCCCCCTCACTTCTCCACGCCTCCATGGAATTACTTCCAAATGGCCTACTTTCCGCCTTCGCTCTCAAACAAGTTGTACACTATCTATATGTTATTTTTCTTTAACATGTAGAGATTTTCATCCTCCTGCTCTTTCTCTGCGATTGTTGGACCAGAATCTGCTAGATCTGTACTAAATCACAGCTAGAGGCACCATTTTATTCACCTGTTCATCAAAGGTGTCTGCACGCTCCTCTTTAGTCAGATTCGTGTTTGCTGTCGAACTGGAGATCATGGGCCCGTGTAGCCGACACTGAAAGCAGTTTGTATTAAATCTAAACTGCTGCTGCTTGAATTGAAGTGGTTTCCAAAAGCTACACCTAAGAAAAGCTGTTTGGCGTTAGCAAGGGTGGTTATATGCAAAGACAGACATGTAGAGCGCCACTCAATAATGACTGCAATCATTTTCCGATGCTGCTCACTGCACACATATTTGATGAACAATAATAGCTCGTGCCAACTGCTGTGATTTCACGTTGAGGTGAAGCAAAAGCAGAAGGAAATGTTCGGTTAGAATCAAAGCTGCTGTGATGTGGACGCGCTGCAGTTAGAGGGTTGGGTTATCCCTAGATGTTGTTTGAACATGTACTGATAATTGGATTCCATTGTGAGAATAGCAGAGCATGGTGTTGAGATGTAATTGCAGAATGTGAATGAAACTTTGGCTCGGAAGATAAAGTGAGCCTGCAGATGGTGGGCCTGACCCCTGGCTCCTCTAGGCTGTACATCAGACTGTTCTCAGTGACACGTTGAACTCTTAATTGCACCTTCAGTGTAGATATGTGAATGTAGACGGTTGTGTGAGTGCTTTTGAAAAAGCATGACATAATTATAGTCCATTAGAACATACCTTCTTGGTAAAAACTGAGCAGTAGAGTGTTTTTAGTTGTGATATAAATATCTTATACTGGTAAAAAAAATATATAGCATATCAAGCTAAATATATGCATGAATATCCAACTGGTTCCTCCAGCTGGATGTACATGGTTTGTAATCACAAAACATTTTAGTCTCAATATTTCTCATGAAGCCACAAAATTTCAAGATACTAAAACAGAACAAATGCATGTATGTTTTCTGCTTTATAGTCCAGTTTAGGCACTAAAACATGCATTTCTTTTAGCTTGCATTGTGGACAAAGCTATAATGATAGATGGTCAACTTCATTAGCATCAACATGTAGGAAAGTGCCGTGATCTTGAATCAGAATCACTTTATCACTGAACCAACGTTCCAGTACAACCTTACAGGCTGACATGCAGCCACTTCACGGTGCTTTTTGCGTCCTTTTGTGCTTCCATATGGGCCTCTACTGCCTCTGTAAACACTTAAAAAACATACATTTGTTTTCTGTCAGTGTTTGGTTTCAGGAATCATATGCTTCTACTAGCAATTTCAATATTTCCCTTATTGTGACATCACAAACGGGATATTAGCATGGAACACCCCACCACCACGATGATCCTCGACGCTGGAGGAGCAGTGGATCTGTTCCGAAACCCTCCCGGATATCCAAGCTCCTCACCTCATAGCAGCCGCTCAAGTTTGGTGGGCGTGGCCAACAACACTTTGCTTATATTAAAGTGACAGAGCCCTGAAACGGCTCCTTCTGGAAGGCACTGAAACGGTCAAGAACAAAGCTGCTGAAATCTCGTTATGTGAGAGGGATTTTGTTCAAGAAATATTATTAGCATGTTTTGCATGGACCATACAACTTTTATGACTTTAAAAAGTTATGATATGCCCACTTTAAAGTTTGTTTCATTGAAACAAATCATATTTTCCTGTTGCACCACTCTTCAGGAACCCTTACAAGCATTTAATCGTGCAAAACTCCAGTTACAACCAGAACTTCTTGTGGGAGTCCTTGTTAAGTTTGCTAATAAATCCAATCGTCTATGCAGCAGCAGGTAAAACAGGTGTGTCCATTCTGATTAATAACAACAGTGTCAGAGAAGCAATATCAGCCCCAGAAAGTTCCACTGCTGTTAAAATGGATGCTGCCTGGTTGCCTCTCACACCTTGTGGAAATTCTAAATTTAAAGATGTTTGACATCATTCTGTGACCACAGTGTATAAATCAGGATGGCTCACCCTGTATTGTGTCATTGGTATGAAGATACCATATGCATTCATTAATTTCTTGTGATCCACATGCAATGTCACATATTTGAGTCACCCTTGTGGCTTTGAGCCCCAGCCTCACACTCTTTGCACCGGCTGTACAGCACAGGCCAGATCATTGCAGTGACACACTATCATTAACACTTGGCCCCAGTTACACTTATGACTCGTGTTACAGTGAATTTTCACCAGCTCGCCTAAATGTCTCAGAGGCTCATTTGTTAGACTTAAATAAAGGAGATAATGACTGGTGATCTCTAAAAAAGTGTCATGTTGCAGAATATGTTTTACAGTTTTACTATTATTTTTAATGCCCTGCTGACTTCATGACTATGATGTTTCCATCCGAGCTGCGCGAAGCTCAGATGTTTAATCAGGGTTTTTAATTTACTCATGCAGTTTCTGCAGGATAAAGACAACTGAAGTAAACTGAGCGGTTGTCTTAATTAAATGCATTTCTGAACAGTGGGAGAAATAAAGTTGTAGCTGGTAAGGATGGAGACATCTTTGGGAAAGACTTTTGCAACATATTGCACTTTTGACCAGCTTAAGCTGTCCTTAAACAGCTTTGTTTATATATATGATGAGATCACGCTGACTCACCAAAAGGTCATAATGAATAATAAAAGCTGCAAGCAGATTATGTGACCTGGCTTGAATTGAGGAAATTGAGGAAATATCAAATATATTTTTTGGGGCAAAGAAATGGTTAAATTTGCACACAAGAAAAAACATAGAAGATCACTATTATCACCTTTTGGCCCTACCACACCCAACTGAAGGTGTTGGGATTTTGGTTGGGATGTGAGTGAAGTTGTTTGGGTATCTGGTCCTTCAAAAAGACTTTTTAAAATATATGCAGTATATAACATAACAGATGAGTATTTATTAACTAGCATATGGCTAATTAAAGCTAAATGTGTTAACTCAAATGCTTCATGAATAAAGCTTGGTTTGGTTCCGTACGGTACGGAATGGTTTAGTATGGTGAATTTGGCTAAACCTATTATATTTAGTTGTCCTATTTTTATAGTCATTTCAACCACCTGTATATCTTGTGCTATAGATTAAAGGACCAATGATACATTTTGTAGGTTTATTAAATTAAAAATTACCCAAAAAAACCCCAAAGATTTCATTGGTTTTTATTATTTTGTGGAAGTCACATGTTCAACATCGATATCGTCTCTTTTTGCCTCTCCATACTTCCTAGATTTTATTGTCCCTTTGATTTCAAATGATGTTTATTTTTCTGCATTCTTAATATTCCATCTTTTTCCCTGAGGTCTTTTATTTCCCCTAGAAGTCAGAAATAGAAACAGTTTAAACTTCCTCCTTCCTGCTTGTTTCTGTCCAACGTCCAAAAAAATCTCCTCAACTCGTTGAGGATTGGACGTCTTATTCTAGGCACTGGTTGTGCTTTAGGAGGCTCAGCCAGCTGCTCGTGCATGGAAACAAGTCCCCCGTTGGCTCAGGTACTCGTCACAACAGATGTACACGAAGAACTCACTCAGGCTGGACACACTTAAACCAACTTGGAAAATGTGTTTTAGCAAAAGAGAAACTTGTTGGAAAACCTAAAGCGTGCAAATTGATTCTATTTGTTTATTCTTTTGCTGATTAGTTTATTTTTTGCAGTTCAACATTTTTGTTTACCAGCTAAAACATTTAGTGCAGAACTTTTTGCGCGATGCAAATAAACAAATGAACTACACCAGTATTGTTTTCTTTTATAACAACCATTTGTCTTCATAATCCTGAAACTCCGAGCATTCTTTATTCACCTAACAAAGAGACATGAGCAGGGCACCATCTCAACACCACAAAAATGAAATGTGCTTTTATACCTGGCTGTTTTATAGCAGATCAATTATAGGTAAATTATATCAGTTGCAGTCACACCCATCATGTTGTAAATTTATATTGTCTACAAATAAAGGTGCACAAACACACACCCCATGCACAGCCCTTTTGTGACTGAGGCGAAAGGGCAGTGTTAAGGTGTGTTTGGCTGCTGGTCCACCAACGTGGTTCTAGGTGGAGCTTGTGTACTCTATTATCTCTCATCTATTGTCCTCACGTCAACACTAATTCCTCTCACGGGGTACAGCTATGCAGCAACACAGAGCTGCTTGGTTAATCATCAACCTCTCTGGGTTTATCAGCTGATAGTCTGAACTTATGTCCTCTTAGACATGCGTTGGATATTTCTGTCCTTTTGTGTGCTTCATGCATCGACATGGAGAAAGTTTGGTCTTCCTGAAGTCCAGCTCACACCCAGGGAACCTCCACATGCCCATGTTATACCCATGTTGTCTAAACCAGAACATTGTAAGTTTGACAGCCTTTCTGAAATCTGACTTTTTGTTTTCTTCTCTAATCTGTGAGTCTTGTAGCACAAACGTGAACACAGATGTGTTTACTTCAGCAGCAGAAAGACTCAACCTGCTGATAAACCTTTGTTCTTCCTGTTCAAACTCTCCTTATTCACTTATTCACAACAAAAGCATCACAGGAACCATCACACGAAAAGAAGGCAAGATCAATTCAAGCCAAATTTGTTGTAATCAATGGATTTTAAATTGAAAGCAGTTGATTTTTTTAAAGACTTTATTAAATTGTTAGTTTTTGTGCTTTTGAGCAGAAATAGATTTTTTTTAATGAATTAACTAATTAAAACTCGAATTAAATGAATGGAAGTTGTTTTGTTTTCTTTCAGTCAATAATTGTGCCGTTTCTTTTACCCAAAAAACCTGGAGTTATTTTTCCAGGAGAAACATATTTCCCCATGCACCTGAAGAAAAGTAATCTGTTAGACATGCTTGTAATGTAGAAAAATGTCCACATTTTTAGTTTGAACACAGCCAGTGTTTGCCTCTTTAAGCCTTAACCAAGACTAAAACTGGATCAGAATCAAAAGTCAGTTTAATTGTGGGTTAAGCCACACATTTGGGAAATTTTGCATTCAAATTTATCTGTAATCAGTCCAAACAACAACAAAAACAAGGTGAGCAAACCGCTTAACCACCTTGGTGGAAGTGAAATAGCACATGTTAGTTCTGACCTGCAGAAGTGAAACCGTCTGTTCTCTTGTTTTTCATAAACATTTTCTTCTTGCTTCTTCAGACTAATAGGCTGGTTTAACTCATTTCTAATGCTACGATTAGCGGTTTTGTCATTTTTTAAAGGTCTCATTTACTGAGATGCTCTGAGTTGCATGTAAATCTTTTTGAACCCCTATTGCCAGTGGTAGCTGCAGAAAGGAAATAGATAGGAAAACGATCAAGTCATCAAAAACCTGTCTCTTCTACATCACAGGAAAAATTAATATTCCTAGCCCCGCCCACCTTGTCTTGCAACCTCAAAAAGCTACTGTATATTGATTTTACAGCCAGGAGAGAGCAGAGCGTGTTGTCTTGTGGAAGTTAATTTTTAGCGATTCCACTACATAAAGGAGCACGTTCAGGCTCGTGTTATTAGCGGAGATAACACATCAGTGTTGCATTTTCTTACCCAGGAAAGACTCGTAATCCTGCCCATCACTCCTTAACCCCCTGAAACAGGAGCGCACAAGCTTTTCTCCCCAGAAAACTACCAACAAGTCATTCATTCATGTTACAGAACATAACAAATTTATTGAATAAACAAGTAAATGAGATCTATAATAAAACTCTTTGTCTTTAATTATGTTATAGGTCATATCCTATAAGAAGGGTCACATTTTCTTGGTTGTAAAAAAAGGGTTCGCAGTCCTTGACCAGAACTTATTGTCCTTACCGGATTTTCTTGTCTCTAAGAGAAGTTCTCCATCTTTGCAGAGATGAAACATTGCGTCCAGCATATGTACAGCAGCACTCAAGGCTGCTCGCCTAGAAGCTGGACACGTCTTCACACAACAGCCCTGCTGTCAGTCAAACCGCCCCATTACGCTGGGCATGACATTTAAAGTTGGGCAAAGAAGGAGGACAAAGTGCCCTTACCTCCTCCGTTTAAGCCCCGGAGTGGAGGCCTTGTGCAGCGATCGCTGATGAGTGCATTTGTGTGTGTTTTGACTTTGGCCAGGCTTGGTCCGGCATAAGGACAGCTGTCACATTTCCAACCTGTCACAAGCAACACAGAGGAGATGCCAGAGGCCGCTACATCAGAAGCACAAGGACGGACACAAGGAAAAGAGTCTGTGTGTGTGTTCCTTCGTCTGCTGGAGAAGCGAACAAAGATCACGTGAAAAGGCTTGACTTTGTGGCTCCATTTGTCCTTCGTGTTCTTGTGCATGCTCTTCACCTCCTCTTGTAAGGCCAGCCTTTGAGTACTTGACTCACGTTCTCCAGGGGCATGTAGTAAATAGTGCCTGAACGCCCAAACATTATCAGGATGCACTCCTCTGACTGAGTCCATTTTAGTGCTCATTACTTACTGATGAGAAGTCTCTTCATTAAGGTCCAGCCTGTGGCCTGTGGAGCTGAGGCTTCTTTTAATTTCCCCTCTCGTCCAACTCTTTACATAAGCGAGCAGCAGCTGCCCTCCGGTGTTTTTGGTTAAAGGGAGAAACATTAATGACCGTTTGGAGGTCTTTTGTTTCATTACCAAGAGGAATGCGTTTCTGTTTCGACTTAAAGTAATGGTTTCAAGCCAAACACAAAGTCAACCCTGGCTCTCTTATGCTCGTACTAGCCTCTTGTATATTTTTACAAAGTTTACGAGAATTAAAAAGCATCAAAGTTTTGCATACTTCCAAATCACCACCATACGGCAACCGCATCCCCTCAACCCGCCGTGTAGCCCGTAACTAAAACCAAGTGTCGAGTAAATCACTTGTATTGCCCCTCTGCACTTTAATTTGCTTTAAATGTGGCATTTTAGAAGAATTTTCTCTCTTGAAAATTGCATCATGTAGTTTAGAGCAAGAGCCTGGGAACAAACATCTGTTTTTCATTCTCAGTAGTCGTGACAAAGCCAGAGTGATTTGTACTTTTCATTCTGACTTTAATACTTTAAATTCCAGATGAGCTTTTATCTGGATTTTGTTGGGTTTGTTGTCCTCTCTTCATTAATTGTTATCAGAACTGCTGCACTGTCATCAGCTAGATTGTTAGAAGGGTTTCACACACAAACAAAGATCATGTTTAGCTGGTCATACAGCGTACAAATGCAAAACCTTCTTACTAATCCCAGTGTCAGTCTGTATCCAGACTTATAGCGCCAACTCTATAATTCATTGTTCTACGTTTTTTATGTTCCAAATATGTTTGATTATTTACTTTATTGATATCTTTATGTGTGGCTAAATGTCATGTGCATATATAATGTGCTCTTTAATATTACCCAGGGAAACTAAAGGTTTTAAATTTGCAAGTTCACTGAGAAACCAGTTTTTACTTATTTTTAAATACTGCCAGAGTTTCACATGCAGGCTGAACATGAAAATGGTCTTCTACCCCTATTTCCTGCATTAGCTATTAATTGAAAATAGACAGGGAAATGCTCAGACAAAGCCACACAGATCTACATCACACTGTTTGCATTCATTGACTCACCCATCTTGGCTCGCCATCTTGGTTCGCCATCTTGGATCGCCTCGAGGAAAGCTGTTGTTGATTTAGCTTCCAGGAGAAAGCAGAGCTTGTCTCCTGGCTTTTATTTGTACTCGAGACCACAGCAAATCTATTGCAAAAACAAGTGAACTTAAAGGGGAAAAGTATTAGCCTAAGATCAGAGCCATGTGGGACTCCACAATTAACTTTGGTCCAGAAGGAAAACTCTTTGTTTATGCTTTATGTTTTTGGACTTTTACAATAAATCAACTTTAAAACAGTCTAAAGTAACAGTGGCTCAGGGCTTAGGAGATTGCCCCGTAATCTGTGGGTTGTCAGATTGAAGTCCAACTCCTTCTATGCCAGTCATTGTGTCCTTGGGCAAGGCATTTCACCCTCCTTGGTTGCTGGTGGTGGTCGGAGGGACCGGTGGTACCGATTGTGTGGCCTGTCACTGTGCCCCCGGGCAGCTGTGGCTACAGTGTAGCTCATCACCATCAGCTTTTGAGTGGGTGAATGACTGACTATAATGTAAAGTGCTTTGGAGTCCTCTGACTTAGAAAATCCCAAAACAAGTGCAGACCATTTACCATTTTAACGTGGTTAAGCTAAGACTGACTACTATAACAACTCCCTGCAAACAGTCAACGTCGCATGGACGTGCAGATCATGTCTATATTGAGTCCATTGGTCTAGACCACAGTTTGTTTCAGTTTGTGTGTCTTTCCCTGTGGTAATAGGGGATTAACATGCAATTTGTATCAATATGTAGTGATATTTATCACATTTTAGAGCTGTAAAAGATTCAAAATTTGGTTTGTTTGGCGTAGCAATTTATTCTCTTTAGAAGAGATTGGTGTTTTTTCTATGCTGGCTGTTTAGCATCACCTTTAGCTTTAGTAGTATTCACTCTGGAGTGAAACAGCATAGTTTGAGGGGGATTCATTTAAGTTTTGGAGAAATACCTTGTCTGACATTAAGTCCTTGATCATAAGATGTTTCTTAGAGGAAGCATGTTCAAGATGCTTTAGCAGGTAAATTTGAAATTGGGCCTGATAGAAGCTGCAGTGTGGCTGATTTTAGCTGTCACTCACTTAGGATTTGTTGTCAGAATGAGTGATTGGTACATTGTTTAGGTTTTTGTTAAATTAGGATGAGCATTTGAGTTTGCATTTGTATAGAAGTACTACAAAGAAAAACCAAGCAGCCCTGCAGTCGTTCATGCCGTAAAAGTCTTGTCTGTGAGGCCTGATTATAAAGAAGATGCTAAACAACAGTCTGTATTATATTTAGACTCCACTGGACAAGAACAACTATTTTTATTTGTATAATTCAGCTTTCTGTGCAGCACATTAATTTGAAATGGCACGAGCTGAAAGTTAAAGGGTCTGCCTTTAGTTTTCCTGTTGGGCTGATTCGATTTGACTTGTGACAGCTTTTCGCTGTCTTCTGGAACAAGATAAGTCTGAATCATTCCACGACGAGGCCTTCCCCTTCAACGACGCCCGTGGTCTGATCGAATCGAGGGATGGTCTGCTGCAGCCCGCGCAGAGACGCACCATGTTCTTCTTCTGGCCCTCTCACCTTCCTGTTGGTTCTCATCCATCTGTTTACTCTCTCCCAGTCCAAAGAAAGCATCAATTAAATCACTTCTGAAGAGGGGAACGGGACATGACAGCGACAAACTGGAGCAAAACAATCTTCTCCCAAGCCCCGCTCCCCACCCCGGCCCCTCGTTTCCACGCCTGTTCCGATCTGTCCCGTATCGTCAGCGGGAGAAGCCGCCAGCGCTGCTCTGAGGCAGAGAGCACTTCTTGTTTACTGATGCACACTACGCTGATGTGAGCTGATTTTATCAGGCAACACTCTTGAAGGCCGTCTTCCTCTGCCTTTTTCTCTTCTGTCTTCAGCTGCTAATTTATCTGCTGTGACAGGGCCGACTGCAGAGCCTCTAATATCTGGGTGGATTACAATAAAAATACTCCACTAATTAAAAAATAATGCTTTTATTCTCAGTTTTATTGATAATCTGATTAATTCATTTATTTACTTTGATTAAACCAAATCATCAAGTGAACCGCTGAAGGATTACTTCCACTCTACTTAGGAGGAACTCATTTTTCTCTCCGCTAAGGCCGGTTTTTCCTTAAGCAGCGGCTACTTTAGGTTCGTAATCAGTAGACCAAAGCGTGTGATTAGTGTGATCACATTAGGGGACGCTTTGCAGCAAACTGGTTGCAGTCTGCCTCTGTCCATCATGTGTGGTGGTTAGATTTCCTCTCACCGCAGAGGGCAGCGATTATAACAAATGGATGAGTTCAAACCATCTGTAAGACATTTGATTAACGCTGCAGAGCCCCTGATGGCGGAGGGAGTTACAGTGGTTCTCCATGTGGAATTGCACTAATGGGAAGTAGCCATGCTCCAGGAAAAAGTTCACAGAAAGAGAAATTAGAACCTCAGAGAGACAGATGAGCTTCGCAGCGAGCAGCTCCGGGTGGCCTCCGCATCCGTCTCACACACGATTTGATTGGTGCTCCCAGTCATCGGCTCAGACTCATCGTGCAGCTGTTGAAGCTAATGTTGCATGAAACAGAACAGATGTTTCTTCTGGTGTCCTTTCTGCTCATTTTCATTTCTGGATCTCATTCACCGGTTTCAGGCTGAACGCTTCCTAAACGCGTCGTCCTCTGAGGTGTTTGTCTCTGAATCAGAAGCCTGTAAAGGTTGAGTTCGTGAATTTCAGGTGCAGCGTTGCAACGGTGAATCCTCCTCCTCTACCTGGATGCCACGTATTCAGGTGTAACGCTGAACAATGATAATTCACATTGACACAGCTCAGATTCAGACACAACTGCTGTGGTTCTGCTCCTGAGCGGTGAAGGAAATGTGCCTGAAGGAAAAGCGATGATTTGGGTCACGTTTATCTTGTTATGCAACATTTTTAGACAGCTGTATTGATTCAAATCAAAGCACATGTGGTACGTTAGCAGGATGAGATGGACAGCTGAGAGATTGAAATGCTTCCTGGGAGGAAAAGACTTCCTAACAAGCTGCATTTATGACAGAAAATGACCTTGTGACGCTGTTGAATGAATAAAAGAAACATAGAAAGAGAGAAAATGTTTTATGAAATGTTTCTTACGTGTTTTTGTCAAAATACAATCGTTTCAGCTGATTTTTGGGATGATTGTATAAATCTAAATACCTAAAAGGTGCCAGATTTCAGGTTTTTAACAGTAAATAAGTCAATCTAAACACCCAAATATTTGCCTAAAAGCTCATTTTCCCTTTATTCCGTTTGATAGGTTTGGAAACATTTATGCTCGGTAACCTTAAATGTCCCAGAAGACTTGTGTTTGTATTCACGGTTGTATACGTTTCTGGTTTAAGCTTATTAAAACTGTTTACCAGCCTGTCTTTGTCTCTGTCAGGACACAGCGCTGGATCCAGGAGAGGATGTAGCTCTTCTCTCTGTGAGCTTTGAGGATGCTGAAGCTACCCAGGTCTTCCCTAAACTCTACCTCTCTCCCAGCATCGAGCAGTAAGTACTCACCAACCAGTCCCTCTAAGCCCACCTATCAGTTTACTGTGTTGTGTAGCCATCTTAAACATCACTGTTGAATCACATTAATAACGTCAGCTGCAGAAATGGACTCTCCTGACTGAGATGGGCTGCAGAAACATTTAAAATTAGATCTTTGGAAGCGGATCGGTGCATCTCTTGTTTTATCAGCGTATAAAAACATTAACGGATATATTGACATCTGAATAAAACCAGTTTCTCACACGGCTGCAACCGTTGGTGTCAAACCGTCTGAAAAATGGACGTCTGCAGACATCTGGGGTGTTAGCTCTGTGCTGGTGTGGAATCGCTGATGTTATATAGAGTATAGGAGTGTGTTTGTGCTGCAGCAGGGCAGTGTGCACATTTTTCATGCTTGATTTTTGTGTCTTTGTGTGCATTTGTCAGTTTTCATTTTAGTGTGTCTGCGCGTGTTTGAATGCATGCATGAACGAAGGCTGCTTCTTTTCTTATTTTTATTCCAAATGAAGGCTACGCCTGCTTCCGCGTGTTTGCATGTATGCACCAGTATTTGAATTGGCTTTGCTCTCCACACAAGGTCTTTGTGGAAGTGGACGTGTTTGTGTGTTTGACTGAGAGAGCCAGGTATGGGCCCACTCTGACCTCGGGGCCTCACGGTCTGAGCTTCCGTGCTCGGAATAATGTGGAGCTGATGTTTATTTACAAGCATACGCCCCGTCGCACCAGGTTAAGAGACCTCCTCCACCACCACCACTCGTTCTTCCTCTTTCTCTACCTCTCTTTATTTCACTCTCTGTTTTATCTTCCTGTCTGGACACGTTTTATTGCTCTGTCTTCCATGTAGCTCTGGAAATCCTCCTGCTTTTGCTTATTTTATTTATTCTTAGCATTTTCATATTATTTCACTAAATTATTTTGGCCTTTATTTAAATTTGTGCACAATATCTGCATCGTCTTCAGTATTTTTTATTTTAGAGAAATACTATATTTTCTGCAGCATTTTACTTAATAAAAGACAAAAATCTTTGCATCTGAATCTATATTGAGCAAAACAACAAAATGTTAGTATGTGGAAAGTAAAATTAGGGGAATAAAAGCCTGAAGAAGTGAGATGTATTTGGAAAAGAAGCAAGAGACCCTTCTTTTAGAAGGTAGCATCTGAACAACTTCTAGAACAATAGGCCCGTTTCCACTATTGGAGCTTCTGGGCAGTTTTACAGGATCCTTGCAGTATGCCTGTTTCTCCGTTTCACCTGACCGACTGGAAAGGACCACTTTCCAGGCCACTTCAGGAACCAAATGAGTACCTGTCCTGGGGTAATAGCCCAGTAGAGGTGCTAGGTGGAACTTGTGATCAACGTTCACTGCCTGGTCAATAAAGACGTCTCCACCTGGATTTAACTAAGCAAACAGGTAGGAGCCTCCTATTGGATAATGGCTGCATGGGTGATTATCTTTCAGCTGCAACAAGTTATTTAACCCAACTGGTGCAATGAGCTGCTTCTCATGTTTTCAACAACCATGTGGAAAGACACATCTGGTGGTGGTGGAACAGATGTTAGTCTGTGTGAGAAGGGTCACATCACTGGCATGCATCAAGCAGAGAAAACATCTAAGGAGATGCAGAAACGACTAAAACTGGGTTCAGAACTGTCCAACGCATTATTAACAACTGGTGTGATGAGTCCAGATGGACCCTGTTCCAGAGTGATGGGTGCATCAGGGTAAGAAGAGAGGCAGATGAAGTGATGCATCCATCATGCCTAGTGCCTACTGTACAAGCCTGTGGGGGCGGGGCTATGATCTGGGGTTGCTGCAGGTGGTCAGGTCTAGGTTCAGCAACAGGATGTGCTCCAAGAATGAGGTCAGCTGACTACCTGAATCTACTGAATGACCAGGTTATTCCATCTTCCCTGATGGCACGGCCATATTCCAAGATGACGATGCCAGGATTCATGGGGCTCAAATAGTGAAAGAGTGGTTCAGGGAGCATGAGACATCATTTCCACCACAGAGTCCAGACCTGAACCCCATTGAGAATCTTTGGGATGTGCTGGAGAAGGCTTTGTGCAGCGGTCAGACTCTACCATCATCAATGCAAGACCTTGGTGACACATTAATGCAACACTGGATGGAGATAAATCTGGTGATGCTGCAGAAGCTGATGGAAACAACGCCACAGAGAATGTGTGATGTGAATGCATTCCTGTATGGAGTAAAATACGGTACTTTGATAGAAAAAAAGTCTTTAAATGTATTAATGTGGCTATGGACCCTTTTTGGAGCTGATCAGTGACGTCAGTCACTGCTGAGACCATCACCATATGCTGACGTCTTAGCAAAGTCCTGAAAGGGCCGATTGTGTACGGCTGAGAGGAGCAAGCCAGCGTGTTTTCCCAGTCACCTTCCCCCCTCCCAGAAAATTTGTCGTCTAGTTAATGTCAGACAGAGAAGACCAAAGTAGAGATGTTTACTCATAATGCACACGCTGCAGGGTGGTGGAGGCGTGATGATTTGGGCACCTTTCTTACATCGTATAACAAATAATTCTCATCTGAAGTTTGGACCAAACTGGATCATGGACCAGAGCAGTGGTCTCAAAAGACAGAAGCAAATCTACAACAGAATAGTATGAAATTAAAGCAGCAAGGTAAAAAATACAGTTTTGCATTCATTATTATCATTTTCTTTACGCAGAAAGAGATTTTTTTGTGCAGCGCTGTCTCTATCATTACTGCATTCTCCTCAGAGCAGCTGTCGCCGCTCTAACCCCGCTAATTTCCTTCCTGCAGCAGCGCTCTTTTCCTCAATGCATAGATTTTTCACACCGTGTTATTGGACACTTCACTCTCAATTTGCCAGTCGCAGTTCCATTAATTTGTCCCATGGTTCATGTTGCTGTTTCATGCCCTTTTTAAAATATGAATCTATATGCCAAAACAAGAAAATACAGACCCAAGGCAGAAAACATTCATAAAGCAGAGCCGTGATGAAATAACCCAGACCTTATCCCCATGCAGCAGCTAATTACTCCACGGAAAAGGTCACCTACCTACGGACTGTCCTACATAATCCTCATTTATTTCATGCCGTGCACATGCAAGATTAAATTGAATGCATGATCTGGATGATAATAAATCTTATTTTTTGTCTACCAGTGACATACATCCTGTTATATTAAGCAACTTTGCTTTCCTGCGGTTTATTTTTAAAGGAAAGGTGCTGCTTTCATGAATGTTTCTGCAAAAAAAAACACTTGTTTGAAGAGGCATTCATCAAGAGCCGTGCTGAGGTGTTGAGATTACACAACTCTGCAGGGTCTGGATGTATGCATTAGTTGTATCAGTGTGGCAGAATAACCTCAGCGCTCCTCCAGACCAGACCGACGCTGTTTCCGTGGCGTTAGAGGCTCTTCTCCTCTGCGAGCGCCACGCAGACAACAGACAGAAAGAGGCTGAAGGCGGCAGAAAGTGGGGAGCTGCGAGGGGAGGATGCTGGCAGAGCAGCGGGGGGTTAGATAAAGGAGGAGAGGAAACGAACCCTCTCAGAAACATCACAAAACGCTGAGGCTTAAGAGTGCCTCATTGAGCCAAGCTCTCATTTACAAGCCCTCTTCTCCCGCTTAATGTTGCCTCTTTGTCTTGTGATATTTGCACATATGCATATCAAGGCCATCCATGAATGTGCTCTGCTCCGTGTTTTTGTGCACCTTTCTTGTCAGCTGTGTGGGAGTGTGTTAATTCATGACCCAGGGCAAAAATGCAAGTCTTCGTCATTGTTTGAAGACAACAGATTGCATGTTTAGCGAGTTTTACCATTAATGCAGCATTTATCGAGGGTGTTTCTTTATTTAGCACGCAGATTCTTGTTTATGCAGATGTGTGACCCTGTTAGCTTCCCTCCGTGTCCTCGCTGACCCTTGTTAGTCTTTGCTCTCGTGCAGCTGCCCATTATCTCTGCGTCGGCTCCGCTGAAGAGGAAAACTCGTTTGTTGCAGAGCGTCTGCACGTCTGTGTTTTTCTTGTGAAGCATTTGATCGACAGTCGAGAGGCTCTGCATCACAAATGTTCACAGTGTCTCGTGAAGCCAAGAAGGAAAAAATCACATCAGAACAGATTTAGAAAAGTGTTTAAACCGATCCTTGTTTCTGTGTAGAAAGTGGGATTCACAGGCTGTCTCCGCTTCCAGTCATTTAAAGCTTCTTTGTTTTGCTGATGTAGGTTTCTGCTACTAGCCTGTTAATGTTCAGAACACAGATATGATTTTGTTTAGAGATGCACGATAAGAAAATGTGGGCCGTTGTCTGATATTATTGTAGTTTTTCTTATCGATACCAATATATCATGCATCTTAAACCTAAATAATCAAACCTAAACTCAAAGGATAAAAATGAGCCCGTGGTTTTTTGCATTTTGCAGCGTTTTTGTTTTGACCTGTGGAGTCTCCACGGTTTGTTTTCGTTAACTCTTAGCTTCCCAACTTCTTGACAACCTTTAATGTGTTGAGAAAGTCTAAACCACTCCTTTGACTTTTTTTTAGGGCGTAGTAATTCTACTAGGCTCAGACAAAGTCAGTTGGACTTTATTTCTTTAACTTTCTCGTTTGGAGAGCTTTCTCAATTCAAACAGAAATGCGCAAATTGCCGAGCATCATTTTAGAGCATACTACATTTTAAAAGCTTGGTACTCTTGGTGCACTTAGCTGTTAGAATAAGAAGCAGTGATGTCATAAACCACCTTGCTTATTCTGGCTTTTATACCTTTTGTTCTGTTTGTAGTAAAAGTAATAACTTCATAAAGTGCTTTTAAACAAAGTCATGAGTAGAGATTTTCAAAATAAACAAAAATGAGATAAAAAACGTTACACTTTAAAAACAAATAGAACACCAATAGAAACCAGTAAAAACTTTAAAAACATGTAAATTTAGCTTTTGTCCTGATTGTAAAGAACTTTGTGATTTTCTTGGCTGCTCATACTGAGCCAGGATCCTCTGGAGGTTACTGCCTGTTAAGGGGGAGTTTTCCTCTCCACTCTCGCTACATGCTTGCTTAGTCTTGGGATTGCTGTAAAGTCTCTGACACAACAAGTCAGTGACTCGATGCAACCTGCTGGGCTCCTTATATAGGAAACTTTTTACTGATCGGCTTAATGACCTGAACTCAACTGGAACGTTTACTGAGTGAAGAGCCTCTTGTCGTGATTTGGCGCTATAGAAATAAACTGAACTGATTTGAATTCTTATTTGTGAAAGTTATAAATAAAATGTACTAAATCATGTTGTAGTTATTTGATTTACAGTAATTCTGCAACAACCAGTGAAGCATCCATGTTGCCTCAGGCTAAGTTGCTGTTAATCTCTGATGGGCGACGTTAAACATGAAATCATTATTAGCTCTGACGGCAGTTCAGGTAAATAAAAGGTTTCTCTCAGAATTCCTTTAATCGTTGTTGCATAAAAACAGTGATTTGGATTTGGATCCTGCTCAGACTCATTAAGCTGATGAGGCACGAGGACAGAACAGCAAAGATGACTTTGATAACATAAATTATGCAGCATTACACGCTGCTGGGTTTTCCAGGAATCCCTGATTTTAGCCAGACAGGTTGTAACAAGCATGAATCCAGCACCATTAATAGGAGCTGCTTTTTTTTCATCAGTCCTGCTGCAGGTTAGCCTCGCTCTGGTTTTGGCGTCGCTGGAGGTTTTTATTCAGAGGTGTTTCGTTCTCTGAGTACCAGTCCATCACTGTATCAGCTCTTCGTTTGCTTTTTTCCTCCACCTTTTAACGCTCTCGTTGCAATAAATCCATAATTCAGATGCATCCTGGAAGTCAACCTGCTGGCTGAGTTCACGTTGAGTGGTTGAGTTACCTGTAGACTTCACTTTTAGATGATCTGAAAACCTCTGATTGTGTTCGTGGACGTTTTAAACATTTCAAACACCCTTCTCTCTGTTCTAATGTCAGATGTTTTTGGGTTGTTGCTGCTCAAGGTGAACAAACTGAATCAGTGATGATTTCTAAAGATCAGATGGGCTTAATTTTTTTCTGTTGCAAAGAAGAGATCAAAAATGCATCCCAGTTTGGCCTTGCATCGCCGACAACAAAAGTGCATCCGGCTCCGCGAGCATTCGTATTGTTCCGTGCTTTCTCTCCATCACTTTTCAGGTTTTTAACTCCTGTCCCCTTGGTCGTTTGTCTCTACACCCCCGTCCTCACCCCTCCTGGTTTTTACATGTGCGCCGCTTGTCTCTCTTCCCTCCGTCGCTCTCTGCTCTTCCTTCACTTCCTCTCCTCCGCTGATCCCTCTGGCTGATCCTCAAAGGGAAACTCAGGAGTGAGTGGGACTTGAAAGAGAGGAAAGCATCGCGCTCTCACCGGCAAGGTCGTCCCTCGCTCGACTGAAAAGCAGCAAAAAACATAACGTTGATTTTCTCTTCCATCCACCTCTCTGCTTTTGTCCTCCATCACTCCTGAGTTGTTTGATATCTCACTTTTGCCGTCTTTCAGCAGGAGCCTGGATCTAAAGCTCTGAACGCAGACTCGTAAGCCCCCTGAGCTACGCTGTTACACCTCTATCTCCATTCCCTCTTCTTCTCTTTTCTCCTGCTTTTTCTCCCTGTCTTCAAACAGATCATCACTCTAATGTTTTCAGCCTTTCAGAGCGACGAGGAGGTAAAAAAACATGCTGAAAACCCCAACAGACACCTACGTTTTTACCGATAATGTGGACTCTGGCCGGCTCGTCTCTCTGATGGGACTTTATTTGCTGCTTTTCCTGTAGAGTTTATTGATTATGAGAAATAAAAAGCTCCTGTTCTGTCTGTAGGTTTGCAGATGCACCTGCTTAAGATTCAGCGTTCGTTTGTTATATAATGTTTTACGAGACGCCTGGAAGAAAATGTACTGTGAAAGCGACGGTGGTGTTGGGAGCCTTTCCCTCCCAACTCGTTTAAAGTAGCTGTTAAATTGATGTCGACGTTTAGAGAGCATAAGAAATGCAGGCTTTGAAGGCGTCTTCATGCTGAATTTGTTGTGGAGCTAAATCAGGTCTTTAATAAGTTGTGTTGGAGTGGAGGTCATGGTTTTATCAGGTCTAAAAATACGGGATTCGTGGCTCCCAGTGGGACGGAGAAGTAATAACAAAGGGCAGATGGGTCGGGAGGATCAAGTGGGTCAGGTGGGAATGTGTTGGCTTTATGCAAATACAACAGCTTTAGAGAATTTCTGAAGAATCTCATCACACACCAGTCCCAGTGGAGGGTTTTAAACACAGCATCAGATATTAATGCTTCTCACAGAGAAAATGAAGATCATTGAATCGTTTTGTTTGCTTGAGGCAAAACCGTTTAAACTTCCTTTCCAGTAATTTATCTGAGCTGTTTCTAAGGTTGGACCAGATTGATCATGTTGTTACTTTGTGGTTGTGTCTGCACCTGGTTTGAGTTTCTTTCTGGCAAACGAAAGCTTCTTTTAACTCTCCGCTCTCATCGACTTCCTGTTCAAACACAACTGGTTTCTGCTTCTCCTGCAAAGACCTTTAAACTTTTAAATCTTCACTTTTAGGAAAAAGACCCAAAAAATCAAATAAAATTTTATTTATGAAGCACTTTTCATGACAAAATCAGCACAAAGTGCTTTGAATAATAAAAACAATACATGCAGATTAAAAAGCACAGCCTTCATACAGCACTGTAAAATTAAAAGTACACTCACACACACTCATGCATACACACAGGGTGTACACACAAAGACCAAGGTGATCTCCATGCCAGATAAATAAAAGTCTAGTGTGCTTTAGTAAAATATAGTAATTAAAACATAGCAGAAAAAACAATCATTTAAAAGAATGATTCAGCTAAAACAAATAAAGTAGATTCATTAAAAGCCAAACTAAAAAGTTGGCCTTGAGCCTCTTTTTAAAAGCACCAAGAGTCTGCAGCTCTGAGGTTCTCCAGCAGACGAGGGCCGTAACGGTGGAACGAGGTTTCACCGTTTCTTTAAGTTCTAACTTTTGGAATAACTAAAAGGACGGTACCGGAGGACCTCAGTGTCTGCAACGGCTCATCGTTTAAAACCAGATCAGATAATTAAGAAGGACATTTAAAAACTACTAAAAGAACTTGAACTCAACCCTGGAGCCATGCAGCGATTTCTACACAGGTGTAATATGTTCCCACCCCTCTAGTTCTGGTCGGCACAGAAATCACCAGAACCAGAATTCAAACTGAAAACTAACTCAAAAACTTATTCTAACACGTTTTCTGGATGCTGGATGTTTAATTTGAAGATTGTGGTCATTTTCCATCTTTCTGATGATTAACGGTTTCACCAGATCTAGACCCAGCGTCTAACCGGTCTGCGATTGTTGGTGGAAAATTGTAAACTTCGCTTGCTAAGAGCGTTTCCAAAACATCTTTAAACGTTTGCAAAGGTTCTCAGTTTCCTCACGCTTCTGTGTCACAGGAATGTTCTAAGACCGTTTAGGAGAAGCTAAATACCAACATGAAAATCAAATGATGGTGAATTAGAAACTGAGACACAAAACACTTTGTGGCTGGAAAAGTTGCACAATTGTCTCAATTTGTTTGCAATCAAGTCATGAACTCCACATGGACTGGTCGTATCGAAGGTAAGATATCAGTTTAGTGTGATTCCAAGTGAAATGTGTCTGAAACGCAGTCACAGCCCTGTGATCGAGTTCATCAGGGTAATTTACAAAACAATGCTTGGCCCTCAAGCTAATGCCATGTTAGCCTTTCTGCAGAGACGAGGAAGGGTTTTTTAAATAATGCTCAACAATACCAGTCAAGCTGCACTTGAACAGTAAAAAAATAACAGGATTTCCTTCCATCTTCTGCCTAAAACTGTTAAACACAAATAAAACAACAAACCCACTCTGACAATAGCTCTGCAGCAAACTTTATGATTTCCGAACTGAATATGAAGACGGATTAACATTTTAAATATATGTTGTTATTAAAGACATTTTGGGTCTCTTGATAAGTTTTTTAGAAATATACAAATTTGATGAAGTTAATTAAATCCAGTGATCTAGAGTTGCATCACTGCATTTGTTTAGTTGTTAGCAAGAACAGCTGGTCTGCAATGGAATGAAACTATAAATCTAAAAAAGAGAAAGACGCTGGAATCAGTTTGATGCTCAAACGTGTGGACAGTATGTCAATGGCAGGAAAAATGAAAATACTAATCATAAGTGATGCTTTTCATAAACTCCTGCCGTGAAAGGTTTGTGTGGTCTGACAGTAGGAAGTGAGCAGCCACCAGGTTGGTGCTGGAAGGGAACGTCCCCTCTGGCTGCGGCCTGCAGCCATAAAAGTGCTCATTAGCACGGCTCATTGGGGCTGTACCTGCAATAATGAAAGATTAAAGCACGTAATGAGTTTGTGTCGCCGCAGCTCCCGTCAAACTCTCTGTTTATTTTTGGCTTCTGGAGTCGTCATTAGGAGACGCTCATCTGCAAAGACTTTTGATTTCCCCGCTAATTTCGAGCCTCCTTCTCTGAGCGTTTCGCATCCAGACTTTTTTCTCTTTTTTTGTTTATTTCCACTCTCGCCTCTCGTTTACCTGATTTCAATGTGCCCATGAGACGAGTTGGATACATCTCTCCTTCCCCCAGAAAACCTGCTGCATTGCATAAAAGAATCGAGTGGGCACCGTCTCTGCCCCCAAACCAGATTTAGGAGCCCAGAAAAATCAACACAGAGAGACAGTTTTAGGCTGCAGTGCACTAATGTTTGTGTATCTGCATTTGCCTGTAGGTGCCTGAGTGTGTGTGCGCGCGTGCATGTGTGTGTGTGTGTGTGTGTGCACACATGTTTTCCTGCCTGCTGATGTGTGAGTGTGTGGGTGTACGCTTCGTATGTGTGTGTCCCTTCTCCGGGGTCTGTAGAGGTGTTTTATGGCCTTTGAAATTCGCTGCATTTCAATCAGATATTTTTTCCAAGGTTTTGTGAACGTCTTGTCACAGTCAGAAATTGTCAGTCTGATAAAATAAATCCACCGTTAACTCGGAGAAAACAGACGCGACAGTGGAAGACGTCGCCGCTGCCTCTTCCTCCTTCCTGTCTCCTTGAAGACTCCTGCTTTAAATGTTTCTCTGTGAATCCGTCTGAAGGGAGCTTCGTGATGCCGCTTTGTTTTTGAAACAGACTTTCCTCAACATGCAAGCTTGAAAGTAAAGAAAATCACAGGGATAAATATGCTGAATTTATTGTTTTTGCACCTTGGAAAGAAAGTAAAATATTCACTCAGGATGATGTTTTTGAAAAGATTTTATAAAAGCTTTGGAGAAGGGACAGTTTAGATGTGTTTTCAACAATTAGGGGACTGTACCAGTCACAAATACAGACACTCTTACCCGAAGGAGCCTGGACTGATTGTTGCACAAAAGAAAAAATGACTTTTTGAATCATAATTTTGTAAATATAGATAAAAAAAGAGAAGAAAATAAAATAAACGGATCAGATGAGCATCATAAATGTTATAATAAACATCTTTATTAGATTGTTTTACATGATTTTTGATTTATTTATGTCATCTCCAACTACAATACCAAGGAAATGGACCATATTCTGTTTCCTAGCGTTACAGTTAACCTTTTAATTGCTCCAATAATTTAACCTAATAATTTCAACACCCACTTGTAACATCTGAGCTTTTTTAATTGCTGATATTTTTTTAAATAAAATAAAAGCAAAATTCCTCCATTTATTTATTTATTTATTTGGACATAATACAATAAAATCTCGTACTCGTACATTTATGTTTTACTGGCAGATGAAAACATGTAAAGATGGTTATTTCCATGATGGAAACACTGAACCTGTCTGCTGATTAGATAAGACATGATCATAGATCATAAATCATACATTATTTAATCTAGATTGTAGGGATGCAAGAAAATATCGATACGGCAATATATCGTGATATTTTTTCCTGCGATATTATATCGATATTCAAAAAATGTGTATCGAATTTTTGGAAGAATTTACATGCAAACATTTGTGTATTTTCTTTTCTTTTTTTTGTGCAATTCAAACGCCGACCGCTAGTTGGCAGCAGTGTGCAGTGGGTTTTGTTTCCACCATTGAAATGTTAATCCCTCTGTTATGGTTCAGATTAGGGATGCTCCGATCCGATCACGTGATTTTCTAAAGATCGGAATCGGGTGAAAAAGATCGGCGCCTCATGCTTGCCCTGTCACGGGAACACACATCACTCAATAGAGTCGCATAATGAGGACGTAAACAATTTGAAATATGAGCAACTCCACTACTTTTAACTATAATCATAATATTAACATGTTTATTATCAATGTACTTCCTAAACAAGTGTTGTTTTGGCAGATAAGGAAATGACATAAATACAGAAAACAAAACCTAAATAATAATTTAAAAAAATTAAAGGAAAACTTGGATGTGTATTCCCTTTTTCTTCTTATTTTAATGCTTTGCTGAAGTATCGGATTGGGACTCGGTTCGGCAGATACTCAAAATCAAATGACTCGGATCGGGAGCAAAAAAATGTGATCGGAACATCCCTGGTTCAGATACCTCACGTTGAACATGTTACGTATCCGTTTGGACTGTTATTGAATTGTTCTACAATAAATTCAGTCTAAAAAAATCGCTAATATCGTCTGGCTGAATGTATATCGTATCGTCTCCCCTGCATCATGATACGTATCGTATCGCCAGAATTTTACCAATACACATCCCTAATAGATTGTAGGTCTTTTATTGTGAAAGTGTATTTTTGTGCAGGATGACATTTTGAGTTGGACCCTGCAGGCAGTTCTTTTTTTTAATTCTCTGTTTTTCCCTAAATGCATTTATTTTATTCTAAATATATAATTTTCGCTAAAATCAAACTTTTTAGCTCAAGAAAGAAAAACACACTTTTAAGTTCATAACATCTTCTTGAACATCTTTAATCACCAGGCGGCTGCAACACGTTTCCTCTCTCTGCATCTCAAAAGAAAGCGGACCACTTTTCATCGCTTGCTGCAAAAGCACAAAATGTAAGGAAAGGGTAAAGTGAAGGGGTCGGGATAGCGAATACAAACATTTTCTGAAAAACTAAAAATATACTTGAGAGTATAAAAGTTGTGCCTGAAGCTTTAGTTAATCTGATTTTATCCAAACGGCTGCTGTGCGGAGGATTTGAGTTATTTCAGCGCTGACGGAGGAGGTCACTAAGTTCTGTTGCCAAAGGCCAAAGGTGCCGTGCCTTGTCCAGTCTCAGAGGAACCACGAGATGTTTGTTAGTTTGACCCTAACCGTCTACAAGCACGATCTGCAGCCTTCCAGGCTTTAAAAAAACCATGAAGGCAATCAAAATGGAAATGTTGCTCCTTTGAAGCTGCATTTGAATCCCCAAACAGTTCTTCTTGGTCTCATCTTTCACTTTGATAATGAATCACAGCTGCCCTCTTTCCATTTGAGCGTTGATCTGTTCTCACACGGCTCCTGCCCCGCTGCTACACACCCCTCCTTTTCCTGCTTTTACACACACAAACAAACAAACCGAGCCTCGTCACCGTTCACCTGAGTCACAGAGGATAATCTCTCCGTTTGATGATGTCACAGGCATCCCTGTCACTGTACGGCTGCGTGTTTACATGTACACAGTCTACTGTAAATATGTCATGCAGTAGGTTGGATCGCTCTGAGGGTTCGAGTTAAGCAGCATGCCTGCATGATGACTCCAGTGTGTGTGGGTAGTGTTGAGAGTGGTGTCACCAGTGGAGACAGAAGCAGGGACTCTTCAGGGTGCCACTTGGAGAGTAAAACACCATTATGTCTCCATTCTGAGTCCACCCACAGCAGGCTTCGTTTAAAGCACTCACAAGGCGTCTGAGAACACTCGTTATTAAAGCACACAGGGCTTTTTCAGGAGCAGCTTACATATTCCACTTCCTGTTTTGCAGAATCAAAGCTAGTTTGTAGTTATTGTAAAAGATCCTAAAACTGTATCTTTATTTTATCAGGACATGATCAGACATTATACCCCGGGATTCAGCAGCATTGTTGTCTTTCATTGCAGTTTGCAGACGTCCTTTGTGCACTTAGTCTGGCTCAGGTCCGGGCTTTGACCGAACTTTTGCAAGCTGTGTTTGAAATCATTTTTCCATTGGTTCAAGCTTTTCCTGCCAGACCGATGATCTAATTTAATTAGGGATGCACGATATTGGAAAAAATTCATATTGTGATTTTTTTTTCTAATCCTGCAACAGTTATTGCAATATTTTTTTAAAAATCAAGGAATTTTCTGCAGAGAACTTGAAAAGAACTTTAAATTATTCTGTACTCCTCCCATCCTGTTTGGCGGTTTACAGGCAGGACTTAACCAGGTCTGCCAGGTCGAGTCAGTGTTATTTTGCTATGTAGTACAGTCATAACTGTAGCTAACACAGTAAACACTCAGAAATGCAAAATAAAGTCCAACACGCCATTCAAAGCCTCATTGACAGAACAGTCGTCTCGAACAAAAAGTGTCTTTTTACATCCACCAGGAACCAATTCATGTCCTCCAGTAAAATAGTTGGTCCACTGAAGTCTTATGTCCACAAACCAGCATAATGAACTGCTGAAAACCTTTGAAATTTCCTCCAGATGCATCTTTTTCTTAAGAAGTTTTCATCCTAACTTCCATTAGCATCCTCATATTAGCTTCAAACCTTTACAGCACCAACCCTGACACCTTACCTGCTCCAGTAGGTGGAGGGTTTCCACCTCTGCTGAGGCAAAATCTTCAGTCACATATGTAGCTGAAACAAGTTACGGCGCAGTATATTGTTGATAGATCCATCAAATAGTCACTGAAATTCAGAATACAACAAAGTCTCACATTTTTTAATCACACAACCCAACCGCTCGTGTTCCGCTTCCATGAACTGATAAGAACTATTGTGATTGGTGGAGCACTGCATGTCAGGAACCCTCATTGGCTGAGAAAAGTTGAGTTAATTCACCTCTGACATCCCGATATCACTATCACACACACGTACTTTACGATGTTAAAAGATGCAGTTCTACATTTGACTCTAGAAAACGTTTGATGGTCAACTGAAGGGTGTCCAGGTCATGACCACGCCAGAACCATCAGCCCTTGGCTGCTATGAGCCAGTTTGGAGAAAACCAAACCGGCTGCAGTGCATTATGGGTGAACATTTCTACGTTGGTCTAATTTGTCTAAAGGATATTGCAGAGCACTCTGATGATACCGAAACAGTCTAAACTTGTTGATTTAAATCTGATCTTGTCATTTATTCTGATGCGTAGAACCATGCCACAAGACTAAATAGTTGTTCGGGAATTGAAGTTAATGTTTTATGCGTGGCAAGATTTTCTCAAATCCTGAAGTTTTAGATGTTTGGAGCAGTTAATTATCCTGAATCTTCCTGTGTTCACATCCATCTTCAAGTCTAAAACCAACGTAATCCCAAAAGCACCCCGTTTGTTCCGAAGCTTGCCACTGACACAAAACACACCACCGTCTGTTTTGTTGCTTCTGTCTGCATTTCCATCTGAATGATGTGGAGCTATTCTTAGATCTGTGGGAGGATAGATGGGCATCATTTAGATTTTCATTTTCAAAGGCTTTTCTCCTCGTGGCTGTGAGCCATTTTCAATCGACCATTTGTTGGTGCACAGAATAATGCTAATTATGTGCACAAAGCCTACTGTAAATGGTGGCTTTGGAGTTCTTAAGAAAAGGATTTTGACAATGAAAGAGGCTTCATGACATGCCCTGCTTCCCTCTGAATGGGGCCTTATTAATATTCATCTGAGCACCAGTTAATGGCAGCTGTTACACGCCACATGTTTGAGTCTTTGAGGAGCGTTTTCACTCGTGTCTTTACATAATCGTGTCAACTTCAGGTTGGTAAAAAGACATTTTCTGGGTTGATTTCCTCATTAATATAACCTGTTGGTGTTTTTCTGGTGACCTTGTCAGACTTTTTGTGGTTTTTGGGTTTTACACTAAAACTGGATTGCATCAGGAAGGGCTGCACCTTCCTCACAACTCCCACAGCCGTTCTTTGGAATCAAAGTGTTCAGTCTTGTGCAACTTTTCTTTTATTTGTCAGCCTTTAACATGGGAAAATGCATCAAACTCTTTCCTGGCTGTTATCGGTTAGTGTGGTATCATTGTTTATTTCACAGAAGACCCTACAGATTGTAATATAGACAAAGGTTACATCAATTAGTCCAAACTGGCTTCATAAATCAGCTGACCCAATATCTAAAGATCGACATCAGCCAATGGAAAATTGCTTGACCTTAACTTTTAAACTTCCTGTATCTTGGCAACGTTTCAGACGAATATTTAAAAGTGAAAGATGAGATTTGAAATCCTAAATGTTCATAAAAATGCAGAATTAGGGAAATTTAATCACCAAACTGATTTTTTTAACGTAGAAACTGAATCATATAATAAAAATTTAAAAGATTCAAATTAAGAATAAATCAGCAGATGTAAAATGCAAAACTTGCCCCGTTTCAGACCATCTTACTGAAAAATGATTTGGTCATATTTTAAAATGATGATATCTGGTGTGAAACCCTGACTATGAGATGAGTGAGCTAACACCACTCCAGGTTTTTGATCAACAGTGGCAAAATGAACAGTTATGGCCGATTTTGTTTTTGCTAATATTGATTAGATGTGGAAGCTTTGACTCGGGGTTGACTCTCAAATCACTCCGTGATGTTTATGCATCATATAAATTCATGCATAACCTTCCAAACAATTACCCCAGCATCGATTTTCAAAAGACAAAAGATCATTTCTAAACGTCCTATGACTGTTCTGCCAGAATGGAGAGGGGAATAAAAATAGAATGCGTTGGAAGAGAACCTCCCACCCCTCTATGTATCTTTAAATGAGCGTTTATAGCATTAAAGCAGTTTCCTAAGACCTTTAACCCATCCCCAGGGTATCCCCTCTGTTTTGTCCCAGATCACAAAAAAAAGAAAGAAAACCGAGGGAGTGACTCCGCCGGTCGGTTAGTCACTGGAGAGCTGCAGCAGCAGATTTCCTGATTAAATAAGCATGCGCTAATCACTAATGGAGCTGTGCTGCAGGATTAAATCAGAGAGACGTCAAAATAATAACTGAAGGAGAATAAAGAGGTTGCCACGGGCATGACTCAATCTTTGAAATCATTTCTTTAATTCCTCACTTTCAGGTGCACAATGCTAATGGGCTCCTTATTGGGGGGGTTGTGCTGTAGTTAACATTTACATCATGCAGGATCTTGCATTTCTCCTGCAGCCATGGAAATGATTTAATATAGATGTGGTTGGATCATATATAGTATGAGATCTAATGAGAATTTCCAGCCTAACTGTTGCATTTTTTTTCTTTCTGGTCAGCGCTCTGGGAGGCTCTTCAGCGCTCCACATCCCAGCTTTTCCCAGCGGAGGATGCCTAATTGATTACGTTCCTCAAGTGTGCCAGTTGCTCACCAACAAGGTAAAAAGGCAGTTGATGTTTGTTTATTATTATTATTATTATTATCATTATTATTAATCTTTGTGTTTAATGATGACAGCTTATATTTCATTTACATGCTTTTTGTGAGGCTGGTTTTCAGGTGTCGTATGATGCAGCATAGCAAACGTGCATGTGTGTGTGTGTGTGTGTGTGTGTGTGTGCATGTGAGTTTATGCGCGTGTGTCGGTCATATGCAGCGTGGGTGTACTGGCGAGCCTCCATAGGCTGTCAGAATGCTCTTTGGCCTCCACAGGTTGACAGGTAGACATGCAGCATGGACTCTGTGTAACGCTGTTTCCTTTGAGGCTAAACGCCCCCACCCTGCCCCACAGTACCATCTTTCACATACAGAAATCCTCCATTTCTTTCTCCACTCACAGTCTGATGAACATTTTACAAAAACTACCACGTAAGACCTTCCATGCTTCTGGTTTTTCAAGTCAGAGCCGCTCCTTATTCTGTGAAAAATGAACCCAGTTATGCTCAAAGAAAGGCTTTTGACTTTGTTTTAGAGAGCTAAAAGCTAAATTTCTACAAAGGCCAAGAGCTCATTTCAGGTAAAGTTTTAGCTTCATTTCAGGTAAAAGTTTAGCTTCATTTCAGGTAAAGGTGTAGCTTCATTTCAGGTAAAGGTGTAGCTTCTTTTCAGGTAAAAGTTTAGCTTCATTTCAGGTAGAGGTTTAGCTTCATTTCAGGTAAAGGTTTAGCTTCATTTCAGGTAAAGGTTTAGCTTCATTTCAGGTAAAACCTTTGCTTCATTTCAGGTAAAGGTTTAGCTTAATTTCAGGTAAAGGTTTAGCTTCATTTCAGGTAAAGGTTTAGCTTCATTTCATGTAAAGGTTTAGCTTCATTTCAGGTAAAACCTTTGATTCATTTCAGGTAAAGGTTAGCTTCATTTCAGGTAAAGGTTTAGCTTCATATCAGGTAAAAGTTTAGCTTTTTGTCCTATTTGTCTAGTTTGCAGTCAGATAAGCTTTTTATGCTTGATGTTAAAGCAAATGCATCAGCTAAAAGGAATAAACTTCACTGTTAGTTTTGAATAATCAGGTCAAAGTTCATCTCAGTTCAAAATCTTTATCTCAACCCAAAAGATTCGGCTGCGTTCATGGTACCTCCGAATTACTAAACAAAACCCGTTTTTTACTATTTTAGTTAATCTAATTACAGAAAGAAACAGGATTAAATTGTTTTAGTACTTTATATAAAAATAATGTCTGATGTGTTGTATTCTTATATAATAAAGTAAAAATGCATATGGGTATAGGTACATATACAGTCATAAAAGCAGTAAAACTAAAAGTACACGTGATAAAAGCTTTTATAATAAATAATTAAACCACCTGCTTTTACAAAAAAATGTAAAACTTTTTATGAAAATTTAAATTATTTGGAATATATTTCCTTGTTTGGAAATCTATATCCAACATCTGGCTCAAATAATCTGATTTCATCATGTAAACAGATTATTTGGGCCAGATTTTGCATGTTGTACTCTAAAGGTAATATGGAGAACTTTGTTTAAAGAACAAGAAAAGACTATTTTTGCAACAAAAACGATGCAATATAACAGAAATCACATAGCAACAACGTTTTAGATGACTTTTTAAAACAGGAATTTATGGTGACTGATATTTGGCTGAGAAAGCAAAAATAATGATTGGAATCATTCATCAGACCCTGAGAAACGTTAGAATTCTTCTTGTCCTTGAGGAAATAAAAAGGTTTTTCAGAAATCATTTTTAGAATTATTTTACTTTTTCAAACAATAAACTCGGCACTGAAAGAGCAGAGTTTTTTGTTAAAACGATCAAACATAAAATAAAACTGCTACTCAAGTAGCTTTAAGCATGTTTCTAAAAGATTTGTACAGGATTACATTTTCTGTTTTGTTTCCTGACTTTTTATTTGATGAGTAGGTCAAAGACAGCAGCAGGAAGTAAATAAAGAAGTATTTTATTCCTATTTCCATGTCTAGCACAGCAGAACTGTTTCAAGTGAGTTAAGAGTAAAGAAAAGGACATTAAAGTCCGTCTTTCTGTAACGTCCCACCTGATGATGGATTATTACACCCAGAAAAATAAAATGTGTTGTGCTTTTATTTCCTTTATTGGTAACTTAGGACATAAATAAATGCTCTGATGTAGAGAAATAGATGCATGTTGATTTTGATCTGTATTTTTTTCTGCTCACAGTAAATAGATGTGCTCAGACAACCAAACAGCATCCATTTTTATAAAATCAAATAAGAGATCAGTCACACTTTATGATATTAGGGCCGGGGGTGGTGTGAATGTGACAGAGATCTTTAATCACACAGCAGTCAGCACTACCGGCGCTGTTGCATCATGCTGCACACGCACACACACACACACATGTAATGGGTGTACGAGCGAGAAGTCATGGGTGCGGGCAGGTTTGAATACCTGCAGAACAAGATCACCTGTTTGCATCATTTAAAGCTCCAGGCAGCCAATAGGAGGACTTGGCCTGTTAACAGCTGGAACAGGAAGTCCATTCTTGGTGTGGGTGTGGAAGTTCAGCGATACACGCTCGCACACACACACACACACACACACACACACACACACACACACACAGTGTAATGAAATAAACAGCTCGTAGTGGCCTTGCAGCTTTTCACAGAGCAACATTGCCGCCTCCACTGAACCATGAGAACAAAAATGAACAGAAGCTTGAGTCACAATGGCTGTTTGTGTTTGAGACCCATCAAAAGCACAAGTGTGTGTGTGTGTGTGTGTGTGTGTGTGTGTGTGCACGTGTGTGTGCGCACTGTCATTTAAGTGAAGTTGATGAGTCATCAGAAACGTTAATGATGACGGATCGTAAACTCAACGTGAACCAGATAACTTTAGATTTTATATGTGTTAGTCACATTAAATAATTGTTTAAATTGATACTTTAAATATCAATAGTCTTTAAAACTCTTGTTTTATTTATTCTTCTATTGGACATTTAAAAAATGGCGAATTCAAGAATTGTGTCCTCTACTTTCTTTTAGAAAAACTGTTTTGTTTTAAAGGTTTTTACAAACTTTTCTTTCTTGAAATGTTTCATTTTTTATACAGAACCACCCATATGACCTCTTTAAAGGGATATTCCACCCCTAAGTGAAATCAATGTAGTCTGTTGCCATATTCACCAGCGTTTGATAAATGGGGGGAAAGCATTTTGTAATGAAAATGACTCAATAACCGTATCCACTGCAAATGAAAATAATAAGTAACACGAAGGAATTACCGGAGCGGATTTAGACTTGCGAATAATTACGACAAGGACATGACACAGCAGGCCCAGAAGTCACAAAACAATTACATATTATTTCTTCCCCTCTGAGGGACAAATACAGGTATTCTTATTCTTGCACTTTCATCATCGTGTAAAAGTGATCACACCGCCTACATTCCATTCCTACACTGTCACATGGTCAGCATCTTCCTGGAACCCAAACGGCAACAAAATACAAATAAACATTGTTTGTTAATATCGGCCCAGTTTACTTATCGGACCAGTGCGATGCGTTAAAAAACCACTAGGCCGATACCGATGCTGATGGCAATATGTCGCGCATCCCTAATTATTTTCTATGTGTAGAATGTTTATGTGCTATTGTTATAATTAACAACATAGTTTAAAACGGTTTGAAATGTGTCCATAAATCAAAGGTTTGGGTTCTAGGTAAACTAGTTTTGTACATGAATCCGTAAATGAATAGTTTTAATTATCAGAACCTCAAAAACATGAATATAAAGATAATCTGCTCTGTAAACTCAGACTATTTTTAAAATGTTCTGGGCTCTGATGTTCTTTAGTGTGGGATTAGACAGTGCAGTAAATAACACACCTCTGCTAAAAGAAAGAAAAAGAATCTCCCATTCCTTTACATCAAAGAGGCGGGGCTTAAAACTAAACTGCAGCCAGCCACTAGGTGGCACTTGTTTTGTTTGAGGCTTAAACTTCTACATTGTGTCTGTGTGCCTACTTCATATAGATGCTGATTTATTTTATAGAATATTTTCCAGGTTTGTGGATTATTTATTTGGCTCATACAAGAATAAAATGAATATTTAGTATTTTTTATATTTTGTCTCCCTCCTACTCAACTGAAACAGACGTTGACTCGTCTCCTGGTAGGAAATGTTGACTGGGCACAGCTCTGAAGTAAAACATGAATCGATCGTGATGAATCCGTTTTACTGAACCGATCACCTGCAGGCCTTCTCTAGAATCCAGTCAGAATATTATTACGTTATTGTTTTTGTCCTGTCCAGGTGCAGTATGTGATCCAAGGCTACCACAAGAGGAGGGAGTACATCGCTGCTTTTCTCAGCCACTTTGGGATGTGAGTCAATGATTCTGGTCTGTTTCAGGTTTTATTAGTGAATATGAAGCATATAGATGATCTGTGTGTGTGCGTGCGTGTGTGTGTATGTGTGTGTGCGTGTGCGTGTGTGTGTGTGTGTGTGTGTGTTACAGGGGGGTGGTGGAATACGATGCAGAAGGATTCACAAAACTCACCCTTCTACTCATGTGGAAAGACTTCTGCTGCCTGGTGCATGGTACGAACCAGCACAGATTGTTGTTTCTGAGTTGTTTAGATTCATTTTGACCTTCTTTTCTCCCGCTGTCCTCCTGTTACTAGTGGACCTGCCGCTGTACTTCCCCAGAGATCAGCCCACCCTCACCTTCCAGTCTGTTTACCACTTCACGAACAGCGGCCAGCTGTACTCTCAGGTGCAGGCGTCGTATCCCTACAGCCCACGCTGGGACGGCAACGAGATGGCCAAACGGGCTAAGTATGTCAACCCTGACACATTTCCTATATTTAAGTTTTCAGAAACGAAACGTTCTGCTTCACATTCCCGGGCCTGAAAATGTTCTATTCTTTTTTGTGCAGAGCGTACTTCAAGAGCTTCATCCCTCAGTTCCAGGAAGCAGCCTTCGCCAATGGGAAGCTCTGATACGTTTTCCCACCTTGTTGTGTCTGTAAATCCTTGGCTGTGTTTTTGAATACGGGAACGATGCACACGTTTGGGAAAAGTCACTTTTTTATGGAACGTTGTTTTGTCCAGGCAGAGGGAAGATTGATTCAACCTAAAGGTTATTTTTAGACCCAGAAAGGAGCTGGATGGTGACCCAGATGGGTTGTAAAACGCGTTAGTTCATTCTTGCAGTACTCTGTTTTGTTTCATGGTGTGAATGATGCTTCTCTACACGGATTATCGATCTTTGTTTACTGTTTTTTTATTGGTGTTAAAATGATCTCTAGCTTCCTGTTTCACCTTTAAAATGTTGTCTTTCACTGACATGGTGATGGTACTGTGAGTTACTGACATCTGGGTTTTGCTCGTATTTCTTTCCAGTAAAATGTGTGTTCCTGACTTGTGAGTCTGGTTTGTCTAGAAGCGTCTTTGACTCTTGGAAAGATCCAAAATCCTCAAAGGTTTAGTTGTCAGTGTGAGTTTAAAGAACCTTCTAAATGTTTATTTTGTAAAATAATAAAATCTGGGGCTTGTATATGTTTCTGCTGTTTCTAATTTGTTTAAAGTCATGATTTCGATGTTTCTGGATTTTATTTCTAACTAAATTTCCTGCAGCTTGTTGAGTCTCTAAACGAAGGATCGGCGTCTGAAACCAGACTGACGACTGGGACTGGGTAAGTGACTTTAGTTTCTCCTGTAGTTCAACATGTGTCCAAATACCACAGAACTTCTCGGTGGTGTTGCTGGCTACTCCCCCGCTCAGGTGATCGTTCCTTCATACCTGGGTTACTGGGTTCTGTTAGAATTGTTCACCTGGATCTTCTAAACCCAGAATTTTCACAGCATTCCTGAGGAAGTTTCCAAGCATTTTCAGTTTCCTCCTGACTTCTCTGGAATTTTGAACACATTTTTTAAAAAAATTGCAAAACAAATTTCCAAGAGTTGCAACTAGGGATGTTCCGATCACGTTTTTTGCTCCCGATCCGATTTCGAGTCATTTGATATCTGCCGATACCGAGTCCCGATCCGATACTTTTCAGGAAAGCATTAAAATAAGAAGAAAACACATCCAAGTTGTCCTTTAAGTTTCACTTGTTTAGAAAGTGCATTGGTTAAAAAATGTTTTAATATTATGAATATATTAAAAGTAGCAGCATTGCTCATATTTCAAGTTGTAATAATAATAATAATAATACATTTAATTTATAATGCACTTTACATCAGGTTGTTTATTCCCTCAACCTGCAGCTGTGTTGATCGGTGTTCCCGTGACTGGGCAGGCATGTGGCGCACCTGTCGGCAGGCTGACCTTTCCCTGCAGCACCTGTAGCTACCGGGCAGCTCAGGTGCTGCAGCAGACTTACAAACCCTGATGTTTTGCAGTCTTTTGGCAATTTCCAATCTTTTACACCCGATTCCGATTTTAAAAAAAACACGTGAGCTGGCCTGATTTCCGATCATGTGATCGGATCGGAGCATCCCTAGTTGCAACCCAGTAAGATACTCTATTTATTTCAGTACTGGTTCAGTTAGCAGCAGAGCAGTGAGCATGCAGAACATTTAGGTTCATTCAACAAGCAACAAAATGGTTTTCACCAAAGGGAGAAAATAACAAGCAACAGCATATTTATGAGTGTTGGTGCGTGACTGATGCAAATCTGCAGTTAGACATAAAGATAAAGAAATTAAACCAATGAAGAAATATGCAAAAAAACTCAAATTTGCATTCAGGTGTTGGAATGAAGTGTTGATATGAGAAGAGTTTGTTGGTTGGAACTCAAAAACGTCTGAATGACCCCCGCGTTTATTCATCTGTTGCATTTAAGCTTAGAGAGCAGGGCGTCGTGTGCATTTTGGAGGAAAAGAAAAGGCTGTGTGTGTGTGTGTGTGTGTGAGTGTGTGTGTGTGTGTGTGTGTGTGTGTGTGTGTGTGTGTGCGTGCTCGTTTGTTTTCATCATTAAATATGAGGCTCATAGTTCGGGGTCCTTCGCAGCCCGAGGCGCAGCCCTCTGCTATATTTATTGTCGGTAAAGCAGCAACTGTCAGGTCTAATTGAGAACTATAGGCTGAATGCTTCTGGGGCATTTAATAGCATGGAGGCTCTTAATAAAATAATTAAAAGGGAAGATTCTTTTTGTCTTTTCCACTGCCCCGCTCCGTGCTTGTCGCTCTAACCTTTCCCGACCTGCTTTCAGAACGTCTCCGCTGTCAGCCGCGGGACAAGCTACTCCTGATTTTGATTTTTTTTTATTTTACAGGGCCAGTTCAGAGGAGGGGGAGCAGCTCCAGTAAAGAGTAGTGGAGGTTAGCGTCTGGCTTCAGGCGTCTCAACTCCAAAAGGTACCGATTGATTTTCAATGGATGCGTTGGTTGGAGCGCGTGGACCCGAATCGTGTCAGATTAAAACACACAGAGTGGCTGAATCATCAGCTTGTCTTAAATTATTCCCTTGAATGCGTCGCAGAAGGTAAAGTTCACCAACTTGGAATGTCAATTAGAGCGAGCGTTGACTCCTGAAGTTTTCCTGAAGTTAACCCGAGCTGACGTGAGCCCTTTAGGAAACTTGTAAACACTTCCCCCGACAGTGGCTTCAGCCGCGCCGCAGTCACATCCAGTCAGAAAAAACAAGGTGTGTGTGTACCTAAACACAGCTCACCTTTACACGCCTCTAAGCAACTTACCGCGGGTTTATCCGCTGTAATGATCCTGTGGAGGTATCTTTTGAAGCTCCCTGAATCACAGTGCAGAGGTCTGCCAACCCTGGAAGCTAATACTCCAAATCCACTAATCCGGCCGTCTTTGAGAGATCTCAACAGCAGTCGGATGGATGGAATAATTACAGGCTGGGAAAATGAGTTTGGAATTTTGGGATGTGGGATGATTAAGCTGATGAGCTTTTTGTGGCCTGGCCGATCTCTGCTGGACGCGTTCAGGCGTAAAGACTTCTTCCTCTCATGTGGGGTTTCTGCTTTTCTTGGCTCGAGGTGATAAAGTTGATCCTTCCTGGTGGCGAATCTGCTCAGAAGTTGTCCTTTACTTTAATATTAGCATTAGATTAACAGCAGCTGCTCTGGTGACAACCCCATTAGCATGTAGCTTGGAGGCGCTAAGGACCTGCCAGCCTGGAGGAATGACAAGTGTGTGAAACAGGATCACTTAAAGCCAAGCACCTTTTCCGGACAAGAAACCCTCCTTTGACTTCATCCCAGAAGTCACGGGAAACTTTTGAGGAGCAGAGAAGCACATCGGAGGCGGACAGAGTTGCAGGGAAAGGGAGTGAACAGGAAAGGAGGGAAAGTGACTGCGAGAGTGATTGAAAGTCCTGAATCATCCTGGTTGGGAGGATGAGGTAATCGGAGGGAAACAAGGAGCATCCGAAAGGCCTGGATATGTCAGCGAGCGCTGAAGACGGACAGGCGCCTTCACCGGAGTTTGTTTGTCCAATCTGTCAGAGTCGCCCGAGTCTGTTTTTATCCTCACCTTTATTCATTTGCTCTGCAGCCTTAACACACTCACCCAGAAAGGACAAATTGTACTTCCTGTGAGGTACTTTCCAAATTCAGAGTGACACGCGGAGAGGTTTTTTTTCCCTCCTCGTCTTCGGCGTTCTCGGAGGGGAGGGATGGATTTCTGAGGCGATGCGGCGTAGGGTTGTTGATGCGAGCCATGTTGAGGATGATGGAGCTGAAAGGCTTAACTAATTTTGGAAAGAGAGCAGGAGGAGGAGAGCGAAGGGGGGATTTGGGGTCTTTTGTTACAGCCTGTTTGATCTGGGAATTCAAAAGGAGGAAAAAGACGCAGAAATGAGAGAATCTCTGCTCAGGTCGCTCACTTTACTTAAGGAACTCGGAGGGATGTTGCAGGCCCCCCCACACCCAGACCTTCAGATAATAACTGGTAAACCTCAGAGTGCTAATTGCTAATTACTCGTCGAACACGAGACGCCAGGAGAGCGTAGCTAAGCTGATCAGATGAGTTTTCGCCCAGGAGCGTGTAGGTTTTCCCGTTTTTGTCTGGTGTTCGGGGTGTTCCGGATCAGCTTGTTTTCACCGGCTCTTGACAAGATAAAGGGAGGTTTTTGTCAAAGAGGGGAGGGGGTCCTCCTCATTTCTCCCCTTCAGGGTGCGATGATGGAAACTTGATTTAAACCTTAACTAAAGCACATCCCGCAGGTGGTTTTTCCTCTTCAGTACAGCTCCGGGTGCTCGTAGGAAAGCTGCTTGGCTTCGCTTCAACGTGCACGATTGTCATAGAAGATGAGATTCAATTTGCTTCAAAAACCTGAAACTGGCACACGGCGTTTCCTCTGCATATCCTGAGCCGTAATGGAGTTTTTAACAGGAACATTTGGCTCCAGTTTGCAGAGCGTGATTGCAGAATTGCTTCATTATCAGATGATTTTGTGAAATAAGCATTAAGATCAGTCATGCGTTTTGGATTAGCTCAAGGTGTTTACTCGCTCTAATTTACTCCCGCCGCTCTGTGGCCCTTCTCCGTCGCTGCCACCCCCGTTCTCCCCCGTTTCCTCCCCCTGCTACCTGAGGAGCTGTCAGTCTGGATTGCGGCGCTGTCGTTTCAGCCTGTCAGGCTGAGGGACGCGTTCCCATCAGCCGTGGACACTGATAGACCTGTCAGGTGGGATGACAGCTGCAAGTGAAGACGCACACAGACAGGTACATGTAATGTGACAAGACTCCCGCGTCCCCTCGCCTCCCCCTCACTCGAAAAATAAATACCTATAAGTTGGAGGAGTGCAGGAGGGATGAGGACGAGGTTTCCTGACGAGTTGAGAGAAAGTTTTGCGTTGAGCCTGACGGGATGTGATGCAGCCACGTGAAGAAGAACAACGCTTTACGAGATTTGCATAAAATTTAAGGTCACTGTTTCCTGTTAATCCTTAAAAAAGGCAACTAAACCAGTAGTTACTGTTTTTAAGCAACTATTCCTCTGAGAGATTGACCGATATGGATTTTTCTTTTGCCGATGGTCGATTGGACCAATTTTCAAGGCCGACATCGAGACGTTTTCCACCTCATCTGCCTGCTGCAACATTTCTGAAGCTGAATCAGATTTTGAAAACTGATTGTAACTCTTGAATCTTCGTTTTGAGCACGGCTCGGTATTAAAATCAAACATTTAACCAAAGTGGATCAAACAAATCAATAAACTGACCAAATATTAAAAATGCAAAACAAGTGACTCAAAGGAAAGTCAGTGACAATAACGTTTTAGAGCTGTACCGATGTTTTTCAGGAACGTAAATATAAAATAAATACAACTTTTAGGGTAGAAATAAAAAATCTGTAAAAACGAACCTGTTTTATTTTCAAGATTCGACCAAAACGTCTCGTCAAAAGATGATTTGATATTAAAACAGTTGCAGGTGATTCTCATTCCTAGAAAAGGACAGGGCTTAAATCACCAAAATATTATCTAAAATAATTTTTAAACATGATATTTTCAGTCTAAACAATGAAGGTATTTTAATTTTGTTGCTATAAATGGTACCCACCAGCTGTTGTTTTGATTTGTTTTGACATAATGGCTAAATATATGTATTATTTATTTATTTATGCTTTTGCAGCTGCAGCCCACGGTCGTGCAGGTGGGTGCAGAGCAACCAAAACGAGTTCCAGGTGTTTCAGAGCTGAGGTGTGACTCACAACAGGTCCTTGACCAAAAACAGTCAACTCAAACTGTCGGCTTTGGTATCTATAGCTTCCAACGTTTGGTTAGAGGACAAGTAGCTGTCATAATCTGCATAACTGATTTTTAATGTTGACGCTCACGTAGCGTCAGAAAGCACCAGCGTCTCTGTAAGAAGTCGTGGCACGATGATTGATATTTCTGTTGAAGGTTGGGGTGTTGGAGAATAAAAGCCCCCTTTCTTCTGGCTTCGCCCCAAAGCCACGCCTCCAGAGTACAGGATAATGCTGAACAACCATAAAAATATAACCTTTTGACCCGTTGTTGGAACCATTTCTGTCGTAACTCCTCGTGTAACGTACCTATGGAATGGTCACGGAGCCTCCAGACTTCCGGTGTCAGTCCGGAGTTCTCCGGATTCTGTCCACACTAAAAGTTTAGGAGAGAGAGAAGCCACTGGGACCTAGATCAGAGATCCGCTCATGCTACATCTCCGTATAAGAATTTAGCACGCTAGCTAATATAGCTAGCCCAGCTCTGGCTTCACTTCCTGTTCAGCTGCTCCAAGCCGAGAACGTGTGATCCGTGCACATATAAGAGCAGAAGGGGTGGACGGTCAATCATTAAGGACGGGACGTTCACAATGATTGGATGAGGTTTTCCAGGATTGTACGTTTCAGAAGCGATGACAGTTATTCCCTTTTTTGACACATTTATTTATTGATTGCGATCAGCATGTGAAGAGCATTTCCACCAGTATGGCAACAAAAACATCTCCTATCCTTTAAGTTTCCTCACTGCTGTCACAGAAGAGCTCAGAAATGAGCAACAACGTGAACCAAAGCATGGCGTTGTAGCAGCGTGGCAGTAATTAGGAGAAGCAGTGAGATATAAATGGCATTCAGCACGTGTGGCCTCCTGCAGCAGCCACTCTGCTTCAGTGTATCCTCACATCAGTTCACACCCACTTCACGAGCTCCGTTCTGCACTAAACTGTTGACCTCCATCTGCCTCCCTGGCCTGGTGGGTCATGTCCCGAAGGATCGGCTGCAAGTACAAAAAGAAGTGCAAAGAAGAAGGTTGTTGCTGCGAATGGAGAAAGAGCAAAGGCTGTGAGGGGGGAGGGGGGGTGTTAATGGTGGTCGAGAGTGGGGGTGGGATGATGGGAGAAGCTCGTGCCAAGTGACACAAACCCCCTTTGGCAGCCTAATTAAATTTTCCACTTTTCAACACTCACATTAAGCCTCCATCGAGCTGGAAGGAATGGACGCACCGGAGGAGGAGGAGGGCAGGAAGGACCTTAGGAGGAAGACCAACCACCACCTTACATCCCTGACGATCAATGACACCTGAAATGCCTCAATAAGAAAATAATAAAGCTCAAAAGATTCAAGAGCAAGTTCACTGATAAATAGTTTTTTTTATTTGTTATTTTTGAAACGCTGGGATTAGAAAAACCAGAATTAACATTCATGGACTCACCCATCTGGACTCACGACGGGGAAGGCTGTTGGTGGTTTAGCGTCCAGGAAACAGCAGAGAACGTCTGGGCTAGTAGAAGCTAATCGTTAGCATTAGCAACTCCACCACACAGCAGAACTCCTCCAGGCTTGTGTTATTGGTGGAGATAAAACATCAACGTTGCAGAGCAAACAGAGTCAGTGGTAGAGTCGTGTTGCTGTTAGCCAATCAGAGGAGAGATGTCCACATATCAGGAAGTAAGACTCCAGATCCTGTCGTCTGAAGCTTATTGGTGAGTTAAGAGGAAACGAATTAATATTTAATTAAAACTCGAGCAAACCAGAAAACAATCAGTCTAAATCAGTCGTTGATGACCCTTCAGTATGCCTTAACCCTCATATAACACTGTACTTTTCTAGCGTTTCTACTCCTTGTGCACTAAAAAAGGCTGCAACAAAACTTCCTATAGAAATATTATATAATGTTTCATAAGTCTAAATTTTTTACATGAATTTAGCTTCAGCCCTCGCAAAATATAATAAAATATTTGCGTGTTTGTTGAGATTGTGTGTTAAGTCCAGAGGTCCAGGGGACCTGTTTTGGGGTGAATTGCCTCTGCCTTGGAGTGTCACAAATGGGCGTAAAATATGTTTTGCTCACTTTGTAATTTTTGTGTAATGTCATATTTTCCAAAAAAGTCACGATTTTAGTCTTTGTGCACAAAAACATGCACTAGGAGTGTATGAGGGTTAAAGTGTTGTAAATACATCTGAGCTTTTATTGTACTTGATTAACTCAAAGCCACTCAGCAGCCAGATTATTAGGTCTGCAGGGGAGAAAAATCCCAATGGAAAACGGTTTCAGCTCACTCCTTGGTAAAATGATTCCTAATCCAGGTTGCCCAGGTGTGATGGGCACCATCATCCAGAGCGGTTCTGGTGTGAATCCTCAAGATTTAAAACCGTGTGGGTTATTCTGCAGGGAAGCTCCATCACGAGTTCTTCATGTTTACTCAAATAAACGCCAGATTTCATCTGAAAACACACCAGAGGTAAACGTCCCCTATGAGCTGCAGGGCAGCTCCGCTTGGTTAGTAAACTCCAGGCTGCCGTTGGCTTTCTCGGGAAAAGCGCAGGGGAAGTGGTTTGTTTGTATTTCAGGTTTTAGGAAGAACCGGCCAGGTAGTTAGCAGAACAGATCAGAGGGCCTGAGAGTAAGTCATGATGGAGTGAAAATCCACAGCAAACAAGCACCACCCACGGATTGGGTTTAACGGGAAGTTTCTGGGAAGTGTTTTCAGACAACAAAGCAGCAACTGAGATGTTCCACGGTTTAAAAGAAAAAGGAAACTGTTGGTTTTAACCCTTTAGCGCTTCCAGGATCAGCAGCAGAAACCCATTAACATTCCAGTCTCCGACCAGCGTGCCCATAAATTACCCAGAATACCTTGTTGACGGACGCAGATAAACTCGGCCATTGTGTGAGAGCCGTTGTTATTTGATTTAGCTGTTTTGGGGCCGGAGACGAGGAAAACAACTCGCAGGAGGACCAAAACATCATAATAAGCTCGTTTTTGTCAGGCGGCCAACGTTTTCCTTTCCTCGGTGTCTAGAACAGAAGGGGGGGGGGCGTTTGTTTTCTTCCACTGAAAACAAACGGTCCGGTAAGAGTGGAAGGAACGTCTGGCTCCTGTTTGTTCGCAGGTGGCTGTTTTGACCCGTCGGTTCCAGCTCAGAAGTCCCCCGACCACTCGCTTGTGTTTCTTCTGCCAGACCCTGTTGTTTCTTCACTTCTTCCACCACACGCTCCAGCACTTCCCCTTCTCTCTCTCTCTGCTGCTTTTTGCCCGAGCAGCGTTCCATTCTTCTTTGTGTCGAGGCGCAGAGTGTCTGTGACGCACTTCCTTCCATTGTATCAGGAACTGATACCCTGCTCAAGTTACTGTCAAAAGTCACTCAGGCGTGTTGATTGGAAGGTTCTGTTTACTGGGTGCAGGTGATTTAACAGAACCGAGAGGCGTGTTACGGACCGACGCGTCCTCGTTTACAGCAATCACTTCATCTGTTCCTCTGCAAGGAGATCTGCAGCTTTTAAAAGATGCTTCCACGTCCTCATGTAGGCTTGGTTCTTCATTAAAAGCTGCTGTTATTAATAAAAGGCCAGAATGCTTTTGTTTCTGCAGCGACGGCGTCGCCGCCTCATCCAGCAGCCGTGGTGAGGATGTGTAGGCAGGTTTCAGACCCACAGGAAAGTGAGCGGTTCTCCCGACTTCTTCTCTGAACTCCTCTGATTGATTTTTTTACACAAGTGGAATCTCTTACATAATCAGAGCCCCGAACATAAAGAGGCCAGCGTGTTCCACTCAAACCATTTATTCTTCTAAATCATGACTTCTTTTCAATTCCGAGACTTTCTACAGATTCTAGAAAGATGGTGGAGAAACTCACCCGGCCTTTCCACCAGACGCCTAAGCGTCACGTCTGCAAAGCGTAGTGATTAGCCTCCGTTAGAGTGGATGGGTACGTTTCCTCCGGCCGCGAAGCGACACGTCCCTCCGCTAAATTTATGCTTCAAGTCTGTTTTTTATGCGCTACACTTCCAGCATGGGTCAAGCTCAGCTGTTCAGATCGGGCCAGACAGGAAGTCAAACACAAAAGCAGTGTAAAACATCTGGAAACTTTCAAAATAAAAGACACGTGCTGATTTCCAGCTGCTTAACTAGTATAAAAGAGTACATTATTACCTGTGAAACCTCCATGGTGGAAGTAGAAAGGCCGGTTACAGGATTCAGCCACACTGAAGCTAAACTGTGATTTTAATTTGTTTAAACATATTTTGCTTCATCTATTGTGATGATTCATGGCTTCACATCATTTTCCTAAAACGGTCAAAGTTTTAGATGCTAAAACAGATAATTAAGATAAATTACAATTTTATCCTGTTAGTTTAGAGAATTAAAATTAATTGTATGTTATAGCGGCTGCTGCTGAGGTAAACCTGGATTATCTCCCTTATATAAAACATTAAAAAAGAACAATTCCTTCATAGATTTGGTCAAAAACAACAAACTTCAGGACTTGTCTGTGAGGAGTTTGTGTCAGCGGGGCTTCTAACCAGGATTTATGTAAATCTTTGTCATCGTGACGTCATTAAACGGACGTTTTGGTCATTATGAGACGTTTTAGGTGTAAAAGTTATGAATAATTCAAGTTTCCTGTGTTCCAGCAGACACGGTGACTAATAGCGAAATAAATTCTTATTCTGTGCAACTTCCTGTAACTCAAATTACAAAATAAAAGAAGAGAAATAAGCAGATAAAAAATATCAAATAAAAACTCAAAGATTTTTTATTTCATTGGGAAAAATTATGTTTTAAAATGATGTAAATTAATAATATAAGTATAAATAATGAAAATGCAATAACATTAAACATTTTATCCAAACATCCCATTACTGTTTAGATTTTATTTTAGTTTAGTTCTTTTTTTTTTTACTAAAATAAACGATGTTGGTTTGTTTGTTAAAAGGTGGAAAAAAAAACAATTTAATAATCGCATCCTGAACAGCCTTCGTTTGGAGAAATAGAGTTCACAAGCTTCGCTCTAATTCCATAACCATGTAATAAACTGATGGGGTTGTTTAATTTTACAACATTTTTGCATCATATTTAGAAGATTTGAGCTTTTTTCTTAAGCAGACGATGTTAGCTCATCAGTCCTGAAGGACTTCAAAGCTTTTTCTACAAACTGAGGCCGATCAGGAAGCCGTCAACAAGGTAAGATGATAAATTTCTGTATATTTTACAATGAAACACTTCAAATGCAGAATTTCAAACACTTTGGAAGAAAATAAAGCTCTTATGTGGACTTCAGCTCTTTTGTGTAAACGATGTTTACCTGCAGGATGCAGCACCGCTGCAACAATTTCACCCTGAAGCATGTCTGACTTGTTTCTAGATGCATTTGTTGTTTTTGCTGCAGAAGGCGTCCTCACTGGAGGACAAACAGCTAATGAATCCATACTCTTTTCTTCTCTCTCAGGAGGTCAGCCGTGTTTAAACGATCCCTCTGCTGCTGTTGTGGACTGCTTTGCATGAGTAACCAAGGCAACAGGTAAGTGAAATCACTGATGGATGCTTATACTTTAAATCACAGGAGCTATGTCTTGTTCCTGCACAGTGGGTAATCCTCACGCTGCCGTTGATTAGATTTCTGAGTCCAACTTGCACAAAAATACCAAAAGCATGTTTACTCAGATTTCTGTTACCCGGTGGTGTATGCATGTGTGTAAACTGTGTTTTAAGTGTGTTACCAGGCCAGTGGCTCAATATTAAACCCTGCTGTCAGTCATTTTGATTGCTATTTAACCCACTCGCTGGGTCTTAGTCAGCACTTTGGTGTCTGCGTGTGTCCTGGCAGCACCTGAGCCCAGAGATAAGCCACGCTGATCGTGTTGAGCTGTTATCCAGGTTAGAGTATTACAACATGACAGGTGGATGACGCCGTGCAGGGAAAAGAAAACAAAGCCATGCAAGAGAAGGGAGGAAACAAATCTGAACTCTGTGACATCCAGCTCAGGTGGAACAGCTGTTTGCCTCTGAACAGCGAGGTGACTCAGGCTGTGGAAACACACTCATGAGTAGCTCCAACTTCACTTGTTTGTCTTTTTTTGCAAGAGCAGGTTGCTCAGCATCTATGAGTGCATGAGAAAACTCACCTGAGTCACACCTAGCAGAAAACACGACCACAGGATCAGAGAGCTGTGGTGATTCAGTCACATGCTGACAAAAACTCCATGAAGGAGAAGAAAAATTCCTGTTCAGGATTAGTAATGAAAGGTTTGAAACAACATGGAGGAAAAGGGTTTTTTATGCAGAAAACCTAAAAGCTTTACTGAATTTTTGTGTTTTTTCACAAGACTCCGATTAGTTTAGAAAATAAAAGCATGAAACCTGATTTCCTGACATCAACACATAGATGTAGATTAAACACATAAAGAACTTTTTATATCATAATTATCATATTTTTTATATTTGTGCAAAACAAAGAAATAAAAAAAACATCAAGACAAGTTTTTATAGTTTTTTCTATGATATAAATGACGTCACTTTTGTCTTATTTTATAACCCTTTTTGGCCAAGATGAATACAAAAAAGTAAAACTAATAATTCCTTTAATCATAATTTCTCTTTTATCCTTCAACAAAAAAATACAATATTTAAGGATTCAACAGAATAGAGTTGAATTATTCATGAATGTCTATATTTTCTGTCACTTCCGGTTTTGTTTTTGCATGTTTGGTTTCAATAACTCAACTTTTTCTTTGTCATAAAATCTGATTGGGGACGTTTTTTGTCCCTTAACATAAAAATAAGTTAATATTAAAATAATGTGTTTCACTCATGAGCGTTTGAGCTGGATCAGGAACCCGGCCTTGTGGTTTATTTCTGTTTTCTATTCTCAGAGCTTTCACCCTAAAGGACCTGAGCTCAACAACCTCCTGATTCGGACGCGTTAGGCGGCACCTGAAGGCAGCATTAGGCACGAGCCTTTTTGCGTCACGAGCACCTGACGCCATGGCCAGGTAAGTCTCCCGCGTGCATGAGGGGATATAATTCCTGGATGACGCTGTGCGCGCATGGCTCCTTATGATGTGTGGTTGTTGGACGTGTGCGCGTCAGTGGCGCACGAGCTGCGCACAAACTGACCCTTGCGCCTTTTTCCCCCACCTGACCTGACCATGAACCTTTGGCCTGTTGGAGCAGCGTTTTGTTTACTCTCTGGGTGTTTCTGATCTTTTGTTTGTTTGTTTATAAACGTGAGAACCGAACTCTCGTCGGAACACTGTCAAACCGTGTTTTACGCAAACTGGCGCAGAAGGGAGCAACTCGAATCATATTATGGCATTAATTATAGGACTATGGCTGATTAGATTTCCCCAAGCACTTTAGCAGAAGCTGCGTCGCTTAGCAACAGCAGTCATGTTGAAAAGCTGCGCCGCTGGCAGATTATAAACACTAATCACAAATTAGTATCACTCAAATAAAGATTTAATACACATCTGGGTGATTTCTGGTTCTGGGAAAGCAAAGGGGCTCAGCGCGCAGCGACAGTGAGACGCAGGAACCCTGGACAGGTCTGACGCGCTTTGGGCAAACATCTCCGTGAGCGCGCGGTCACCAGAACCCCTCCTGCAGACGCAACTCACCAAATGAAACTTTGATTCATTTGAGCCTCTCTTTTCTTTCTGGCAAAGGCGCGCGCAGAGAACAGCTCCAGGAGCTCCGCTCAGCCAGTTGCAGCGACGCAGATTAAAAATGGAACCGTGGCGGATTGGATTACACTTAATAGGACGTTTTATTTCGCCTAACGTGTCACTTTCTGGGCGCCGTGCCCTTGTTTTCATGAGGTGCGTCCGAATTACAATTAGCCCACATTTCACACATTCCTTCTGAAGCCTCCTCGCTGCTCTGTGCTGACCCAGTCCTTAAGTCTGACCATGCGCGGCGATTTGTGCCAAATCTCCAAATTACGCACAACGCGTCGGTGCCAAATAACACAAAAAGCTCAATTGTGCGCAAACACTGCGTGTCCGATGATTCTGGGCGCTGAGCTCTTGTGTCAGGATTCGTGCACGGATGGAAATCTTTTCTGTTTTAAGGCCTCCTTGTTTTTGTTTTTTAATTTTCCGCTGATAAAAGAGCGAAACCGGACCTTTCTGAGAGCTCAGGGTCCGGAGCGCAGCGCGAGAGGGGAGGGAATCCCTCCAGAATCTGACGCTTCCTCTTTACCAAGGAAACCCACACGCGCGCTCTGACGCAACTGCCCATTTTAGGAAACATGCGTCAATGGACCGAAGAAAGTCAAAGATGGCGAGCTCCAGCGCGCGCGCGCGCACTGATGTTCCGGCTTTAAACAGCAAAACACCTGCAGACGCATTTTCGTTGCTTTCACCGTGAATCTGGGTTCGTGTTGAGTCTCCGGTGTCCGCCGGGAGAAGAGCCGGTCGCGGCGGATCTCTGCGCTCCGCAGCAGCAGCGACCCCTCCCCGCCTGAAAGTAGCAACGCCCAGGCGTGACGTCGGTGTTTCGTTGTCGTTGAAAAGCCGTCGCGCTTCTTCATAGTGCCATTGAAGTGAGTCATCTCTAGGAAGTGGGGTGAAAAGGGAAAGAAAAAAAGTTCCGTGAGCAGCAGAGAGCTCGGAGTTAGAGAAGACGGCGGAAAATATTCAAAAGCTTCAAAACAGACTCGAGTTTTTAAAGCGAACCATCACCTGCGTGAGTCACTCTGACTTCTGGATCCGAGGTGCGCTGCTGACCTTAACTTCAAGTTTGCGCACCAGAGACGATCTTTAGTCTAGTCTGGGATCAGAGCCATAAAAGCACAAAGTCTTTACGCACAGGGCTACTGCAAAAAAACCATAAATAATAACTTACATGGTCATGTTTTAGGGCAGAGTTGCACTTTTCCAGCTATCTTTCTTATTTTTTCTTGGATATTTTAATTAACAACGTCTCAGATCTGAGGATTTTCCCCGTTGGTGCCTTTTCGTTGCGAGGAATTTCAAGATTTCAAACAGAAAAAAAGGCTCCAGAGCTCCAACAGTCTACTGAAACCTTCCTCCTTCCCGGATCATGTACCAGGACTACTCCGGGAACTACGACACCTCCTCCCGCGGCAGCAGCACCTCTCCGGCCCAGCCAGAGTCCTTCACAAGCGGCAGCAGCACGATCGGAAGTCCGATCTCTACCTCAAACTACCAGGTAACACAAACATGGCTGCTCTTCAGGTGCGCAGCCTCTTAGGAAATGTGTGTGTGCTGCATCCATTTATTGTGTTTAAATGGTATTTCAGTGGGTCGCCACCATCCAGCAGCTGTGGGGTTTGTTTAGTTCACGTTGAAATTCTGTCACACCGCTTGTTTGTTTGGATGATGTGGAAAATGTCACCGACGCGCGTTTAAGTGGCGAAAAATGTGGATTTTACGCACACAAATGAACCATTTATCCACCAGAACCAAACGGGTTTCAGTCAAATGCATCGTTTTGTGTTTGTGCAGAAAAAACATGAATTTGTGAGCGTCTGATATCCAGATGTGAGATGTTTCTGCCGCTCTGGTGCCCTCCGTCCGCTAAGTTTGCAGCGCATTCGGGCTATTTTTGAGATTGCGTCCATTTTTTCTTGCGCGCACGGATAAACATTGAGATAATTCACGCTCCGCACCTCATGGGCTGTAAACAAGCAGGAGACGCAACAGGCGCGGATCCCGGGATCAGCCCAGACCTGCACTGGGTTCAACCTGAAGCTGGCGGATCTGTTTTGGTGCTGAAACATCGGGTCACGGGCTGGATCCGACCAGACAGCTCTCGGGCCGCGCGGCTCATTTCCTCCAGCTGGAAGCGCGCTCAGACCCGCAACAGCGCGATCAAAGCCCGCACTTCCTCACTGAGGAAATGCCAGCTTAGTAAACCACCCTCCACTTCACAGGGAGTGTTGGAACGTGACGAGTGTTTATTCCCAAAAGTAGGACCTGGATCCGGGAACATACCGTTTCCCCACGCCCCGGTCTTGGTACACTTCTCTGGAAACGCGTCAGGCGCGCGCAGCGTTACTGTAAACGACTTTTGGCCCGAACCTCCGCTCCTCTGTAATCATTCACTCAGAGTTTTCCATGACCGCGCGCCGGAACACCCCCCACCCCATTCCCGAAACAACATTTTATTACACCTGTAGAATTTTTATGGCGCTGAAAGTATGTGAGGAATATTCCCAACCCGCAGACCCTTCTCCAGAACGCGTTTGGGGAAATTTATAGCTCCTAATATCTAATGATTGTCCCAGCTCGCCTCCTCCTCCTCCTGCTGATCGGAACCGAGAGGGATTCACATGTGCTGAACAAATCCCAAACACAATGAGTCACCAGATAAACAAAGTCCCATCGGCTGCCGGGATATCCGACGGAAAGTCGGGAATAACGCGTAAGGACGTGCGTAAATTAGGAACACTGGTGCGCGCGCGTGTTTATTCATTTATTTTCAGCCTCACATCATCTAAACAACCATTTCTTAAATATTCAATAATTTTTTCTTTATGAAAAGTCTAATCTGTCCACAAGCGTCCAGATCTGGGCTAAAGCAGGACGTGTTCCAGTCCAGATCTGGGCTAAAGCAGGACGTGTTCCAGTCCAGATCTGGGCTAAAGCAGGACGTGTTCCAGTCCAGATCTGGGCTAAAGCAGGACGTGTTCCAGTCCAGATCTGGGCTAAAGCAGGACGTGTTCCAGTCCAGGCTGCTGGTTTCGGCCTGCTGTAGTGAAATGAGAGGAAGTGGACACCTTGGGCTTTCCCACATGATTCACAGCATGTGTCACCGTTCCACTCCAGGGGTTACAGTCTATGTGGATTGAATCATTACTATAAAATGTGGAAAATGTGTGAATTTGATCATGGTGGGTGGCGGTGGCCGCGTTGGTGCTGCCTGTGAGCAACAGAAACTAAGATGCTTATGGGATTAAATTGCATCCTTTAGCCGCTCATCAGTTCCCCGGCTGTGCATCCTCTCCCCGTTTTCCTGTTTCTCACCACCTGCTTGTCTCTGTTTTTGCAGAAGTACAGGGTTGACATGCCTGGCTCCAACAGTGCCTTCATCCCAACGATCAATGCAATCACAACCAGCCAAGACCTGCAGTGGATGGTGCAGCCGACCGTCATCACCTCCATGTCCAACCCCTACTCCCGCTCGCATCCGTACAGCCACCACCTGACCAACGGGCCGGGGCTGCTGGGGCACAACACCCTGGCTCGACCCGGGGTCATCCGCTCCATCGGTGACACCAGAGGTCGCCGCAAAAGGGACGAGCAGGTGAGTGGCACCTGAAGGTTTTCACACGGATATCAGACTTCTCATTTTAGTAACGTCTCTGTTGTTCTGCACAGCTGTCCCCAGAGGAAGAGGAGAAGAGAAGAGTGAGACGTGAGAGGAACAAGTTGGCCGCAGCCAAGTGCCGCAACCGCCGGCGAGAGCTGACAGAAATGCTGCAAGGGGTGAGTTCAGAACATGCATGGATCACACATGTAAGCAAAGGGAGGCAGATTTGTGCTGAAAGACTGAGCTCCACTCCTGCTTTTAGAAGCTGGCTGGACTGGTTTGACTCTAAGTGCGAGGTCTGAGTGAGGAGATGACAGGCGCTGAAAAGCTTTTTGTCTCGGGCAGCTGCAGACAGAGGTTGGGCTGTCTCACGGCTCACAGACAGTAACGGCATCTAAATGGGCTAATTAGTGGAATTACAGTGAGGTTTGAGCTTGTCAGGTCACAAAGAACAAAAAAAGCAGGAATGGAATGTGCTGCAGGCAGCCGTCTGCATGAATACAGGACGTGTTGTGAAGGAGCAGAGCTGCTGGAGATGCTCTGCAGCCAACATCTCCACCGTCCTCCTGCCACCTCAAACCCAGCAGAGGAGCTGAAACTCAGTCCCAGCTCACGTCACGCCTCTTTGCTCCCGTCAACAACTTCCTTGTACCTTTGCCCGTGAGTCAAAGTTCTCAGACAGCATGTCGGCTTTATCTCTGCTGCCTCGCAGCTCTGTTTCTGTCATCTGATTGGTCGACGCTGCAGAAGTAGATCTAATTCCTCCTCAGAGACACAAACAACCATCAGGCTGCTCGAACTCCAGCTGCAGGATGACATGTTGGTCCAAATGTTTTATGGGAAGTGTAACTAAAAGCAGAAGCAGGCGAACACTGCCCTCTGTAGGATCTCTGGGGAATCACATCTGCTGCTTTTGAAAACTAAAATATTCAAATAAAAACAGCTGGCAGCAGATTATTCCTCCTGTTCTCAGCTCTTTTTGGATTAAAGTGTTTAAATCTGGACCTGAAACGCCTCTAAAACACGCAGAATGAGTCAGAGAGGAAAAACATTCAAAACAATATGAAAAAAATAATGTTTAAAATGTTTCTGGAAACCTTTAGAGCTCATTTTAGTCCCGTATCTTAATAAATCACAAACACAACTTAAAAGAGGGAAATTGATGAATAGAAATCTTTAAAATGTGGGAATTTTTCAATAGTTAAAAAGTTTTTAAAATATTTTTTATCCTTAGCATTAATATTTCTTTAAAAAATAAGGGAAATGTTCTTAGTTTTTGTTTAGTGTCAGGTTAGAAAATATTAAATATACAAAAGAAAAACTGTATAAATAAATATTTCTTAGATAAAATAACTTGTTTTGTTTATTTTTTATCTAAAACACCTTTTATCTTTATTTTATATATTTTTTGTTTTTTTATATTTAAAAAAATGTCTTTTATTTTGAAAATATACTTATTTACATCTGCAGCTTCGTTTTTTTATATTTGTTTTAACAGATTAAAACGTCTTTATTTTCTTTTTTGTGTTTTTCCTTCGTCTCTTCCCAAGCCCTCCTGTTCCTCCTCAACTCATGTTTGTTTTTGCCCAACAGGAGACGGAGAAGCTGGAGGAGGAGAAGGCGGACCTGCAGAAGGAGATCGAGAGCCTCCAGAAGGAGAAGGACAAGCTGGAGTTCATGCTGGTGGCCCACAACCCCGTGTGCAAGCTGCCCATGGATGAGCGCCACCAGCCGCAGCAGTGCGCCCCGCTGCCGCTCACCATGCGCCCCAACATGAGCTCCCGGGCTCACCTGAACCAGGTGGTGGTGAAGCAGGAGCCCGACGACATGGAGGACGACAAGGTGGGCAAAAGCCAGCGCTCCGTCATCAAGCCCATCTGCCTGGGAGGCGGCGGCATCAGCGGCGGGATGTACTGCCCGGACGGAGACAGCCTGAACACGCCGGTGGTGGTGGCGTCCACTCCCGCCGCCACACCGAACGCCCCCAACCTCATCTTCACCTACCCCAACATGATGGAGCCCGAGAGCCCGTCGCCCTCCTCCGAGTCCTGCTCCAAGGCCCACCGGCGCAGCAGCAGCAGCGGCGACCAGTCGTCCGACTCCCTCAACTCGCCCACGCTGCTGGCGCTTTGAGCGCTTTGGGGCGAACACGAACACTGTGGCTGAACTCTGCCCCCCCCTCCAGCGTCTTTAAAGCACACGTTAAAAGTCCAGACCAAGCAGAGCGCGTGAGCCGAGGGGACGGGGGACCCACAAGGGCTACGCCGCGCTCCCACTTCGACCATTTCAGCTCCAGAGCGTCGCCCCGTTCCCGCCACGTCTGAAGAACGACGCCGCGCCGGTGCGACTGCAGCCAGAGAACCTCCTAATATATAGAGAATATATAATAATATATATTTTTGAAAACATGGAAGCAAAGCCATGTGGCCCAACGACACTTGCACTCCGCCAAGACGAATCAACCAATAAGTCGCTGAGCGAGGTCGGCGCCTTTCCGGGATTTCCGAGGAGAGACAAAGACTTCCCGTTGTCTGTTTTTCCATTTGGACTGTGGATGAGGCGGGTTTCTGCTGTGACCTCCATCATCTCTTTGTATTTATGGCCTGTGCTGGTTGAATTTTGTTGTCCTCTATTTTTAAACCTGCCTGTAGAAAAGCAGCGTCTGCCGGGCGACCCGGGCGCCTCCTCCACGCCGCCGACCATTGAGCCAATCGATGACTAGCTCCTCAATACTTTCTACTTTTGCCGTAGTGGCTTGAATCTCCGGTAGTATTGTGTGCTTCTCCTCAGTGATCCTGTACCCGAACTCTACGTTTCTGTTTCTTTGACGTGATTGATGTCAGGGATTTTCTCTCGTGTGTTTAGTAGATCGTGACGAGTGTTTGCAGGACTGTTTCAGGTGGTACTTTTTGCCTCGCCGCGTCGTCTTTTTTGCTCAGACATTTCAGAAAGTTTGGACGAATCCCTCCTCCTGCTTTTGTCCCTGAACAAACTTTCTTTTTTTTATTTCCCCCTGCCTCTCAGGGGCCGATCAGGTTTCAAAGAGCCAAAAACAGCTTTTCCAGGCCTGCGTTCCATCAGTCTTTGTCTAAAACGGAGGGGTTTTGGCCAAACTTGAAAAAAGAAAACAGCCACGTTGGTCCAGACTGTCGCCAGCTGCCAAATGATGTCAACCCTGTTTATATACGGTGTTTGTAAATCTGTCACTTTTAGTAAAGAAATGTTGAAATTCTGCTCAGATGTGCAGGTTTCTGGGTGCGCGAGGTACTGATCGGATCCAAGCCAGCGCTTTTTAGACGAGGGGGTGAAGAAGACTTTTTCTGCAGCTGGTCTGATGTGAAAGAGTTTCAAACGAAGCAGACGGAGCAGCCATACCTGAGACTCTTTGTTTACTCGAGACATTCCAGAAGGGGGTTTTCAGCAGGAGCCGCCATCTTTGATTGAACCCTTTTTAAATGTTGCGCCGGATGCAGAAACTACATTTTGCAACTGAACACGAGCTGCTGATGCACGTGGGCCGTTTTTGATTTAACGTGACTCAGTGTTTAATGCTGTGACACACGGAGGAGTCGTCGCTCGCTGCAGCATAAAGAGACGAGAGGAAAACCAAAAGCATCGTTTGTTTTAAACGCCCCTCGACACTCGTAGGAAAGCCATCGACGGTAGATCAGCTGCCGTACGTGTCATCAACCGTCTGTCAGCTGCTTTTTCTCCTTTTTCCAAAATGCTTTACCTGTTTAAAATGATTCAAAATGAATAAAAACAGCAATATGTATAGCAGTGTTTGTTAATTTAAAAGAGTAATAATAATAAAATAATTTTCAAGTTGGAAAAAGTCTTTTTTGTTGTTATTGTCCTTTAAAAATCACCGAGGAAATTTAATTAATTTTATTGTATTGATGATTTCTACACTGTAAAACATTTTCTACTTTTGTTAATTTATCTTTTAAAAATTAATTTTTTAACAAATGATGGATGAAAGCTTTATTTTTATTATTTTAAGCAAAAAAAAATTTTTTTGTATTAAGTGACAAAATAATAAACTTGAAGGAAAAAGAAGCAAATTAAAAAAATTCTTACATATTGTACCTTTAAGTTGGATCTATCATGAAATCCAAAACTAAAATATTAAGAAACAATCAGCTGTTTATTTTAAAATAAAACTAACAATTTATAGTTTTTAAGAATTATATATATATATATATATGTATATATATATATATATATATAAACTATTCATATAAAAACTGCCAGAAAAGGTCTGTTAAACATTTTTCCAACCTTTCAAGGCTCGCTTGAGCCAACAATTATTTTTTAATCTCCGTTGAGACTTTTTTCTGGGTAAATTCAACATTAGAGCTGCTCTAGTCACAAACTAATAATAATAATCTGATCTTGTAGAGGTTCTGTGGTGTAACTAAGACCCAAATCCAAGCAGACCTCTGGAAAAAGAAAATAAAAAATGTATCTTATTTTTGTATTTACTTTGAACAAAACTAAAAATCCTGGGAATAAAATATGTAACAATCAACTGAATAAACTCGTTTAGATGCTCTCAGCCTTGATAACATAACTGATAACAGCACACAGGCCCATCTGAGTAATTCAGTGACACAAACCAGGTGTGATGATTAACAAATTAGCAGCAGGTGTTCAGGAAGAGGAGAACACACTAACAGCAGCAAAGATAACAGAACATAAAGGAAAAACTCATCTGATTTTTGTAGTTTTCAACCTACTGAGATGCTGAAGACTTTTACACATCCTGGTAAGAACCATGAACTCTCACTAAAACATAATTGTGTTGCTTTATTTTGAAAGTACATTTAATTAGCACATTTAAACTTTTTGTTGATTTGATGCATTTTGGGTCACCTAACTTCTTTAATATGAACTTATTTCAATACCTAAAGTCCTTCAACATTAATTAACTGAGCTTAATGATTCTAGTGAGTTTTATTTATTTATTTATTTTTACATCTCAGTAAATTCAAATTGATGAAATGTTAGAATCCTGACAAAATATTAAAAATGAGCAGAAATGATAACTTTGCTGTTGGAGAGGCTGAGAATTTGTGTTCATTATATTTATATGCAGTCAATGATTCGAACGAGTATTTGCTGCCCCCGTGTGGCCATGCTGGTGTATTACACCTGAACATAACGTTAAAGTCCCAAGTCATCATCAAACATCAAACAAAAATTACATCTCCACATTTGACCCATCCCCATGGTGGGGAGCGGTGAGCTGCAGCTGTGGCCGCGCTCTGGAACTATTTGGTGGTTTAACCCCCCAATCCAACCCCTTAGTGCTGAGTGTCAAGCGAGGAGGCATTGGGTCCCATTTTTCAAAGTCTTTGGTATGACCCGACCGGGATTCGAACCCCGATCTCCCACTCCCGGGGCGGACACTCTACCACTAGGCCACCGGAGCTGGTCATAAGCAACATGAGCAGATAAAGCCTGAAGTGCAGAAATATCATTTTTCTGTTTATGCCACCTGCTTGTTGCTCATCAGATTAGATTTTACTTTATCAGTAACTTTAACCTTCGTGTTTACAGTTTTATAGACATTTATTCTCTGGTGAAGGCTGCTGGAACGCTAGACTCAGTGTAACAGGACGTCACAGCTGGATAAACTCAGAGTCTAAGTGCTGATTTAAAGCTGAAGCCACGGGCTATTTACCGTTCACCTGCAGCATAAATGTTCTTCAGCTGCTGGTGAGGAACCAGCAGAAACCTCATCAGCAGATGGAGCACGGTGGAGCCTTTGCAGTAAAACTCTGATGTTGATTTAAAAAATGCTCGAGGAAAATAAATAGCTGTAATTCAAAACTTCATTTAGGATTTTTAATGAACAATATGAGTTTGTTCTTCTCTGGGGCACAAAGTTGCACACACAATGGAGTCCTGGAACAGCAGTGATGCATCTCAAACACTTTTAATTTTGTACAGAAAATTTTAATTAATAATTTTGTGATTAATTCTGAACTAACAGACTTGGATAATTATGGTTCACTCAGAGCTGAAACCATTGAACTCTTCTATGCATTGTTTCCTCTTTTCTCTCCAGTGTTACTTTTGACCTTGACCAGGTGAAACAAACAACAAAATCTAATTTTTATTCCAACAGTTGGCTGAAACTTGATGCAGCTTCTCAGAAGACCAGGTTTTGTTTGTAGGAACTGGTGCTGAAACTCTGAGATGAGTTTGACAGGAATTGTTTAGAAAGGAGAAGATCCGACTTCCTGGGAGAACCTCATGCAAACATCACATGACCTCTGTTCTTCTGCACGTTTAATTATTTCAGAAATGTTGTGCAGACACGTTTAAAAGCATATTTTTTATTTTCTATAAAGCTTGTCAGATGTTCAGGGACGCTTGACTTCAAAGCGTCTCTGCTGCAGCTTGGAGAACTTGTTGAAAATGTTGGTAATCGGCAGAGCAACAATCAGCAGCCCACAGACGATGCACAGAGTCCCGATCAGCCTCCCGGCTGCAGTGACTGGCACCGTGTCGCCGTAGCCCACTGTGGTCATGCTGATGGTGGCCCACCACCAGCCGATGGGGACGGTCTGCAGCTCCGACTCTTTCGATTCTTTCTCTACGAAGTAAACGAGAGCAGAAAACAACGACGCGCCCAGAGACAGGAAAAGCAGCAGCTGGCCCATCTCCTGGGAGCTGTGACGGAGCGTGGCACCGAGGGAGCGGAGCCCCGCTGAGTGACGGGCCAGCTTCAAGATCCGGAACACTCTCATCAGCCTGAAGATCTGCACCACTTTACCGACGTTCTCCAGCTCCGTGCTCTTGTCTCTGCTCGCTCGATCACACACCACGGTCACATAGAAGGGAAGGACCGAGAGCAGGTCGATGACGTTCAGCGGGCTGCACAAGAACTTCATGGCTGAAGGTGCAACAAACAACCGGAGAACAAACTCTGCAGAGAAGAACAGGATGCAGATGTTCTCAATCAGGTCCAGCACCCGGTTTTCAGCGTCCAGCTGATGGAAGTCCTGCATGCTGTTCAGACACATGGCGATGATGGAGATGATGACCACGCTCACAGAGGCCCCGGCCATCGCTTTAGCTGAGGAGAACCCAGGATCCTCAAGTCTAATCCAAATGGTCCTGCGAACACGTCCACACCAGGAACCTTCAAACGTTCCTACCTTGTCCTCCAAAGCTGACAGCTCCTCTGCAGAAGAGCCCGAGCTTTGGAGCTGGTCCCAGCTTGTCTGCTCCATCAGCTCCAGGAATCTGCTGCTGCAGCACAAGTCCAGGTGACGCTCTGGGATGCCCCAGTACTCCATCTCCTGGGAGAACGAGACCACGCACAACCCGTCCATCAGGTGGATTTTCCCCGTCAGGTAGAAGTTGATGACGTAGCAAAAGAAAGTGGGGTTGCGGTCGAAGTAGAACTCCATCTCAGAGGGGTTGAAGTCATCACAGAGCTCCAGGATGGCGTCCCTGGAGCTGCAGCTGAGAAGTCGACCGAGGCGCGTCTGAGGGAATCTCCTCACAACGGAGGGATCCAAACGCCGCCGGAATCCTCCAACGTTGACGTTAATGAGGCGTTCATCAGACTGGTGAAGGACCTGACTGGACATCATGATGTTCTCTTCAACCAGGACACCTCAGTTTATCTGATCACATCTAAACAGCTTCACATCAGGGAGTTGGGTTTCTGATAAATTACCTACTACGGATTATCTTTTCCTCCTGTTCATAATTCTTCCTGTAAGAGGATCTCGTCTCCCGCGCGATGCTCCATCCAGAGTGGCTGCAGCACAAACTGAAGCAGGACTCGGCCAGTCGCCGCTAAACCCTCCTCCAGAAGATGTTTAAACTTTAATGTGGGATGCAGCTGATAGTGCTGCAGCTCTTTAAGGTGTCCAGCATCTTCATCTAAACCTGCTGCAGAGCCTGTTGGCCGACTTTTAGCGTCTTTAGGTGCAAAATCTTTTTTGTTTAAATTGGTAAAAATCTGTTTAGCTCCATGAATCTGTGTGAAGCACGTCTTCAGACGTGTGCAGCTCGGGGGGGAGGGTTGGGATACGCGAGGGCTAAATCCACTGAGTTAAACCACTCAGTTTAAAAAGTTAATGGTGATCAGAGACGCTCACGTTAAAACATTTAGATTCAAAGTGAGGGACATAAAAAAAGCTATTTTAAAGCAAAACGGCTCACAGGAGGCCCGTAAATGGACCCGGAGAGACTCGCTGGGAGGATGCATGAAAACTTCATGACATCTGCAGCAAGTTAAAAACAGAAAAGCTCCATCAGAGCTGAGATGGACGAGTGTCGGGGTCATAGGTCATGAGAGACACGTGAGCCGGGCTGCATCTTTGCAGACATGTTTAAAACAAAGATGCTTTAAAGGCAAAAACATTAAAGAAAATGTTCAGAAAATAATATTTGTGTTTAGTTTTCTACCAGCAGGTGGAGGAAACGGTCATGATTTAACTTCAGAAGAAACGGTTGCATGAGTCAGAACTAATCCAGGTTCTTCTACTCAGTGAGTAAAAACCCTGATGGTGAAATTTAAACATTAAAGAAAATGTTCAGAAAATAATATTTGTGTTTAGTTTTCTACCAGCAGGTGGAGGAAACGGTTGCATGAGTCACAACTAATCCAGGTTCTTCTACTCAGTGAGTAAAAACCCTGATGGTGAAATTTAAACATTAAAGAAAGTTCTGGTTAAAAAGGTGAAACTCTAACAAAATAAATATAATAAAACAGCAGATTGGCACAAAAACATGTTTAATGTGAGTTTATGTTCACTATAAAACATTAAAATATCTCATATAAAAGCGTTTTAAGCAGGAAGACGTCCAACAGCATCAGGAACAAACTCCCCTTTCACAATAAAATCCTGACAGGAAGTGTGTGTGTGTGTGTGTGTGTGTGTGTGTTACACCGCAGGACGGTGGCACAGCGGGCAGTAGCGGTATCTCCTGATCTCCTGCTCCAGAGCGCAGTGTTTGCACACGCTGCACATCCAGAACTGGAACTCGCGGATCGGCGCGCCCGTCACGATGCATGTGGGAACTTTCCCCTCGGAGCTGGAAAAATAAAACAGCAAAAGTTTGGAAGTGACTTCATCTTTCTAATTCCAACACATTCTTTGGAGTCCCTGTCGTGTTTGGTGTCGCTCACCCCTCCGAGCCGTCCTCCCTCGCAGCCCGGCTGTCCCTCGGAGGGTGTTTCATGAAGATCTCCAGGGCCAGGTCCTCGTAGAGCTGCCGCTGCTCCAGGCTCAGACTCTCCAGGGATTCCAGCTTGATGAAAGCCTTGGAGCACGTCCCGAAGGCCCGGCTGGCGGCAGAGCAGAGGGCGAGCAGAGAGTAGATCTCCACAGCAGGGATGACGTCCTCGTATTCATGCAGGTGGAGAGCTGGAGGATTGAAATCAGAGCAAAGTTGGACTTGATCTCAGGCTGGGAACGAGCTGATCCTCAAGTCTCAAAGCTCCCTGAACCTAGACGGTGGTGTAAAACAGCAGCTTCATCCAAAGATCTGCTCAGCTCTGAGTCTCTGCAGAAGATGGTTCCAAACATGATCGCGGTGACGCACCTGTGCGCACGGCGTTCTCCGTGTGTCCCGAGTACAGCTGCCTCTGAGCAAGCAGGAAGAAGTGGTAGGCTTCTGCTCCACGCCAGGCGTTGTCGATAATACGGTTGTCTGAGGAGGTGGCGTCTTCTTCCAGGAGGCCAGCGAGGGCGTACGTCGCCTGGTTACATAAAACGCTGCACGAGTTATCATGTTTATCATATCAGAGTAACGGATCTGGAGGTGGAGGTGCAGCCAGTCACCTCTGATTTCCTTCCTTTGACTTTGCTCTGCTGCGACGTCTTCACCTGCTCATGGAAGTTCTCCACCAGCTGCGCTGCCAGCACGTAGAGCTTCTTCACCCTCAGAGGCTGGCTCTTTCTCTTTGCCTCCTCGTCTGCGATCTGCAGAAGGAAGCCATCTTTTTACACAAAAACCTGCTGTCATCGATGAAATCTTTACATTATTTCTGATGATAACGGGTCACTCTGAGGTTTTCTGAGGAGCTGGCAGACACGTGTGAGGGAAACCAAACTCTATCATAAATCTTCTCTAGAATAAACAGGTTAGAACACATTTCTCAAAGTTTTAAAATAGTCTAAATGCAAGAAAAAGAGGAAAAGCAAAGCTGAGCTCACCTTGAACATGAGTTTGGCCGCATCCAGGAAGTGGTGGGCTTTCCGGTACAGCTCCACCGCCTCCAGGGTTTTGTTGTTCTCCAGGAGATGGGAGGCATATTTGGAAAGAAGGGATTTGATCTCCTTCATGTTGTGGGTTCTAGCTAGTTCCACGGCTCTGTTCCACTGGGAGGAAACACAAAAACCTTTGTTTGGATTTGGATTTTTATCAGAAAATAAAACTGAAACCTGTTGAATCAAAGACCATGAGGGTTAGCAGGAAGCTGCTCAGAGCCTGATTATAATAAAACACCAGCACTGATGCTGCAGAAGGACAGAAAGAAAAATGGCATCAAGATGTGAAAAAACTTCTCTCTGATCTTAAATTTCATCCTTTTTTCTTTTCTATGCTGTCTTGATCAGCGGTCGTCTCCATCCGTGGGAGGACAGGAGGTGCCACTTCCACACGTCCTATAGAAACGCCGGCGCCACGGCTTTTCTGTCCGTCTCTCACCTGGTTCAGATGGACACACGTGTCGACGGCAGCTTTCGGCTGGTTGCACTTCAGGTAGGCGTTCACAGCCTGCTCACACATCCCCACGTTGGTAAACATCTGGCCGATGGCCTGCAGCGAACACACGGGCGGTAAAAGATGCTGCAGGACTCTCAGAGAGGACAGAATCCAGGTTGGGAAGTTGGACTCACTGGTAACAGTTTGTTATTCTCTGGCAGATCTGAGGTCAGCTTCTCAAGGCCGTCGTAATTCTCCAACATGTAGTAGCACTCGGCGAGCTTCTCATGGTGGCGGCCCTGAAGGTAGTACTGCACTGCGTCGACCCTTAAAGGAGGAAACGGTTCAGTTATTTAGAATCCGACTTCTTTTATCTGATCCTCTAAACATTTACTAAAGTTCTCCAAACAAAAGAAACAAGTTCATAACCTTAGTGGTGCCTCTAGATCATTTATGAACATTCATCTCAGCTCTTTGAACAACCTCAGTTGGGAGAAACAGAGTTTGACAGTAAGAGTTCTAGTCTGACCTAAAATGGGTTTTTCTAACCAATTTAATTTCTTCTTAAACATTAACAACACCTTAAACTTGACACTGCATACTGTCTAGAGTGGATATTTGCAGCTAAAACTAGCTGCTGAGCTAGCTACTGTAGCACTGGAACAACCATCTCATAAACTGTTGTTTGTAAAAACAGATGCTCTGTAACGGGCGCCTTGGTGACGGTTTGGTCGACGTTTCTCTAACCGAAGGTCATTAGAGGAGCTGTTTTACAACCAGTAAAAATAAACTTAAACCTACTTCAAAAGTTCAGAACCATCGTTTTGAGATGCTTCTAGCTCGGACGTACACATGGAGACGTTACGTTGTAAAGTACTTTTTAACTTCGACTGGAAACAGCACAACCGTTATGTTCTAAATGAGGAAAAAGAAGACTCAAACACCATTTCTGCCTATCAGCGAAGTAGTCTCCTATGCCGATGTAGGCCTGCTGCAGCAGAGCGTCGTCGCTGGCTCCAGAACCACTCTTGAGCAGCTGGAGCACCTTGAACCAGTCTCCCAGCTTGATCCTGAGGTTGATGGCGAGGTCTCTAAAAAACAAACATGGAGTCTCGTGTAAAGACCTAACCTTACTGACTCGGCATTAATGAAACTGAGGAGGAGGGCGTACCTGCGATCCATGTCCAGGTACATGCGCTCGGCTTCCTCAAACCTGCCGAAGTAGGCCGCCACTTCGGCTTGCTTCATGGGCTCGCTCTGCAGGTTCCCCAGGTGCTTGACGAACAGGATGCCCGGGTAGTCCTTGCAGTGGACAAAGGCCTCCTCAGCCGTCTTCAGATCCAGCTTCTGGAGGGCCGCTTCAGCCAGGAGACGCCTAGCAGGACAGGGTTTAGCTACCGCTGGTGGTGACGCGTTTAAACTTTAGCTCAGACAGGAAGTGGCTCCAGTTTGAACATTTTAAACAGAAATGTTTAATACACTCAAATCTGAAAGTGAGGGTTTGTTTTTCACACTAAATCCTGGAGCCTCCACCAGGAAGATCCCAACAGGAAAAGCAGGAGAAATCCTGTCGCCACACACATCAGAGTGTCACATTTTACATTTACCAGAGTCTTGGATGAGGGTTGTCCTCAATAAATTGTGAAGCGTCTTCAATGCCAACTTTCTCTATCAGAGCGCGGCTGTCTCTCAGGGAGCGGATCTCAAAGTTTATGAGGTTGTCTTTGTTCGGCCGCTCCGGGTCCTGAGAGGGAACATCCCATAATGAGCTCATCAGACGCCGTAACCTTTACTGTACAAAGTTCCACACAAGAGCTTTTTGTCCTCGGTTTGAATGTTTTCACACAGCTGAGGTAAATTAAAGGATGATTCCACATATTTAACTCTGATCACGTTTTAGTGCGTTCGTTACCTTCATGACTTCATCAAGCAGCACTGACTTGATTTCCAGGTCCTCGAAGCTGCAGATGTATCCAGATGTTTGAATCGGCTCCTGTCATTAAAAGATGGCTGTAAATTAGAGATGTTGTGTTTTTATTTGGGTTAGCTTGACAACACGAGTCTTTACCTCTGGGTCTAAGTTCCTGAAGACGTACATCCTGGTCTTCTCCATCATGGCAAACAAATCTGGATTATCGTTGGCCCACTTCATGTCCCAAACGTCTTTCCGCTCAAACCTGGACAGGTCTCCTGCGCCCACGTGGCTCCCGTCGTCCGTGGCGGAGCGAACTTCCAGGTCCAACAAAGTCATCACTCCCGAGATGTCAATGATGGCCAGGCGGCTGAAATGATAACTGGATCATTACTGATTATTCAAAGGACCACATCGTGGCCCGGCCGGTGCCCACCTGGAGTTGCAGTTCAGGGACAGGTAAAAGGCTCGGCTGTTTAAGGAGAATTTCTGGATGAGGGAGACGTTTGGGAGGCTGTATCTGAGAATGGAGCCGGACTCCCGAGCCTGCAGAGACACAAACGGACCGACTCAACTAAAGGTCACAGACTCAAACAGACGTCAGGCACAACAAAACTCACCACAATCAGGGTTTTATCTGTCGCTGTGATGCTGCAGATGGGGTCACGAGTTGGCTGAAATCAAAACATCGTTGTTAAACCTTCTAATCGGCTGTTTTAACGGTTTTCTGCACTAAAGAGGAATTTCTTAAATTTTCCTACATTTGATCATGGATGCAGACGTTTTTTTAGCAGCTTTACTGAATTTCATTCCAGTGCAATTAAACACAAACTCATTATTGCATCATTTTCTGTATATTCTGATGCTTGTAAAAGTTTTTGATGCAACAGGAAATGAAAAAGTTTCTTACTGTAAAGGATTTGGATACATTTGTGCTGCCGTCGCTGGCTCCAGAGGGGCTGCTGTCGATGTGGTAGAACCTAGACAGACAGGAAGTGGGAACATGAGAGACCAGACGACCTGTGTGACCTGTGGTCCAGGTGTGAGGAAAACCCTGGCAGCACATTAAACCACACCCCGCCCGTCTGGAACCTCGGTGGTGTTTCATGAATGAATGAATCCTTGTCTCTGCTCCAGCACGACCAACGCGTTACTGTAACGGCGAGCCAGTAAAGCGAAGCTCTCACACCGAGGTGCTCCTGGTTTCCAGGAAGTTTTCACCCATCTGTTGATGGGAATCCTGACCAGATCCTTCAGTAATCATCTTAGCTTCTGCTTTTCAAACCGAACCGAGCAGAACGGCAACATTAACACAACACGAAGGACTCGCCTCTCCCGCCCCCCCTTCTTGGTTTTGGTCACTTGGTTGATCTCCAGTGCCGTCAGCTTCTTCGCCACTCTGTACTGCCACAGGTAGAAAACATCTTTGGATGCAGCGATGACGTGAGTCGTCGTCACGGTAACGAAGAGCGGATCTGAAGGGATGAGGTTCAGAAATAAAATCAGAAATATTTGGAGCATTACAGATGTCACTTTTAGACCTTTTTGGTTTTTATATAAAGTTAAAAAAGTTCTCTAAAAGAAAGAACGTGATGGTGGAAGTTTAAAGAGCTGCATCATCATCGTGTCGGATCAGAACTTTGATCAATTCAGCACCACTTAACAAGACTTAGTTGAGCTCTACGGCTGCAACGAACACGTGAAACCGGATCGGCGTCATTTCTGCTCTCAGCTCACCGATGTCGATGTACTTGGAGTCCAGAGGCGTTCCAATGGAGTTGCACAGAATCAGGACGTACTGAAAGACAAACATCAAATCCGTGTTTTCCTCCAACTCGATGTGTGTAAAATCAAAAGATTATGTTGTTTTATAGGTCTACAACTAGACCTTACTTTTGCCGGACACACAGCTTCTAACACAGCGTCCTCCTGCATAACAGCAATTTAAAAACAAAAAAAAGATGCAAATTCTGTTTTTTTTCCCCTTAAGTTTCGAAAAAATATCTAAAAACAAGCAGAAAAGTCCCCAAAATGTCCAACGTTTAAAGGGTAGTCTCCTACCTGAGGCAGGGTTTCATCTGCTTTGCTTGCCAGGATGCAGAAATCTCCAGAAGTGGTGATGGACATCAGGCTCTTGACGTATTTCACAAACTTCTCGTTGTTTTTGGTGTCCCAGAACACGACGCAATACTCCTGTCGCTCTGGTTTAGTGTACGCGTACACCACCGTGCTGCAGCAGTAGCCCCACTGGTAAAGCACAGAAAACCAGTGACACCATTAACTTCACACTAACGAGGAGCTGCATGGAGATGAAGCCTTTGGATTTATATTTATTAAATATAAACTTCACTTCAGCGTGGGGGTTAAAAAACCCTGTGGTCACTGATGACGAGTGTTGGTGTTTACCTTGTAGTCTGGTCTGATGTTGGCAAAGTAAATGTAGGAATCCACAGCCAGACCGATCCGCAGGCCTCCCCCCTCCCAGGCGATCCCTGACATCTGCTTCCCAGAAACCTTCAGGGTTCTTAGATGCTGTTTCATAACAATAACAAATAAAAAATCTAATATAAACATAAAAATCCAAACACACAATGTGTCTGCAGCAGCACCGATCTGCACCCTCACCTCTCCAAACGGCGTGTAGAACTGCACCACGTTGAACTCTTTCTCCATGTTTGCAGTCCTGAGGGAGCCTGCCACTGCCAGCACACTGCCACAGTGGTTCCACTGGATGCTGACCACGTTCATCAGGCTGTCGATGCACACTGGGTCTGCAGGAGAGTGGCAGCCAGTTCTTAAAACACAAGTATGAAAAACCAGGAAGCGTTCTGATCTTTGGTTACTCACTCTCGTCGTTCTCGTAGCGCATGATCTGACATTTTCCATTGTCAAAACAGATGGCGAGACAGGGGCAGTTGGGTTCTACGTAACCTCCGGTTCCAGCGTACCAGTGGATACCAGCGATACTCACGGCTCCACTTGCACTGGTAAGACAACTGATGGTCATTTTCACCTGAAACACAAAGTAGAGATCGATCTAAACTAGAGGAAACGGTAAAAGTCATGTTTGATGATGTAAAACGACACCAGCGGGATGGTTGTGTATTACACAAAACCCTTGGATTCATAAAAATGGCCGTGCAACACTCACGATGAAGTTTCCTTGGTTGTCATAAATGTGAACCTCCCCGTTGGCCATGCCGAAGAGGAGGATCCTGCTGTCTGGGGACCATGCCACATGAGCAAGCTGGCTTCCCTTCAGCTCCTTTCCCCAAATTCGGTTTCCTGCCAGCAAAAAGTCACCATCTTACTCAGTTCATCACAATATACTTCCAGTCTTCAGCTATTCTAGAACCCGTACCGTCTACTGATCCAACAATGACCGCCCCATCCTCATACACGATGCAGATCTTCTGACCATCAGCGTTCCAGCTCATACTTCTCACCACAGATTTGTTCCTGTTGTTGATCATCTCCTCGCACCACGAACCTCAAAATGGGACAAAGACTTGGCACTAAACACAATTTCATCAGACAAAAATTAAAGTTTAAGTCTGACTTGAGCCCTAACCTTTATAGAGCATCCAAACAATTATGAGTCCATTCTGGTCGCTGGTGGTCAGCTTCTCGTACTGCTCGTTCCACGTCACCACCTGTACTGCACCTGCACGTGTTTAAAATAATGAGTGGGACAAAATACTACAAAAAAAGGAAATTTTAAATGTACAGTGATTCAGAAAATACTTAAAAATAAGTAAATGTGTCAAACAATTCACATGTAGAAGAAATACCAACACGGCAGCTCAGACTCACCACTGTGTCCCTCTAAGGTCTGGTTCATGGACAGGTTACTGGGTGCAGCAAGACCTTTAAGTCTGGCGTCGTCTGAAACACCGAACAAGTTTTAGTGATTTAACTGCAGGTCAGAGTTGAGCCAGATGGCTAAGACGGTTTCAACAGATTTACTTCAAACTGCAACATTCCTTCAGATCTAAATCGCTGAAGCATTACATAACCCAGACTGCTGCAAATGCTCTCTGAACAGCCAAGGATCATTACAACCTCTGGTGAATATTTTTGATGCACTGTTGTTGGTTTTCAGGAATGTAAATTTACATCTGAATAAAATTTGGCAGTAGTGGGGCTGCCTGTAGATGTGCCTGACTTTTAATCAGCTCTCCTAAAGAGGTATGTCAGCTGACGCTGATATAAAAAATGGTAACTATAAAATGGTTAAGGAAATAAAAAATAATGGTAAATTCCAGCCCAATATATGAGCCAACTGGTAAATTCTGACCAAAAGCACTTGTATAGCCTCTTTTTGTTACATGGAATGTTCAAAAGATGTGGATTTGTGGTTTTAACACCAAAAACTACATCTGGTTTCTACTTTTCCACCTTTTACCTGTCTGAGATTCCAGTTTGAGGACTCTCAGAAGTCCATCATCCCCTCCACATGCAATAAAGCCTTGGTCCTTGTTCCAAGAGACACATTTTAGAGGGATACTGTTGGGAATAGCAATCTGTAACAAATGTAAAAATCACATTAGGCTGTTAGCATCTCCCTTCATTTACCAACATGGTCTGAAGCTTGACTGCTCACCTTTTTGCTGAGATAAATGAACATGGCGATGACGCAGTTTTAACACGTTTGTCACACGAGAATAACTTCGTATAGCCTTTAAACCCGTACTTGTTAGCTCACAAAGCTAACGAGGATAAAAAGAACTTGCAGAAGAAGCGACATCACGCACGGCTGCTAACATTTACGTTAGCCTAGCTTAGCTCGGAGACCGCTATTCACTAAGAAAACCACATTCACGCATTTATAAGCTTAGAACTAAAAGAATAAAGTTCGATGCAACAAACAATATTAGGAACAACGAGGTAAAACTGTTAAAATAAGACGTTTCGCTGCTTAGAATGCTCTACTTCTATGTAAACGCTGTAGTAGCTTTCCTCCGTCTCCCATGGTAACCGTAAACCGGAAGTGTTGAGTGTTGCTCCTGGTAGTTGTAGTTTTTCTTGGTAATTCCGACTACAAGCACCTGTTTGGCCTCATGTGATCATGTGGTTTTACATTGAACCATCTAAAAGAAAAACTTCGCCTTTTTAATAACAAGTATGGAAGCCCATCCCTGCCACTCTAGAAAAAAATATCTCAATTATGAGATACTGTATGAGATAGTAGCTTAATTATGAGATTTTTTAAATCAGGGAATGGGCTAGTGAACTCAATACTGTGACCATTATCTTTTCTAAAGCTAAAAAGGATCTTCTCAAACTGCAGCATGGATTGAGAATTTGAGGCATAAAGGAAATGTGTATTAAATCCACTAAAAATATTCATAACTTGTTGGTAACAAGATTATTGTGACCTATCTAGAACTGTCTTAACTTTTTCTTTTCTAAATCAATTTTCATTTATTTTAAATTTGATTTTAAATTTGTTTTGTCTTGCGCCTAAAACACATCGAATCGCGTCTGCATGTAGTGCTAAATAAAGCTGCCTAGCCTAAAATCCTTAACGGCTACTGAAGACATTTTACAGAAAGTTATTAAGATTTTAAAACATTACCAACACTTTTAAAATGCAATTTAATCATTCTGGGCTGAGAAAGCCCTTATGTTTCGATAGCTTAACATTTCTTTTTTTTTTATATTGCACTTTTTTTGTTCCAACTCTTATCTCATATCCAAACTATTACCAGAGAAATGTCCAAATATGTAAGAACATTTATTTATTTTTTTAATAGTAAGAATGAAAACACAGATTATAGAAAATTCAAAATGTCTTTTATTTTTCATATGCAGTCATCTTTTGTGATAAAAACACAAGTAAATGGTGTTTTCTATTACACACCAACAGAAGATTAAAAAACAAAAACGGAACACGTGAAAACATTCCAAGCTGTCCTAAGTTACCGACCAGCCACCTGAACTCCATGACCTCCTAATCTCCCAGCTAGAAAATAACTATGGGTAAAGTTGTTTGGTCAGGCTTTAGTTAATGTTGCTGCAACGTTCTTGTTGCATAAGAGATCATCTGGATGGACAAATGCTTTTAAATTGTACCGTTTATTACGTTCACAGCAGAAAATTCAGCAGAAAAAAAAACAAACAAGTTTATAAAAATCCTTGTTTAACGCTTCGCATAACATCTCAAACATTACTAGATGTCCAGATTTGTACAGATTATGACTTCTTGTTGGGATTACTGCTGAAGTCGTCTCCTGAGGGTTGTTCTTAATGCTGGAAGTTGCCCTCGATTTCACCCACTTTGTCTGAAAGTTTATCAAGTGATCAAACTGTCAAGGAAAAAGCATGTTTTTAAAACACCAACAAGGACAACAGGACTACTGCACATCTCCAGTGTCGAGCCAAAATATTTTACAACAAGCCGTTTGATTTTAAAGAAGAGACCTCCTAAAGGTCAATATCTACACGACTGTAGCAGAACATGCTTAAACTAAAGGGAATGCAGCCGTCTGGCTTTATCGTGAGAATTGCATTTAAGGATATTTTTCCTGCTCAGCTCTTGAATAGCTGAGTGCATTTTCTTCTGGAATAAAATCTGAGCTTCACACATGCAGGCGTCTTGTGTCGTTTCACTCCTCATTTCCTCTGAAACAAACAAAAAAACAGAGAAAGTCAGAAAAGATGGTGCATTTTGTTTTTCTTTGTCCACTGCTTTGGTGAAAGATGCAAGAACTTTGTTTTCTCATTTTTCATCAGAGATCAGTGTTAGAAGAAATCAGGCTGTTTTTAAAAATCATCCAAAAGGTTTGTGAGAAGGATTAGTCATCATTTTAACCATTCGTTAAGAATGCTTACTGTAGATGAACCTGAAATGAAACAGTAGGACAACAAATAAACATAAATTAATCAAAACAAATAACCTGGTAACACATTAAAAAATACACAAAATTAAGTGACTAATATGTTCTGTTCAGTGCAGGACCGGTTTATGAGGCTGGACTCAGGTCTTGGTTAAAGTCAGCTGCACGTTTTCCCATAACTGAAGAATGTAAAAGAGAAAACATTAATGTTCTGTATTTATAGTTAAAAGTGCACATTTAAGCTGCTTTACAAAAATGAATTAACACTATTAAATTCATCTGATTTGGGCGACGCTGCTGCAGCAGGAGTATTTTTGCATCTTGTATCCATAGATTTTGATATTTATTGAAGACTTTTTTTAAGTTATGGTGAATTTAAACCTTTAAACAAGGTTTTCCCTGCAGCTTTTGGGAATCTTGAGCCATTTAGGAATTCTGGGCTTAGATGAGAGAACACTCGTGTTGAAATAAGCTAAAAATCCTTACGTGAACACGTTTTCTGGTCAGCATTCAGCACGTATCCCTCTCGACACTTGCAGTTGTAAGATTCACCGTTGTTGAGGCAAATATGCTGGCAGTCGTGACCCTGAGCACACGCATCCCAACCTATAAGAGACTAAACTTAATCCAAAAACACGTTTCATCACTTTGACGTAAGTCACTGAATCCTCGGCTCAACGATGAACTCACCTGTGAATGTGAGGTTATAAGTTCTAGGGGTGTCTGATATTATTGGCAATAAATGGTAATATTGGAAATGATCATCATCGGTTTTTAATCTTTTAATGATATAATTTTTACGTGTCATGCACATTATATCAATGTATCAATAAAAATTGTCATAAAATGTGCAAAAGTTAAACTGAAGTATTTGTCACATTTTGCACAAATAATGTTTAGAGTATAAGAATGAGGGGCGATGTTGAATTGAATGACTTGTGAGTCGAACAAACTCTGGCGCTCTTGTTTCAGGAAGTTTGTCGGAGCAGAAAACGTCAGGATTTAGAGTCTTACTCAATTATTATTCATGACAGCTGGTCTCTGATTTGTACATCTGATATTGGTAAAAAAGCCAAAATGCCTAAGAGATGCAGAATATTTAGAGGTACCGAGGTTGTATTTGGGAGTTTTCTTACGTGAGCACGTTTTCTGATCCATGTTGAGCACATATCCTACTCGACACTTGCAGACGTATGATGCTCCGTTATTCACACACGTGTGCTGGCAGTCATGGCCCTGAGCGCATGCATCTGAGCCTGAAAAGGAGAATCTCATCAGAAACCATCACTTGGTGCCTTTGGAGGCGTCTTTAAGACATGAAATGGTTGTTTCCATGAAGAAGTTCAGTAAAATGGTTAAAGATGGCCGTTAGCACAGACCCAAATATACGAGGTGAAAAATAAATCATTCTTACGTGAGCAGGTTTTTTGGTCTGGGCTCAGCGTAAATCCCACTCGACACTTGCAGACATAAGATTCACCACTGTTCATGCAAATGTGTTGACATTCATGCCCCTGAGCACATGCGTCCGACCCTGAAAGGAAACATTTCCACGTCTAATGCTATTCTTTAAGAAGCTGTTTAAACATATCGTGCATTCCCAGGTTAGAAAATTACATGATGAGATTTGAAAACGCGATTCTTACGTGAGCAGGTTTTCCTGTCTGCGTTCAACACGTAACCGGGTTTACATTTGCATACGAACGAGTCGCCCATGCTGACGCAGAGGTGCTGGCAGTCGTGTCCATGAGCACATGGGTCAGAACCTACAAAGAGACCATATGTGATGTGAGAAGTGGAGCTTTTACCCAGTTCAACTGCAACAAAACACAAAGAAACAAGGAGCCAAAGCAAACACAGTGGATGATGTGTTTTACGTGAGCACGTTTTCCGGTCTGCATTCATCACAAATCCTTCTTGGCATCTGCAGAATTACGATTTACGCTTGTGGGTGGGGGGAGTGTTTGTTGGAATGTCGGTTTGCATCACTTTGCATTTGTTGTGCATACCCTTTATTCTGCTATCTAGTGGAAAATTGGCCAAAATCTATGTACATGTAGAATACTGACTAACATTTGGGTGTAATAATTTCCAGTAGAAGGAAACCATCATAAGATCAAAATACAGCTATATGGGAATGGTGGTTATCTTGATTTTAGCAGGTTTTTTTAATAAAGTACATCAAAATAGAAATTTTGTTTGTGAAAAAAACCTTAAAATTCAGTTTTATAAAGAAAATCAAAGTTCTTACGTGAGCAGGATTTCTGGTCTGAGGTCAAGTCGTATCCGGTTCGACACTTGCAGGTATACGAGTCTCCGTTGTTGACACAAATATGTTGGCAGTCATGTCCCCGAGCACAAGCATCTGAACCTGAAAATGTGGAAAAAAAAAGGTTTTTCCACCCATTCCAGAACAGATCATGAGCAACATTCTGTCAGAAACACAAATAAGGTAAATATTCTTACGGGAGCACGTTTTCTTGTCTGGGTTTAAGGCGTAGCCTGAGCGACACTTGCAGGTGTACGAGTTGTCGTTACTGACACAAATATGCTGGCAGGTGTGTCCCTGAGCGCATGCGTCCAAACCTGAGGAGAAACTCTTGGTCTGATTGGCTTGAATTAATCAAATCAGTCTTTTCTGTGTTCTGGATTAGTGTTTAAGTAACTGAGTCATTCACTACATGCAAGTTAGTCTGATTTCTGTGATTGAACTCAATCAAGATGTGGTTATCGGTAAAGACGGAGGCATGTTTAGGTGGTCCAGGGCTTCAGCATGCTGCTGTTAAACATTCACATTGAAACAAGAGTTTATTGTGTGACTTCAGCATATGTAGCAGCAGCAGTAATGAGTTTACGTGGCTATTTGCTGTATGCAACATACTCACTAAGGATATTGCATAACTAGCATGCGTAGCCTCAACCTGCAGGCCCAGCAGCTGCTGCAAATAAACTGAACTTATGGAAAAGATGGAGGTGGCTTTTCCATCACAAGAGCTGTCTTTTATTTATCACCATAATATAGAAATCTATGGATCTATTAGATTCATTAGATCCATAATGAGCTGCAGGAATATGAAAGTGAATCTGTATTGAAAGAGAGAAATTGCAAAAGTTCTTCCAAAAACGAAGTTTTGAATTGAATAAGTGTGATTTAAATAGGAAAAACACGTTTCGAGTTCTGATGTCACCCAAATTTAACATGGGAACTTCTGGTTGGGTCAAGAACTGTACAACACGTACAACACAAGAGAAAAGCAACTTTAACCCTTATATGCCCTTAGTGAATTTTTTTGCGCAGACAGGTGTATTTTTGTGAATAATTTTGGCTATGCTAATGTAATTTATCAAAATGTGTTTTTTGGGGGGAATTACCAAAAATAATAATAAAAAAAAAATCCCCCTACTCCATTTAATGTAACATTGAAATCATTTTGTAACGTTACCGCCCTTAGTGCATTTTTTTGTGCTCTAACACCAGAAACGTTAGAAAATTAAATAAATAATAGTTTGAAGAGATTTTTGATTGTTTTTCTGCATTCAATTTAAATGTCTTAGTGCCGGTTTAGCTTAGCGTAGCAGCAGATATTTAAAAAAGAATATGAAGCAATTTTATAATTAAAACGTTGAATAAAGTAATTTTGCTCTCTAATCAGGACGGATACAACAAAAAGTAATTTTGAGTTTGATTTTGGGCCAAATCGTCCTGCTAATTCTGTCAAATGAATTCATCTAAACATTTACACTCAAAAACCTTTTAGTTGCGTAATGGCGAAGTTTGCAGAAGCTAAAATTGCAGCGCGTGCCTCTGGATAACTGAGCAAAGCAGAGCTTGCAGCACCAAACGCTGTGCAGCTGCTCCTGTGGACGGTACGGACAGCATCATCATGGGCTTCAAACATTTTAAAGTGCGTTCTCTTCTTTAAAGTTAGTGAGTGAGGAAGTCTTGAATGCTTGCTGCAAAAGGTTGTGGACATGTTTTCTGTAGATATCTCCAAATATCATAACTGGTTATGGTTTTTCTGCTCTTAAGGTCAAAGAAGAGGACCGGTAACTTTAGAATGACGCGTCCCTGTATGGTGCTGTCCATATGAACACAGGTGAATACAAACGGATGGATCTGACGTACCATTGTCAATTTTATTTCCATAATCGCCTTTGATGCCTTTTAGGCCTAATCCGTTCTCATCAGTTCCGGCTTCTACTGGAACATCTGCACTCCCGTTATCGTCATCCTTACCACACAAGGTTTCCCTAAATTTGGCAGTCAGCTTCTCTATGACACCATAGGTTTCCACGTAGAAGACGTGGTCCTCGTGCGGTTGGCTGGCCATCAGCCGGAGGGACGTCATATCGGCTCTGTCTACGCCCACCGCGTAGATCTCGATCCCAGATGCTCGGGCTGCTGCCGACACCTCTTCCACGTTATCCTGCGGTCTTCCGTCTGTCACTATGATGGCCACCTTGGCGATGTTCATGGAAGCGGCTCTGGCCCCCGCCTCCTTGGTGAAGGCTTTCTCCATGGCGGTTTTGATGGCCACGCCTGTCATGGTACCTGAAGCCAGGGGCTCCACGCGGGCCAGTGCCTGCTTCAGGGAGGACTTGTCATTATACGTGCTGAGGAGAAACTCGATCTTCACTGTGCTGGCGTAGTTAACCAGGCCGACTCGAGTGGCGTCGGAACCGATGGCCAAGCTGTCCACCATGATCTGAAGGAACTCTTTAGCCTTTTCAAACTCGGCAGGGCGTACGCTGCGGGAGCTGTCTACGATGAAAACCAGGTCAATTGGTCTGTTTCTGCAGCTGGAGCTTGTTGCTGTAGAAGAACAAAAAAAGTTTCTTTTATGCAAGATTTTTGAATGCAATGCAATCAATCTTGTTGTGATCCAAGTTTTCAATTTCTAGTTTTGCATTATCCACACTTCCTGTTTTATTTTGAAGAGTTTACTTCATTGTGCATTTTGCTAAACTTACTTCCTGCTTACAATTGGTCCTCATTTACTAATTACTAATAACGATAAAACAAATCACAAAGTCATAAAATGATCATAAAAACAAAACGGCAAAATATTAAATAAATATGAAAGATCATTAAAATCAGAAAACACAAAAGATTTGAGTAAAAGCAGTTTTAAATAAAAGGTTAAAGGCATCAAATCATAAAATGATCTTAAATCAAACTACAGAATTGTGTACTTTCAAACTTAATTTCCCGTTTCCTGAAGGCAGAAACATTAGACAACACACTGAAATGGAGCTTTTATCAGTTAAACCCTGGAAAATGCATCAAAACAACAATAAAAACCATTAAAATGCTAATTATAAAATCAAAAATGGATTATTAATGGTTTTTCTGACTGGTAATCGCTACCTGAGCTGGTTCTGCTGGATGCAGGAGCATCTCCAGCAGGCTGCCAGGATCCAGATGGAGAGATCTGCTGGCTCCTTTGTGGTAAGGGCTGGGACTCATGGATCTGGGAATTAGGACCTCCTGCTTTTCAAATAAATAAATAAATAAATAAATAAATAAATCTGAGAGATTCAGAGCTGGAGGTGGTTTAGAAGAAGGCAACATAAAAGGCTATTTCTCAGCTCTTTTTGTTTAAAATTCAGTAAAAGATCATTCTAATGGTAAAATTAGTACAATTATTTAAAAACCCGTGTATTTCCAAGGAGAAAACGAGTGATGGAATAATGTCATTCCTATTGTTGACATTAGAAGACAGGCGTCTCCCACCTTCGCTGGGCTCTCTTTGCTCTTCACGCCTCCGGTAGAAACCTTTCGCTCTCTGTTGCTTCTGCTGCAGCGAAGATCCAAGAGAAACCATTCCCATAATTCCAACAAAGACCACCAGCTTCCAGATGAAAGGAGAAGTCATGTCTGCACACAGCATGGTTACAGTAATCCTCCACTCCTCCAGCTCCTTATTTATCTGCTGCAGGACCACCGCCTACAAGGCGGAGGGAGCAGAGGTCCAATCAGGACTCAGAGCCCTGAGGTGAGGGTCACTTTTATTGTATATTTCTAAGATTTAATAAAGGAGGTCACAGCTAGCCAAGATTGTTTAAGTACGTTTATCCTTGTTGGAAAACCATCATCATAAGTATAGGAGCAGCTAAAGTTGTTATTTTTGCTGTTTCTTCTCAGTGCTTTTATCAATGAACGCTGTTTATTATGTGCTTGATGAATAAATTCAAGTTGAGTATAAAAAATAGGCATTTATATTGAACAAGGTGCAGTTTATCAGCTTCTTCTACAGCAAGGCACAATGCAGAACCCAAACAACTTCCTCCAATCCTTCAGAATAAGAGTCTCAAACATACATGCATCTCAAAGCAACATATTGGTTACCAGTAAAACTCAATTTAAAATCTTCAGATTTTTCGAGTTGTGTCTATGTTTAGGACTCTTATTGTGAAGGATTGAAGGAAGTTCTTTGAGTTAAACTAAGGTCGCTGTTGCAGAAGTAGTCAAAAGACTCAGTCGCTCATTTTTTACACCATTTATCCCTCAGAATGGTTGTGGGGATCTGGTGTTGAACTCCAGCGGTCATGGGGCTAGAGGTGGGGGAAACCGTGGACAGCTGCCTTCAGTCCATCACAGGGACACACAACCATTTACACACACACACACTAACCTAAACATGCACGTTTGGTCAGTGGGACCAACTGCATGGGGAGAACATGCAAACTCTGTAGAAAGGCAACAGCCGTGTTTCCAACTGCACCACTAAGCAACAATGACTATGAAGATGGAACAATTACAGTTGGGTTCAGTAGTTTTAGCAGCAAAAACCAACATCAAGCTAGCATTAGCATTGCTGCATTCTAGCCACTATAGCTGGTAGCTAGCTATGAGCACCTATTTCACAAGTGCTCATGGAATTATTTATAATATAGCTGATAATAGTTGGGCTAATGGTTTTGCAGGAAATGTGTTCTTCTGTTGGGAACGCTGCTATATTTTGTTGCTAAAATTCACTTCCCAGCATGTGACGGTAAAATTCAAACACTGTTGCCATGAAGAAAAAAAACATTTATTCATTTTAGTGCATTGTGTTCCTAGAAACTTAATCCTGTTGCTTAAAATTACAAAGTTCTGAAGTAATAATCTCAAGAGCACAATTTCCTTTTGTTTTCAGGATTTAGAAAAGTCTAAAACTCTAATGCGAGCGTCACAGAGGCCAACAGGACGTTTTTCATGTTTTCAGCTGATTAAACACCAACTCTCTGAATGCAGTTAGTCTGTAAATCTTCAGGAAAGTAGGAAAATGACTCTTTCTTATGAATGAGAGAAACCCTACAGCATCAATCATCCCATAATAGTTGAATGATTTTGGATTTAATTTTGACACGTCTAGTTTAAGAGCACTTCAGAAGGAAACCTATTCTAGAGGATGAGAAGATCTGTCCATTACAGACAACGTTTGCTCATATCTGATGTGATAAGATCTGTGAACATGATGTGTGCATATCAGTGAATGAATGAATCCCTCTTTCTGAGCAATTCAAATGATCCAGTTATTTTTAAGGTAGCCGATAGTTACAAGGAAGGAAGCTATTTGGTGATGCAAATGATCTAATGCCAGGGATAATGTAGGTGTTTCACACAGTAGAGATCAGAATCCAGCACACATTAAGTTGCATGGAGGCACCATGTTGCTGTTGGGAGTGCTCCTAAGCCTTTTGAGTGTGTTTCACTCTAGTTTAGAAAACAACGCTGATCTTCATGCGTACTCCCCTGGAGACGTCGTCATTGGAGGACTTCTGCCTGTTCACTTACAAATCACCAGGGGCGAAGCGCCTGAGGACTTCGTCTGTAGTGAGTAAGTGTGCTTTTATTGAGATGCACGACTGGAAATTAAGATGTTCTGCTAATTCATATTTTTTGTTAATTTATTTCAGCTACAATTTCCAAATGTTCCTGCGCAGCCAAGTGATGATTTACGCCATTGAAGAGGTGAACCAGCGCACTCCAAGACTGCTACTCGACCTCTCTCTGGGTTATGATATCTACGATACCTGTGCAGACGTCAGCCTCGCCATCAGAGCAAGTCTGCTGCTAATAAAGAACAGCTCCAATCCTGACACCTGTCTAGTACCTGAAAGTCTCAATTCACCCTTACCTGAACCCCAAACGAAGGTGGTGATTGGTGAGAGGTACTCGGACGTCTCCATCGCTGTTGCCCGGATTTTTGCTTTATCATCGGTTACTCAGGTTTGTCTTCTCTGTGTTCCAAACCCTAACCCTTTCTAAGAACACTGAAGTGATCAAAAATAAACTAAAATCAACCAATTTTAGTGTGATTTTAACTGGATTCTAACTTTACTTCCTACAGATTAGTTATGCATCAACCAGCGAGGTCCTCGGCAAGAAATTTATGTTCCCCACTTTTTTCAGGACCGTTCCCAGCGATGCGATTCAAACTGAAGCCATCTACGAGCTGGTGAAGGAGTTTAACTGGAAAACCGTGGCCATCGTGGGGAGTGACGACGAGTACGGGAAGTATGGCAGCGATGGTCTGATGGAAATCTTCAGACAAAATCAAATCTGTGTTGATTTTCTGGAGATTGTGTCTGGTGATTTTAACGAAGACGAGAACTACACCTCAGAAGCTCTAATGAATCTGATGGATGCGGTTAAACGCTCTACAGCTGAGGCCATCGTCTTGTTCACCCTGGACACCTACGTTGAGACCATCTTGAAAGAAGTGATCAAAAACGACCTAAACAGAACCTGGATTGCGAGTGATTCTTGGTCCACTGTTCCGAGGCTTTCCAGGATGGAAGGCATTGAAAAGGTCGGAGACGTTTATGGATTCATCTACAAGAGGAACGAGGTTCCTGGTTTTAGGGACTACGTCCGCTCAATGTTCAACGGAACTAAAAACGACTTTATCGATTATCACCTAAGTCATTTTCCACTTTGCGAAAACCAGACTTGCAGCTGTTCTATGAACTGCACCGACCCAGACTGCTTGGCCTCCTTGGTTGACCAGGATGAGTCTTACAGCATCTATCTGGCTGTGCAGGTCATCGCTGAAGGTCTCAGACGCGCACTGAGGTGTGAAAACCAAAGCTGTGAACGAACCACGTTTACAGCCTTGGAGGTACGGTGCAGATACACTCATGTAAATTGTGTTGTTTTATATTCTAGCCTCTTAAAGAAATCATCTGACATAAAGAAGCAGAACTGAATTCATCAAATATCACTTTAACGCCCTTAGTGAATTTTTTTGCGCAGACAGGTGTATTTTTGCGAATAATTTTGGCTATGCTAATGTAATTTATCAACTCTTTGGGGAGAATGTGTATTTTTGGGGGAATTACCAAAAATAATAAAAAAATATTCCCCTACTCCATTTAATGTAACACTGAAATCATTTTGTCACGTTACCGCCCTTAGTGCATTTTTTTGTGCTCTAACACCAGAAACGTTAGAAAATGAAAAGGTTATGTAAGGGTTAACTTGTGTAAAGTTTTTAAAAGATGTTTTGTATTTTTCTTGATAGGAGTCATTCTCATCAAGAGCATTACTGCGTCCTGAACATCAGTTTTCACTCATTTGTTCGTGTTTAACTCGTCTCCGCAGCTTTTTAAGGAAATCCAGAAAGTCAACATCACTGTCGACAACACAACGTTGTCCTTCCAAGATGGAGACCCCAGTTTAGGGTACGATATCGTTTACTGGAACAAGTCCGGATCCGCTCAGGGCATGGAAATACAAACTATCGGGGAGTACTCCCCAAACGGAACTTTAAAAGTTAGAGACGATCTACGGGAAAAAATGTATTCCGTGAAGGTGAGATATCAGCTTCTAAATATCCCAAAGTAATCCATGGAAATGATGCACCAGTTGCTTCTTTTTAAGGTGACTGTCTTTGAATGCGCTAAAACGTGTGAACCAGGACAGATGTTGAAGATAAAAAGTGGCACGTGCTGCTTTGATTGTGAGCCATGTGGGCCTGGAAGCGTCTCACCTGGAAACGGTCCGTGAATTCTTCTCTTTTACGTCCCCGTTTGTAGGATTTGGTTTATTGATATTAATATTTCTCTTTATTCACCTTTGCAGGTACGGAGTGTAAAGTCTGTCTAAAACAGCAGTATCCAAGTGAGCTCCAAGATGAGTGTTTGACCAAAGCTGAGGACTACCTCGACTGGACCGACCCTGTCGCCATCCTCCTGAGCGTTTGTGCAATCCTTGCAGTCCTCACCGTCGTGGCGTTCGGTGCTGTGATCGGTGTTAACTGTAAAACTCCCGTCGTGAAGGCCATTGGAGGTTGCTTGTGTTTCTTGGAGCTCTGCTCCCTGACATTCAACTTCTGCGTTACCTTCACCTTCCTGGGAAAACCCACCAGGTACAATTGTGTCGGCATCCCTCTCTTTGGCTTTGGTTTTTCCGTGTGCATGTCGTGCATTTTGGCGAACTTGTTTCAGATTTTGCTGGGCTTTAACTTTGACGTGAGGATTAAAACCTGGATTAAGAAGCTGAATCGGCCGCTGGTTGTAGTCTTCATCTTCTCTGGTATCCAGCTGGTCGTGTCGCTGTCATGGCTGATGGCGTTCCCATCTGTTCCTACAGAGACGGAACAGCCCACCGTCATCCTGCTCCAGTGTGAGATGAATAATGACTTCCAAAAGTTTTTTGCAGTCACGGTCACCTATAACGCTTTCTTGGGATTCGTGTGTTTTCTGTTTGCATTCAAGGGGAAACAGCTGCCAGATTTGTACAAAAATGCGTCGTTGATCACTGTCAGCATGGTGCTGTTTTTGATCATCTGGATCATCTTCCTCCCGCTGTTTCTTGCTTTGGACGGGAGATATAAGCCAGCTATAAGCGGTGCGGCCATTCTGATTTCCAGCTACAGCATCCTCTGCTGCCACTTGGCTCCTAAGTGTTTCATCATGGTGTTCAGGAAGGAGCAGAACGATGAACACGTCATCGCCGAGTACATCAGGAAGCATTATGAGAGGAAGGGACTGACTGTGGTTAGATAGTAATTGTTTAGATGGCCTTCTAGGGTTCTACAACCCCCCAAGGTGCTTTACAACACCCATGCACAGACACATTCACACGCTGGTGATGATGAGCTACAGTGTAGCTACAGCTGCCCTGGGGTGCTTTAACAGGAGGCTGCCAAGCACAGGCGCCATCGGTCCTTCCGTCCACCACCAGCAGGAAAGTTGGGTTAAGTGTCTTGCCCAAGGACACAACAGCAGAATATTTGCCAGGATCGATCCTACAACCCTCCGATTACTGGACAACCCGCTCTACCTTCTGAGCTGCTGCTGCCCTGTTTAAATTACCTGCAGACAGATTTCTATGAAGTCTCTTGGAGACGTTTGTGGAGGAAGTTCTGATTCTAGTGATCATTAATGCACAAATTCTGTTTTAGTAATTTTCTAATTCTTCATACATTTAAAGTTGCAGCCATAAAACCCACAGAGTTCTTCTCCTGTTTGGGATATTTTTTATTGCTGACTCATTCATTAGCATAAACTTTGTTTAAATTCAAAGCTTATTTTGTTCTGCTCACACGTCAGGTCAGTTTCTGTATCGGTTTATGTGATTTCCTGAAATAATGTAGTCTACATTTAACAAATTAAGCTTAGAAAATGAATTTAAAACTACTTTTGATTTCATATATAATATTTGCAATAATAATATACATATTTGCAATAGATTTTGTTGTCTAAAGTGTTTAACTTGTTTTGTTCTTGCTGTACGTGTATCTATTTTTCAAATGGAATATGCAGTCATGTAACATATGCAGACGTAACTACTTCTTGTATTTATTTGCAGTTTCAGTAGACCAGAAGAGTTAAATAAATTGCATCATAAATTCCTTATATAAACCTTTAGCTAAAGTATCAACTTGCTTAAAGAAATAGGATTTTAGGCGAATCTTCATTGAAATGATGTAAACGTCTCAATGTGAAATACGTTAAAACTAGGGGTGGGTTCTCTAATTAAAGGCTTTGTAATTAATTAATCTTGATTAATCGCATTTTAATCATTCAAGAAAATTTGCCCGAAAGCAAATTTTGTAAAATTAAAAATGAGACAGAATCAAACAATAGTCATTGACACTATTATTGTAAACAGAAGCTCTTTAATTTCTAAAAAGAAAAAAATGCTTTTAAATTGTATATTAATTCAAAACAGGAGAAAAAAATAATATGTATATCACTGGTAAAAATAGAACAGCCCTAAAAGTACAATACTATATTAAGTACATTTTGATAATGGTATGAATATGATGAATATGTTCTCGTCTGAGTCGTTCCCTGACAGCTTCTGCAGGAAATAGGGGAAGAGAGCTGTTTTCATGTTGAGCCTGCATGTGAAACTCGATAGTAAAAACGTCTCGGTGAACTTTAGAAGGCATAAAAGCACAACATGTTGACTGTTGCATTTTAAGCTATAAAACTATTTGATCCTTCCAACATCTGTTTCCAGTGGGTTCTCATTATTGCTTTATTCCTAAATGCAGTAAATTAACCTTTTAAATCTGGAGTTTGGAATACTTTCATGCATCATTTCTCTAAATATGCTTTATTTGTCATTGTGTGAACATTGTCATTCATTTGGTATCGTGTTGCATCCTTTAGGAACTGATACCCTCATTTAAACGTGTTCACCTGTTAAAGGTTCAGTCACCAGAAAATGAAAATGTGTTTGCAACATGCACGAGCGTGCATGCTGACAAAACCTTTTATCATAGCAGAAGTTATTCTTCCTGTATTTAAGGTTTTTTACCTTTGCATGGGATTTAATTACACAACTGAGAAGTTGGACACAGAGGCCTTTTGTTGTTCAAAGCGGCTCATGAACTAGTTTTGGGCAATTTTGATATGAGATGTTTTGTTTAACCGAATGAAACCCTCCCTGTCCGTAATTCACCTCCCAGCGATATCACTATACAGGTTGGTTATTTAGAGGTATATAGGGTATATAACAATGCAAATGATAAGTTTCCTTCTGAAGTGCTCTTTGACTTGGGGAGGAACTATTGTGAGAGGTGAGATACGAACCAGCTCCCACACTAGTGAGCTGAATACGTGTGTAGGTGTGCACCATGTTCTTGTTATTTATTCCTGTCATGAGCGGGTTTTACTTCACGAATGCCGTCTTGCATGTCTACTCTCCTGGGAACGTCATGATCGGAGGACTTTTTCCCATTCACTCTCGCATCAACGGAAGCACGGGAGCTAGAGACTCCGTCTGTACTGAGTAAGCGTTCTTGTTGAAATCACATTTTATGCATTTAAATCCATTTTTTTATTTCATGTCTTGTTAATTTATTGCAGCTACGATGCCCAGTTGTTCCTGCGCAGCCAAGTGATGATATACGCCATTGAAGAGGTGAACCAGCGTACGCCGAGGCTGCTACCCAACCTCACTCTGGGTTATGATATCTATGACACCTGTGGAGATGTTAACCTTGCCGTCAGAGCATCTCTGCAGCTGATGAAGAACCAGTCGGACCCTCAGAGCTGTCTAGTACCCAGCAGCATTGATTCCTACTTAGCTGAACCCGAAACAAAGGCGGTGATTGGCGAGAGGTTCTCTGAAATGTCCATAGCTGTTGCCCGGATTCTTGCTCTGACCTCAGTTACCCAGGTTTGTTTCTTTGTTTAATTATTTCTGACTGCTGCTCAAAGCTGAAGAAAATTTAAATTTCTCTTATCAATAAGGGTTTGTGTTTATGTATATACTCTATCCCTTCAAAATAATCCTGTCTTTGCATTGAAGTCTGCATATTTTAATCCAATGTTATGCTTGATTTGAACAGATTAGTTATGCCTCCACCAGTGAGGTCCTCAGCAAGAAATTTAAGTTCCCCACTTTCTTTCGGACTGTTCCCAGCGATAAGTTTCAGACTACGGCCATTTATGAACTGGTCAATGAGTTTAGCTGGAAAACGGTGGCCATTGTCGGAAGCGATGATGAGTACGGGAAGTACGGCAGCGACGGCCTTCAGAGCATCTTTGACAAAAACAACATCTGCGTTGAATTTGTTGAGATCCTGTCTGGAAACTTCAACCAAGATGGCGCCTACACCTCCGAAACGCTCCAGAACCTGATGATGAAACTCGAAACGTCCACAGCCGAGGCCATCATCATGTTCACCAAGTCTGCCAATGTTGAAACGATCTTGAAAGAAGTTATTAAAAACAACCTAAACAGAACCTGGATTGCAAGCGAGACGTGGTCCACCTCTTCGGCAATCTCCACGCTGGCAGGAATAGATCAAATCGGACAAGTTTTTGGGTTCATCTTCAAGAGGAACGAGGTTCCTGGTTTTAAGGACTACGTCCGCTCAATGTTCAACGGAACTAAAAACCACTTCATTGATCATCACCTGAATCAGTTCCCACTTTGCCAAAATCAGACGGGGAACATAAGTTGCAGCTGCTCTATGAACTGCACCGACCCAGACTGCTTGGTCTCGTTGGTTGACCCGGCTAAATCTTACAGCGTCTATCTGGCTGTGCAGGTCATCGCTGAAGGTCTCAGACGCGTACTGAGATGTGATGACCAACGCTGCGAACGGACTGGATTTACAGCCTTAGAGGTAAAGATATTTTACTCTGTTAATGTCGTTAAAGCAAGAAGGAAACGTCTAATCGTTTAAACTTTTATGTGCAGATTAGCCAAATGCAGATTTTGAGTTAAACTGGTAATATTTTAATTTTATTTTCTTACATTTGCATCATTTTTTGAACATTCTATAACTTGCACAACGTTTGTCAGGGAAATGTTTGCATTTGTGACTAGAGCGGTCATTTTAATCCTATTTCTGCTAATTCTGCATTGATCATAAAGGTGGTTCGTGTTACCTTTGACAAGAGTTTGTTTTTTTGCTGCTCCACAGCTTCTCGGGGAAATCCAGAAAGTCAACATCACAGTAGGCGCCACAAATTTATATTTCAATGATGGAGATCCCAGTTTAGGATATGACATCGTCTACTGGAACACGTCTGAGTCTGAAAACAGAAAGAGGATACAAACCATCGGAGAGTACCGGCCAAATGGAAACATTGCACTTCCAAATTTTCCGGAGGATCTCCTCAAACAGATGAAATCTCTGACTGTAAGCTGATAAAATTAACTTATCTATGTTGCATAGTTACTTGTGAATCTTATTCAAAGTGAATTGTGTGTTTCCAAGGTGACCGCTTATAAATGCGCCAAAATATGTGGAGCAGGACAAACGTTTCAGACCACAAACCGGAAATGCTGCCGTGAATGTGTCGCGTGTGATGATGGATACGTTTCAAACGGTCAGTGTAGCAGTTTGCATGTGACAGCTGTGGGAAAAATACGACTGTTTTTGAAAAGTTCTTATAAAGTAGAAGCAAACCTCCATTAAAATCACAAACAAGTTACGTCTGCTGAAATGCTTTAATGTGGCTCTGCTTGCCTCTGCAGGGACAAAGTGTGAGAAATGTGGAGCTCGGGAGTATTCGAGTCGTCTTGGGAACAAGTGTGTGAACAAAACTGAAGAGTTTCTTCAATGGGAAGACCCCGTCTCCATCACTTTATGCTTTTTTGCAATCCTTGCAATAATCATCATCACTGCGTTTGCTGTTGTGATCAGAATCAATGTCGGAACTCCCGTTGTGAAAGCAATTGGCGGCTACTTGTGTTTCTTAGAGATGCTTTCCCTGCTGCTGACCTTCAGTCTGACCTTCACCTTCCTGGGAAAACCCACAAGAATGTCCTGTGTAGCCATTCCTCTTTTTGGTGTCGGCTTTTCTCTGTGCATGTCCTGCATTCTGTCCAACTTATTTCAGATTTTGCTGGGCTTTATATTCGACGTCAGTGTTCCCTCCTGGATCAAGAAGTTTAATCAGCCAGCTGCTGTGGTTTTGACCATCTCTGGGATCCAGTTGGTCGTGTCTTCATCTTGGTTGATTGTGTTTCCACCCAACCCCGAAGAGGAGATTAAGAACACGACCATCTTGTACCAGTGTGGGATGAGTGACGAGTCCCAAAAGTTTCTCATAGCCACAATCGCTTACATCTCATTCTTGGGCTTTATTTGTTTTCTCTTTGCAGTCAAAGGTAGGCAGCTGCCCGATTTGTACCGCAACGCGGTGTTGATCTCCATCAGCATGGTGCTGTTTCTGATCATATGGATAGTTTTCCTTCCACTTTTTCTCACTTTGGAAGGAAGGTACAGGCCGGCCACAAACGGTGCAGCCATTCTCATTTCTGGCTACAGCATCCTCGGCTGTCACCTGGCCCCCAAGTGTTACATCATGGTGTTCAGGAAGGAGCTGAACAACCAGAAGGCCATTTCTGAGTACATCAGAAAGCATTACGAGATGAAGGGCTTGGCTATAGTCAAATGACTGAATAACGTCAATCTGCAGCTGCTGGAACTTTATGGTCACTCGTTAGATTTCATAATGACCTAACGGGGGCGTTTTATGACTTTTGTTATAATAGTTCTAGCTGGCCCAAGTGGCTGGGGGGAGGGAGCTCTGGGCCTCTCTGCTTAGGCTGCTGCCCCCACGACCCGACCCCGGATAGGCAGAGGAAAATGGATGGATGGATATACATATGTGCTTCTATAGAGGTTTTATTACATTTTAACTATAAATTAGCAATTAGATAAATTTTTCAGTACTTTATGCTGTTATACGCAGTTCTTGGCATCTTAACTTGAGAGACAAATATGTTCAGGCCAGGATTTTTATGTGGCACAGATCAGACGTTGCCTTTGGGAATTTATGCAAATTGTTTAAAAAATATATGCCTTCCTGTTCAGGAGGCTTTTGGTAGGTCCTGAAAGTTTTTTATGTGTTTGCATTTTTATAAGCCTCAGTTTGAAAATAGCTCCTATCTGGGATTCATAGATGTACAAATGGGTATGGATCAGTAGTTACCTAGAAATAGATGGAATATCTATATATAGATGTATGGATATAGATATCACAATGACTTATTGGTGTTGAATAAAAACACATTTCAAATATCGGAATATATACTGAATAATTCATTTGTTCATTTTAACACAAATATCACTTCTAAAGCACTTTCCATCATCCAGGAGACAAACCAAAGTGCTGCAAGAAGAAATTAAAACAATGACCCATCCAAGGGCCAACGAAGATTTACATAAAAGCAAATGAAAGCAATAAATAAAAATGAGATGTAGATAAAACAACAGAATAAAACAGGATAAAAGATGATCTAAAAATACAGCTGAAACACGTGCTGAGAGAACACCACAGCATACAAGTGAGTCTTCATCCGACTCTTAAAGGGACACTTTGCAACTTTTTCATATTTTTAAATCATGTTCTTGAGCCAGTTTGTGCTAAAATGACCCTTTACAGGGTTAATTAAATGTCACCCAGCCCCTGTCGCCCCCTGTGGCCAGAATATTCCACTTGCAACTTCACAGCTGCCAGTCCGGTCTGTTGGGACTTAGAAAAATTGAGCTTGACATGCCTGGCTCTGCAGTCTGCTTCCAGCACGTTTCCTGCATGTTTTAGATCATGAACACAGCTGATTTGTTAGATTTAGTGATGAATAACTCCCGTAGACACTAATGAAGGCTGGGAGGACATTCCAGCAGTTAGACTAAGGTGTTAAAAAGACCAACCCGCAGGCGAGGAGAGATGAGTTTTACTTTCGGTTTCACCGACGAACACTAGGGGGTGCTAAAAGCAAGCCAAAACTGACTAGTGTCCGTTTAAGAACCGGCAGTGAAGGTGCTCGTCTAACCTCAAATGGAAGGTCATTCCACAGCTTAGGGGCCAAGACCGAGAAATCCCCGCCTCCTCTAGTTGAGCATTTTCCCCGTGGAAGAAGTAAGTCTTGCTGTGATGACCTAAGTGCACATGAAGGGTTGTAACGAGTGAGTAACTCGGATAGCTTGGAGCACAGCCCTGCAGGGGCTTAAAAACAAAGTCAAGCATCTTAAACCTGACTCTAAAACAAACTGTAGATGAGCTCAGACAGGAGTGATATGTTCCTGCATTCTGGTGGCTGTCAGGAATCTAGCTGCAGCTTTTTGTGCAAACTGGAGCCGGGCTAGAGCAGCCTTACTAACTCCTGAGTAAAGGGGGTTGAAGTAATGAAAGCATGGACTCCTGTCTCCAAGCGGCTTGATCCTGGATAGGCGGCAACGATGGAAAAATCAAGAGTGCACCACCCCATTTATGAGTCTCTAACTCAAGTGATGCATCCAACTTTACGCCCAGATCAGTGACCAGGTCCTTCTTGAAGGGGCCCAGAGAGAACAGGTCAATTTCCTGCTTTCAGGCAAGATTCACACTCGGGCTTAAAACAACACGTCATTAGGCCTATTGGGCTGGAATGGTTGTTTTGATTAGATCCAGCTGTCTGTTAACATCTACAAGGGATGGTAGGGAGGAGAGGTATTCATAGGTAGTTTCAGCTCATTAAGCAACAACAGACAGGCACAGTTTAGAAGCTTGATCCTCTCATATCAACTCAACCTTTATTTATATAGTGCTTTACAGGTACAAAAAGGTAACACCAGAGCGCTGCACAAAAATAAAACAGAATTAAAACAGATTTAATACACAAATAAAGATATAAAACAGGATAAAAATTAATACATGCTAAAATTGCAAAGCTAGAAACATGAAGAAAAGGCCAAGTCATATAAAAAAGTCTTCAGCCTAACTTTAAAAACTGCCACCGAAGTGGAATTTCTCACAGAAATCGGTAGCTCATTCCAAAGCCTTGGTCCTGCCACAGAGAATTCCCTGTCACCTCGTGTCTTTCGGGATGTTCTAGGCACAGAGAGCAGGAGACAGTTCTCGTACTGGGGTATACAGGTTCAGCAGAGACTGTAAGTAAGATGGAGCTAACCATATTCCAGTCAGAACTGACGAAGCTCCTCAGATGAGAAGCAAAACGTCTTCAAGAAACCAAAAGAAGTCCAGCTGCCTTCACCTGAGCCCCTTTGGATTTCTTCAGGAATGTGAGCTTGCTGACATCTAGTGGAGAAAGTCTGAATTTCTTCAGAGCAGAACAGCTCCTCTGTGATGAGATCATCCAATCTTTCATTGTGCTTATCTGGTTAAATGACTCCACCACGGTGTCACCAAGCAGCTTTATTTAATAGTTTAAAACCGTGCAGCATCCTCAATAAATAAAGTGGTCATGGTAAATAAACATCTATATTTCTGAAAGCTTTCTTTGTTTTTCAAATGGCTCAAACTTTTGCACAGTTCAGTATGTAATTATTTAGTCTGGCCACAACCCAAAGACAGAGCTAAACTGTTTCTGCACATAATTAGACAGAGCCAGGACCAATCAGAGCAACAAGCATGAAGTAGTCCAAGTCTACGGGGCAGTCCACCATGCACCATCGAAGGAGAAGATGATTACACCCACGCCTCTCGTCCACCGATGATGCCAAAGTCGTTTCGAATAAGCACCGTTCCTGAGCCAACGCCATCTTTGGTTTGCTCCATCATGGTAAAAAACCACAAAAAAACCTTCTGCCACAACGGTGCTACAGACAGAGAGCTGTGATTGGCCCAGTCTGACCTTAGCCAGTGGTAGACCTGTTAAGGTGACAGTGGAGCGCGGCTAGACCAACCTGCAGAGATTTCTAGGCTGTGGTAAAACTGTTTCTGTATAAAGCTTTGGTAAATCGCTCTCTTCTGGCACGTTTTGGTTGGGTTGATGTTCTTGCCTGAGCTTAATCATTTATAAAAATTGTAAAAGTATCACTCGTTGACCAAACAATGGGGATCTATTGAGCAGGTCTAAAATTATTTATAACCAGTGAGGCGCTCAGCAAGACATTTATGTTCCCAACTTTTTCCAGACTGTTCCAAATGATGCAATTTAAACTGAAGTCATTTATAAACTGATCTGTTTAATTGGAAAACAGCGGCCATGACTGTGGGAAATATGGCTTAGATGGCCTAAAGAACATCTTTGATGAGTCTCATTTGTGTTGATTTATTCATTCATTTGTGCATTTTAACACAAACCTGCATCCTGATTTAGTTCAGTTTAACTTTTTGTTCCCTAAGCTTTTATGCAGGAGTTCACCGACAACAGGAAGTTGGAAACTTTACTAGGAAATGTTTGAGTTTGTTGACATCTAGTGGAGAATGTCCAGATTTCTTCCAGAGCAGAAGTGAGTTCAATAAAGGTCCAGTTTTGATATGACATTATTTATATGGACTCTCAGCGCACCAGGGCGTCTTTTGAGCGGAGAGGACAGAGACGCTGATGGTTCATGCGCTCCTGACTCGCGCAGCAACCTCAAAGTCACGCCACCAAAAGAAAACAATTAACACGCGATCGTTCATGTCCGCTTATATTCTCGTATCCTTTTATTTGTGTCTGACGCGCGCTCCCCCAGCAGAGCTCATCTGTGCACCGGTGACATCACCTCACTGCAGCGGGCGCACACTGCACCTTTCGCTATTTCTGCGGTGGATCCCTGAACTGATTAGTTCAACATGTGGAAAAGTAGGAAATCCAGGAAGCCGTTTTTCTGGAAGATTGAAAGGAGATGCAGGAAGATAAGAAACAGACAGGAAAACAGTCAAATAAAAAACGAGAAAACTAAATAAAGTTCTTGAAAAGGAAAAAGTAGGTAGATTTTTACCCACTACACAACAATAACAATATAAGGCAATAATTTATAAACATGTAATATTTATTTATTTGATCAAATTCAGATCACCTTCAAAACTCAGGTCCACACCCAGGGCCGTATCCAGGCATTTGGGGACCAAGGCAAAATACAGGGTGGACCCCCCACACACACACACCACCACCACCACACACACTCAATTATTTTAAGCTAGCAGCATACAATATGTTGTTGCGTTTATTTAATAAAAAATAATTTTCTGGGGGTCCTGGCCAGCATCGGGCACTTTCATGCCCAGGGGCAGTCATAACCCAGCCCTGATGGAGGTGATCAGAAGGACCTGCAGAGCAAAATCTTTCTGCTTCTGCTACGGTGTGTCTAGATTTCTAGGCTACACAAGATCAGCAGAAGAGAAACGTTCACGCAAAATGTTTCACTTCCTGTAGTCAGACTGAGCAGAGATGAGTGAGCCTGCAGCTGATCTAACGTTAGAACATTCTCCAGATGGGCATACAGCCGTTACTTTAAGTTTGTGAAAAATGAGGATATGAAGAACATTGTAGTCAAATGCACTTTATGTGCTACATCTAAAGAACTGTTAATTATGTTTGACTGTTTTAACCACAATCCCTAGCCCAGTTAAATAACATCACCTTCAACTGGATGTCTAATGAGCTAATTAAGCATCATGAGCTACATTTAGATTCCCAAATTCATATTTTTTTGGTGAGAGTAACTTAAAGTAATGCAAAAGTAATGTAATGCCTTACATTTTAAAATGAGTATTATTGTAATGTAATGAATTACTTTAAAATGTGAGTAACAAGTAATAAATAATGCATTACAGTTTTGAAGTAACTTGCCCAACACTGATGATGATGACTAAAGTCATCAGGTTAATAGTCTCTGTGGGCCAAAAACGTGACTTTATTTATTTATCAATGTCAAAAACTTTAGTTCTCTTTCATAAAATTATGGTTTATGAGGCACTTTTTAAAAGTCCGGTCCTTCATGAGAAGGAATAAGGCACGTTAGGTAGGTCATCCTGTTTTGATAGGCCTAACCTCAGTCAGAGGAACCTTTGTTTTCCCAAACCAGCTTCCCATGGACATGCGTGACTTCCTAAAATGATTCCTGCATCGAAGGGACTAAATCCTCTATGAGCTATTCAAATCAGCTCATCATTTTCATCCCATGTCAGTCAGTCTGTCTAGTGATGCAAATGATGCCTGATCAGTAAGCAGATATTTATCCTGAAGGAAACCACGAACAGGTTCACACACACTGGAGCAGTCCACATGCATCTGATCAAGCTGCATGCAAGCACCATGTTGCTGTTCGGGTTACTCCTCAGCTTCGTGAGTCTGCTGCGCTCCGGTTCTGGATATAACACGGGTCTGAATGCGTACTCTCCTGGGGACATCATGATTGGAGGACTTTTTCCAATTCACTTACAGATCAACAGAACCGATGACCCGGATAAATACGTCTGTAGTGAGTAAGTATGTTCCCTCTGGAATAACACCAGATGCATGACAGGAAAGGAATCCTCTGGAATTTCATGACTTCTGTCTGTTTTTTACAGCTATAATTTCCAGTTGTTCCTGCACAGCCATGTGATGATTTACGCCATTGCAGAACTCAACCAGCGCACGCCAAGGCCGCTACCCAACTTCACTCTGGGCTATGATGTCTACGATACTTGTGCAGATGTCACCCTTGCCATCGGAGCAACTCTGGAGCTGATGAAGAACCAGTCAGACCCTCAGAGCTGTCTAGATGAAAGCAATAATTCATCCTCGTCCAAACCCCAAATAAACGTGGTGATCGGTGAGAGAGACTCGGAAGTATCTACAGCTATTGCCCGGGTTTTTGCTCTGACGTCAATTTCCCAGGTTTGTCTTCTCTGTGTTGGTCTCTCTAAACAAGACATGATAAAAAATACAATTTTAACTTTGCTTCCTACAGATTAGTTATGCATCAACCAGCGTGGTGCTCAGCAAGAAATTCATGTTCCCCACCTTTTTCCGGACTGTTCCCAGCGATGCGGTTCAGACTGAAGCCATTTATAAGCTGGTGAATGAGTTTAACTGGAAAACCGTGGCCATCGTGGGAAGCGACGATGACTATGGGAGCTACGGCAGCGAAGGTCTTAATAGCATCTTTGATGAAAATCAGATCTGTGTCGATTTCTTTGAGATTCTGTCCGGAGACTTCACTGAGAACGAGAACTACACCCAGAAAACTCTGACAGAGCTGATGGGAAAATTTCAAAACTCTACAGCTGAGGCCATCGTCATGTTCACCCAAGAGACTTATGTTCAAGCAATCTTGAAAGAAGTGATCAAAAACAACATAAGCAGAACCTGGATAGCAAGTGATTCCTGGTCCACCATACCCAGCATCTCTGGGATGGAAGGCATTGAAAAGGTCGGAGACGTTTATGGATTCATCTACAAGAGGAACGAGGTTCCTGGTTTTAGGAACTACGTCCGCTCGATGTTCAACGGAACTAAAAACGACTTTATCGATTATCACCTAAGTCATTTTCCACTTTGCCACAATCAGACTTGCAGCAGCTCTATGAACTGCACCGACCCAGACTGCTTGGCCTCCTTGGTTGATCAGGATGAGTCTTACAGCATCTATCTGGCTGTGCAGGTCATCGCCGAAGGTCTGAGACGCGTACTGAGGTGTGAAAACCAAAGCTGTGAACGAACCACGTTTACAGCCTTGGAGGTAAAGATTTAGCAATCACAAACTAACTCTTTAATTCAAAAGATTACATTTGTTTTAGATTGATCGATAAAACGTGTGCAGAACCAAAGCGTTTAAGTAATTTATGTCCACTCTAACAGGGCTTCCTTAGTTTAAAAGGAAAGGTTTATTTTCTGCATTTGATGGTAAATTAGATTGGCTGCAATTTGGTGGCAGCGTCTCATTTAACACACCAAAATGGCGGAATACACTGTTCTTTGAGACGGTAGTTAATTATATTTATTATTTATTGGTCATGCATCTCTACAGCCTCTCACCCTTTAAAGTGACAATGTGTGGTTTTTACCATTAATCTCTGAAAATATCCATCGCAATGTTGAAAATGAATAAAATGATGTCCATTCGTAACATATAATCATAAAAATCAGGTCTAAAATACATAGGGCACGAGTCTAAGTCTCTGGGGGGCACCATATTAGACGCCATGTTCCCTTCTACGTGAGCCGGCTCGGGGTCCTGCGCCTACCGATGACATCACACCAGATGATTGGCTGGAAGTTACGTTACCACATTAAGAAACATGAATTTAATAACAAAACTGCTAAACTCTTTCCAAAACCTACATGAAAGAATCAAAAAAGCGATTCACTATATTTTGGCCAAGTGGTGTTGCCGTAGTTTGACGTCATCGGCAGGCGAAGGACCCCGAGCAGATCCGTAACCCACCCCCCCAGAAAACTAGCATCATCATTGCATTCTCTCCATGGAATTAACTGATGGACTATCAAAGTCTGAGGAGTCATGCCGAGGTCGCACGCTTTCTGCTCGACAGGTAACATTTACCGTAATGTTTTTTTAAGCTAGTGACAGTCACGATGATATGGTGTAAAACTACCCTGAAATGTGTGTACTGCTGTACCCTATCGCCAGGAAACTACACACTGTCTCTTTAATGCAGACAAAAACATAACTTCTTCCTGTTAAAAGGGAGTTTTCCTCTCCACTGTCGCTACATGCTTGCTTAGAATGAGGATGGCTGTAAAGACGCTGACACTAGTCAGTGACTCGATGCAACCTGCTGGGTTCCTTATATAGGAAACTTTTTTACTGATTGGCTTAATGAACTGAACTCTATGGAAGCCCATTCCTGCCACTCAGATAAAAAAAATAAATTATCTCATAATTATGAGATACTTTTTTTTATCTGAGTGGCGGGAATGGGCTTCCATAGACCTCTACTGTAATGTTTACTTTGTGAAGAGCCTTGAGACGACTCTTGTTGTGATTTGGCGCTAAAGAAGTAAACTGAATTTAATTAAATTGATCTGAAAGTTCCAATGAGCTTGTTCTTAATTTGAATTTCACGTTGTTTCTTATATAACTGGAGAAATCGGTCTGTGTCGCTTTAGCATCAGATTATAAACGACGATGTGTTGGAAAAAACCTATGATGAAACAAATGAATCCTGTTTCTGCTTACTCGTTTCTGCTCGTCTCCACAGCTTTTTAGGGAAATCCAGAAAGTCAACATCACCGTAAACACCACAACGTTATTCTTCAAAGATGGAGACCCCAGTTTAGGGTACGATATCGTATACTGGAACAAGTCTGGACACGCTCAGGGTGTAGAAGTACAACCGCTTGGGGAGTACTGCCCAAACGGAACTATCGTCCTTCCAGAATATCTAGTTAATATAATGAAATCTGTGACGGTGAGGAGATCATTTATTAATATCCTGACATAATTAATGAATATGACGCACTAATACCATGGCTTCTTTTAAGGTGACTGCCTTTGAATGTGCAAAAACATGTGACCCAGGATGGATGCTGGACTTGAAAATTGGCAGCCAGTGCTGCTATTACTGTGAGCCGTGTGTGCCCGGAAGCATCTCACGTCACAACGGTCAGACACATTTCCGTGCTGCACATTCCTTGTTTCATTTGTTGAGTTTGGCTGGTTAACGGTCACTTATCTTCTTGGTGGTGGTGGTGTTTACCTTTGCAGGTGAAAAATGTGAACCCTGCTCAAACGTGACGTATTCAAGCGAGAACCAAGACGAATGTTTAGACAAAACTGAGGACTACCTCCCCTGGAGTGACCCTGTTGCCATCCTTCTCTGCGTTTTTGCAGCCCTTGCGCTCATCATCTCCTCTGTGTTTGGTGTTGTGATCAAACTGAACTGTAGCACTCCCATTGTGAAGTCAGTTGGAGGTTACTTGTGTTTCTTGGAGCTCTGCTCCCTGCTCTTCAACTTCTCCCTAATCTTCACCTTCCCGGGAAAACCCACTCAGACGTCGTGCGTAGGCATCCCTCTCTTTGGTTTTGGGTTCTCCGTGTGCATGTCGTGCATTTTGGCAAACTTGCTTCAGATTTTGCTGGGATTTAACTTTGACGTGAGGATTAGAGCCTGGATTAGGAGGCTGAACCAGCCAGTAGTTGTAGTGATCATCTTCTCTGGTATCCAGTTGGGTCTGTCCTTGACGTGGCTGATCGTTTTCCCACTGAATGTTCAAACATATTCTAAACCTGAGTCCATCTTGTACCAATGTGACCTGAAAGAACAAAGATTTTTCATAGCCACGGTAGCTTACAACTCTTTCCTGGGCTTTATTTGTTTCATATTTGCATTCAAGGGGAAACAGCTGCCTGATTTGTACAAAAATGCATCGTTGATCACTGTCAGCATGGTGCTGTTTTTGATCATCTGGATCATCTTCCTCCCGCTGTTTCTCACTTTGGAGGGGAGATATAAGCCAGCTACAAGCGCTGCAGCCATTCTCATTTCCAGCTACAGCATCCTCTGCTGCCACTTGGCTCCTAAGTGTTACATCATGGTGTTCAGGAAGGAGCAGAACGATGAACACGTCATTATGGAGTACATCAGGAGGCATTATGAGAGGAAGGGCTTGACTGCAATTAAATAATTGAATACGTGTCCATTATCTTCTTGTTGATAGGACTGTAAATGTGTGGCTATTAAACTCTATAATGCATCATAGGTAATACATGACTGCTAAATCAGTGTAGCGGGTACGGGTTAGGAGTTCACTCTGTAATGGGTGGGTTGCTGGTTTGAACCCAGGCTCAATCATTGGCCCAGTCCCAATACCCACGCTGCAGCCTACTCTACGAAGTGCACTTGGTGGAAGTGCATTTAAGGCCTTGAGTGTGTAGTAAACAAGTGTGCAAGTAGCTGCAGAATTGGGACAGTGGGCATTGCATCATCGACTGCGACTTCCTAAATGTTAACACCCTGCAGATCAAGGGTGCAAAAGGGTTCCACCAAGGTCCACGCTTCAGAATCAAGACAGCCTGGACAGGATTGGACAATTGAGTGGCCAAGGGTGGAAGTGTGAGTATTGGCACTTAGCCAAAGTGTCCTTGGGCAAGACACTTCACCCTCCCTGTCTGCTGGTGGTGGTTAGAGGGACCGGTGGCATCGTTTGTGTGGCAGCCTTGCTTCTGTCAGGGTGCCCCAGGGCAGCTGTAGCTACATTGTAGCTCATCAGCGTGTGAATGTGTGAATGAGTGTGTTGTGAAGCGCCTTGGGGGGTTGTAGAACCCTAAGAAGGTGCTATACACATACAAGCCATTTAACATTTACCAAAGTGATATTTCGCAATTTGTGAATCTGCCCTGGGTGTGCAGGTTGGGATGTCGTGCAGGACTTTGGATAAACAAATCAGTGGACAGGCTCACAGCTCGACAGTTACCGTGCAGACTTTAAATGAAATTCTAGAGAAAACCTGTTATATATTTAGCCATTGATGGTCCAGAAATGGTGTGTGTGTGTGTGTGTATGTATGTGTGTGTATTTACAGGTGAAATTAAAAAAAATTATAATCTCCAGCAAAAGGACGTTTATTTCAGCAATTAGAAGGTGAAACTAATATATGAGACTCATTACATGCAAAGCAAGATATTTTAAAGATAATGGCTTATAGCTTTTATATATATATAATATATATATATACATATATATATATATATATATATATATATATATATATATAAAAGTTTCTTGTGTTGATAAAATAACACAAATTTCTTACCCTTTTGTCATTGTGGTATTAGCTTTTCTGTGTTGTAATAAATCTCACACATGAAGAAAACAGGTCATACGTCTCCGGGGTTCACTGAACAGCTGTGAAAGGAAAACATCTCACGCTGTACACGTGTTTTGTTTATACACAAAGCTAGTCTAGGTCTGCTCCCACGTCACGTCGTCGGCAGCTGGTATCTTTATATGCATCATAGTTGAAAACTGCCGTTTGGAAATCCTGAGTCTGTGATGAACTTGATCTATATTTTTATTCTATGGCATTGAAATTATTTTTTTGCTAAATGTTGCATTTGTGTTAATTTTTAAGCTGAGTATGCATTTACATGGCATGTATTGATTTGACTAAATAAAAAATTTGGTACTTAAGAGAATTTTTGTTTTGAAAATATTTATTTTCTGTTTTTACTTGGAAATGTTTTATCACTGGTCATCTGTGGAGCTATAGGAGATAATACTTCTGACTTAAACACTGGGTAAAATACAAACTCGCCCAAAAGCAATGATTATTATCTTTATTGAATTTGTTAAACTATTTAATAGAAAGCAAAAACAATGTAGGTCAGATGCTCATAACCATAAAATGTATAAATACGAAAAGGTGAGGTACCTGAGTTTAAGTTCAGGTAGCCTAAATGTTTTGGTTGCAACAATAAAAATCTGAAAGTTATTTTATTAACAGGAAAATTAAACAAAATACCCAATTTATTGTAAATAAAGGTGTAATCTGCACTTGTACTATAATAAAATCTCCTTTATGAAGTGAATCTAGTGTTTAAATCCTCTTGCTCCCCCTTCAGGTCAACAGCTGTAATAGCATCACAGCTGACATAAAGTGGAGTCTACCTCTCAGATTATCTGCACTAGTATAACGCTCCTCATTATGTGACACACCACCACCAGATGGGGCTCTTGAGATGCATGGTGCTTGATCAACATACTCACACGTGCATGGTTCGGCTCTGCACCTAAGGTTTTATTTATTACAAAAATACAAAACTTCAAAAAGTTTCCATAGGAAAGCAGTATGAATGTGCAATCCTGTCTCTTTCATATCCAGTTTAAATGCATGGTTCAGTCTTGTTCATATTACAAATAAAATAATAAAGGAGAAGAGGAGAGGTACGGTCTGCTTTCTGAGTCCCTGTGTTTGAAGTGTTAACCTTTAAGACCTTTTGCAAACAGGTGAGAAGAGAAGCGCGTGTTTTATAATGTTACCGACATGCTGAGTGAGATTCATGCAGTCATTATTTTTACTGTCTAAACACCTGTTTTCATAAATTATAGTAAAAAATTACATGTTGACATCTTGAGGATTAACACTGGAAATGTTCTGCAGAGAAGTGGAGATCATGGAAAATATAAATATTATAGCAGCCATTAGAGAACCTGAATCACACCAACTGTCCTTTAACGTCACACAGGTGGAGCAGGACTGTTTACCAAATGGTGTCATCAGGAATTGGTCAGACCTCAGCTGAAGATGAATCCCTATTATTAATACTTTAATCAGTCCTGTCGCATCCTGTTCAGATCAGAGACGGTGTGATTATGATTCAGCCTCGTTTCATCAAAGGTTGACCTCCAGCTTTTTTACAGAACACAGAAATGTGTGCAGCAACGTGTCCCTCTCGTTCTCCAGTCAAGTCACTGGCCTTGAACATGTCACAACACCGGACATGGTTCTCTCCACACTGAATGAAATGCTAGATCTAAGGAACGTTGGCTCTGCGTGTTTAAACCACGCGAGCATGGCAAGGCTTAGTGGGCATCTCCATGCTGCTCTCTCGGCCGCAGCACGCCGCCACCTCGAACAGGGAAGACTCCTCCACAGGAGCTGGCAGGCCCTGGGAGCAGATCTGCTGCACGTGTTGCCTAAGAAAAAAAAAAGTAAGATTCATGTTAGGAGCTTCTAAATGTTGCCATAAACCAGAGTCTGTGAAAAGGACTCACCAGGCGGGTCGGGACATGACGTAATGAATGTCGGGTCTTTGAAAGCCGTTGAATGTGGAGGACGCAGCTACAGTGTAGGCGCCCATATTTTCAAACACCAGCCAGTCGCCCACCTGCAGGTCTGGCAGGGAGCACTGCTCCACAATGCGGTCCAGACCGTCGCATGTCGGGCCCCAGATGCTGCAGGGGTACAGGGCCTCGTCTGGCTTTGGCTTCTGTTGCAAATGAAGAAAAAAGTTAACTTTGTGTTTTATGACTCATCCACAAAGAAAAACTTGCACTTTCACAAACCTTATGCAGAGTAGGCAAACAGTGGGCGTGGTCATAAAAGATGCAATTGAAGGATCCGTAGACGCCATCGTTGACGTAGTACATCAGAGTCCTGTCGCTGGTTCCTTCGTCTTCCTCTGCAAAGAAAAAAAAAAACAGTTTATTAAATGGAACTATGCTCATATGATATAAACAGTATTTCAATCAATGCTGTTACCGTCAGAGGATGACTCTTCATCCATGATGACCTTCTTTGCAATGATGTTCACAACCAACGTGTAGGCAGACGCCACATAGAAGCGCCCCGGCTCAGCGATGATTCTCACACCGGCATCAGCGGGAAAGTACTTATCAAGGGCCGGGTTGATCACTGCTGTGATCTAAATGCAAAATTCACAATTCAGCAAACACAAAATCACGCTAAAGCTATTCTCTGGACAAATGCTAACAAACGTTTGCTACCTCTTCAAATTTCAGCTCGGCGTCATCAGAACCAGGGAAACCACCTCCGATGTCCAGAAGATCCATGCTGAAGCCCAGCTCTTCCTGCACATCACAGAGTTAAGGTATAGTTTTCCTTCTCAAACCTTGATCACTTACATCTGCACGTAGATTTTAGCCACAACTCACCCCCATGTCAAAGACGCAGCGAGCGTCTGCAATAGCTTTGGTGTAGGTCTCTGCATCAGTGCAGCCGCTCCCAACGTGGAAACTGACACCAATCACGTCCAGCCCCAGCTCCTTGGCTCGCTCCAGAAGACCTCTGCAAGCTTTCAGAGTGGCCCCAAACTTCACACTCAGACGGCACACCGCCTTCGAGTCGTCGGTAGCGATGCGCAGCACGAGCCTGGACACGAGACACGAGGAGGATTAACAGAAAAGTCAAAAGCAGTAAAAATATAGAGCTAAATGACATTAAAATGCTGAAAGTCTTACTTGGCGTTGTCGTGGCAACGGGCCACTTTCATGAGCTCCACTTCACTATCAAAGGTCATCATCTGGACCCCGTGTGACGAAGCATACTTGATCTGAGAAACTTGCTTGCAGGGGTTGGCGTAAATAATTCTGCTCGGGTCGACGCCCAAAGACTGAACCATCTGAATCTCCATCTGGAGGCGGACAAAACAAACAGTCAGCAAAACAATTCCAAAATGTGTCTACGCAGTTTCATCTAATATTCACGAGGGCTTGGTCTCCGCTTCCAGTAAGAGCTTCAGTGGAAATGTTCCAATAAAAGAAAAAGCACCTTGCTTGCACAGTCGAAGCCAGTTCCCAGAGATGCCAGAGTCATGACTACCGCCTGGCTGTCGTTGCACTTGACAGCATAGAAGGGAGTAATGCGAGGCAGCGCCCTGACCCAGCGGAGGTGTTTCTTTAAGACATCTCCCAGGTCACAGACATAGAAAGCATCCCTGTCATCCTGTAATAGATGAAAAAATAAATAAATGTGCTTTTCTACATCGAACAAGATAGAAATTTTGGAGGAAAAACCAGAATAATCAAGCAGAAAATGTTCTAATTGATATAAAGTAAAGAATTCAAGTTTGCATCCTGCTGATTGTCACAAAATAAAGGTTGGCAACTCTGCGATAAATAAACATTCCAGCACAGGATACTCACCGTCAAGGATGACTCATTGATTTTCTGCTCAACAATATCCCGAGCAGAGAAACCCTCTTCCAGGAAGGAGAAATCAAGGTCTGTTGGTGTGGCGGAATTCATCTTGGAAATTAGTTGATTAGCTAAATCACACGTAAACTGGAGGAAGAAAAGAAAAAAAACGTTAAACATACAGCTGAAAAGTGCTTTCTGGACTATTGATCACGTAAATTCCCCAAGCATGAGATAAAAGCCTGCTACAGTCCAAAGATGAGTCGTTCCCAAAGCGCTTGGGTTAATCAGGACACTTACTTGGATCTGAAAGAGACAAAATCTGGAGCTGTTGGGACTCAGGTGCAGTGAGGCCAAGGCGGCTCACCGGTGAAATTAAACCCCTTTAGGTAAGACTCAAGGCCAGGGCCTGTTGAGCAGCTGGAGTGCGATTTCCTTGAGTGAGGATTCTTTAAACGAAAAAAAGTAGACCATATTTTCAAATCCGACATGGCTATCAGAACATTAACTGCAGAAATGCTGTTAAACATGTAACATGTGAAAGTCTGGAACTTCCTGCTTCATGTTTCTAGTCTCATTTGTGAAAATCAAGACTCGTAAGACATCATTTACATGTTACCGCCGTCCCATTTTACAAGTGTCAGGATAATTTGACACCAAGTCATTGAATAAGTCCATCGTCTAAGCCCCGCCCAACCCCCCTTTTTTATCCAATCAGAAACGGGTCCGCCTTTAACTTAAAAGACTGAGCGAGAGTCGACCAATCAGCGGCTAGAATTTCCCTGACGTGAAAGTACCGGTTCCGCTTGGAGCGCTTTCATGCCATGAGGCGACATTCATTGAATTTCAGTCAATTTTAAACGCATTTAATCGAACCTGACAACCATTTAAAAAGCGTTCCGTGAATAAAATGTAACAAAAATATACATATTAGCCACGAAACACTTAAAAGTACGAGGTAGCGTCTTGCTAGCTACTTCCCAGCTGTAACAAAGACGTTAGCTTCGAGTCAAGACGGCCACGTAGTAGTTCTGTAACCCTATAAAGCCGCTATGTGCTCTATTAAACACACGTATTACTTGGGAAATAAACCAAAAATAAAACCAACACCTACCTTAAAAAGCATTTACAAAGAGTTTGTCCATTAGACCAGAGAGACGAGGTTTAAAAAGCAGTTCCCCTTCCCGGCGAAGTGCGCTGCTGGAGGTGTAAGCTGATGACTAGCAGTGGAGCCGGTGGAGGAGCCTCGAGTATTTATAGGGGAGCCGTTACCACAGCAACGCAGCCAGCTGAAACCGGCCTCCCATCCACGTAGGAACCGGTTTAGGCTTGTCACCCATCCACATGGTGGGATAGAAAGAGACCTCCACTACTGCTAGCAAATAAGAAAACAGGAGGGCCAGGCTCGTCTGATTGTTATTACGTTGTGTTTAAGACGTGACTCATCGGGATTTAGTATTTTCTCATTAATGAGCAGATTTCCTTCCCTAAAAAGACCCCCTCCCATTAGCTACTTCAAATAACAACAGTCTTTGTTGTTTTCTTTTGAATTGACCAACACAAAAGTTCTGGAGGTTATTAAATTTTGAATAAGTCATGTTTAAGAATGGTTTCAACAGTCAGAACAAATGGTCGTGTAGCAGAACAGCAGAGAATTAAATAATACTTAATAATCCCAGAGGGAGATTAAATGTATCTCACCTTCCTCTGAGTAAATAATAGAATAAAGTAACATCTGGTCATCACTTTGAGTCATAAAGATATTTCAACACACTTCTGGATTCATTGAGTCATCTGCTTGACAAATTAAAATCATAATAAAAAATCAAATCTGCATTATAACTTCAAATATATTTTAGAAAGACTTGAGAGATGTCACTAAAGATCACTTAAAATGACACGAGGAGGGATACGGGGAATTATTGATGCAACTCAAAAGTCAAGATATGAAACTCTAGGAGACACGAATGAAAGACCTAGAGATGAAGCTGCAGCAGAACGAAGGATGCAGAACATCACACAGGTCAGGGATAAGGAGACGGATGGAAATCTGGACAGAGCCAATGTTCTTTAAGCATTTGCCGCTCGTGGCCCAGCCAAACAGACCTTGACACACAGCTTTCCTGTCACACCTCAGCTGTGTTGTTCTTCCACAGCGGTCTTTGATCCTGCTTCATCCTTGTCCTCAGCCACATCAGGAGATGCTGGTGCTCCCCTGACCTCCCCTTCCTGCTTGTCTGGAGACATTAAACCAGAAAAAGGCTGCAGGTCCAGATGATGTCAGTCCCAGACCCTTCGAGGCCCGTGAAGATCAGCCATTCTGCAGCAGCTCTTCAACGTTAGCCTGACCCAGGAGAACGTTCTTTACCTACGAAATCTCACCCATCTGTGCCTAATAGACCTTTATAAACCTGTTGTCCTCATGTCCACTCACCATGACATTCATAGACACAAATGATGTCTCTGCTGCTATTGGCCCACCTGAGTGAGTTTATCGTTGTGGGGTTGGCGCTGATACCATCACATACCTGCTTCAACAACATCTGGACAAAGCGGGCAAAACTGTGAGGATCATGGTCTCTGATTTCTCCAATGCATTAAAAACTACACAAGACACGGGTGGACACTCCCACAATCACAATCAGCTGCTCTTTAAAGGAGACCACCGAGTCCACTGATCTCAGGCTCAGGGGGAGAGAGCTCCAGAGTCTGGGGGCCACAGCAGCAAATGATCTGTCCCCTTTGGTCTTTAGCCTGGTGCTGCACAACCAGTAGGCTTTGATCACTGGACCTCAGGGACCTGCTGGGGGGATGACATTGGGTGTGTTGGATCTAAGAATGATGACCTAGACAGGTGAGGATCCAGTTGCAGTAATCAGAATCAGAAGGGTTTTATTGCCATATGTGTGAGAAATCACAACAACAGGAAATTGCTGCGGTACTTGGTGCATAAAGATAATAGAACAAAAAAAGAAAGATAATACAACATGAACAACAATTTCCAGTTCAGAGCATCAACCAGTGGGACTCCGTTCCCTTTAAGGAACCTGTACCGCATTTGTGTTAATCCCTGGAGGTGCAAAGTCACGCTGGGCCGCCTGCAACAGTCTGCTGGCTCTAACGGACAACAAAGTCTCGGTGATGTGACCCGACTTGGCAGCACTTGGCTCCATCTCTCTGAGCAGCTGACCTGCCTGATGAGATTAAAGAAGGTCGGCTGACGTGTCAGGGCGTTGCTGCCAGCTCATACAGAATGTCTGGTTAGGGAATGATGGGTAGTCACAGTCGTGAAGGTGCATCTGTGCTCTTTTCTTCTAAATATGTGGAGATTTTAGTTGCTCAACAGTCTTTGTTGTCTGATTTCTGTCTTCAGTGGACCCTGGTGCACCCCCATACCCTCCCAGATGGTGGCCTTCATGCCTTTCACTGAGAACAGCCTGGGTGGTCTCTGCCTCAAGGCCAAACTCAGGTTTTGGATGCATTTTGAAAAACTCTCCAACCAGTTTTTGGAAACAAAATTCATTTATATACTCAGTTGATGCCCTCATGCAGAAGAGTTCCTCTAGATGTGACACATTTTCCAAAGTTTATACAGTTAAACGCCTTCCATGGATAAAAATTCACATGCTGCTGTAAACTATACTGAAATAGTTTGCAGCAGTAAAAGAGACGCAATAAGCAGTAAAATGTTTTCTTAACCAAACCCCAGACATTTCCCCCTTACCACACACTCTAATCAGTCCAAAAGATGCTGCTGGTAGACATTAGGTCTGCTAGCAGACATGACCAAATGGAGGAAAATGGTTGGTTTGACCCGAACACATGTGGAAATGCTGCTTCTAGGACGCTGAGAGGAAGCAGCGGGGCTTCTTAAGGGCCACATATCTGTGGGCTTAATACTTTTTCCAGGTCTTGAGGCCACAATAAAGATTCTTGTTGTTGCACCAAAAAGATTTCCACTTAGATCTACTGGAGCGTTGGTGCATTAAGTCATTCTTACCAATGACCTTAAAAACGAAAAAGCGCTGACATTTTTAATTAGGTAAGAAGTTCAAAATGAGGTCCCGTTAGCGGTGACATCATCGGCCCCTGCAGGAATCCTCAACGTCCTGCCTTCAAGCTAAATTTGCAGTCTCATTTTTTTAGTCAAACCAGACAGGAAGTGGGTTCACTCCTAAAGACGAATCACTTTTCAACACATTTCCATCATCACAAGAGTTTTACAGCAAACCGTTCCACTTCAGTCCAGTTCTGCCCTTTCCTTCACCCCTTTTCTCTTGAAACGCCTGGCTCTGTGTTCGGTTTGTTATCAGAACTGTGGCCTAACTCCTACATTTGCAAGGCCCTCCGACCAGACAAGCACCGGGATTGTTCTTAAACCTCCGTAGGGGCCTTGACGGCGCTGCTAGAGCTCGCTGCTGTTCCTGTTTATCAGATCTTGGCTACCTCCTAGCCAGCTTGTGTGATCCAGATCAGAGTGCGTGATGAGTCTTGCTGGCTGTTGTGACAATTCTTTTATAGTTTTCAAACAAATGATATAAAAAGCCTAAATGTGAAACACCGTCTCAAGTAAACACAGCCGTTTACAGGATCACGTCTGTCTAAATGTTCAGATTTCTTTGTTGCATTTTGTGCAGCTTGTGAAATTTAACATCCTGCCTCCATCATCAGATGCATGCAACAGTATAAAAAACACGCCCGCGCAGTGATGTCACATCCTGTCTTTTGAGGAACCTTTCTCCACCCTGTACACCAGAAACACCCGGTCAGGTTATCTGAACACCACCTGAGTGCTGATGTTACACATTTATTCACAAAAACAGGAAATGCCAAGTTCATGTGGTCATAATGATCGTATGGTGGTTTGTCACAGAGAGGCTTGGGGGGTCAAAGGTCAAACTGTTTAGACTTTGCTTTTTAGCACCAACTTCTCAAAATTCTGAATCTTTTATAATTTAAAAAATCATCTTTTTGCAGCGTGGCATTGATAATTATGCATCTTTGCTTATTTTCTATTCCAAACCGATATGCCATGACAACCTATTGCTTAGGAATTTTGAACCTTTGCACCTTTTCTACCTCACGCTGACACAAAACACCTTCAGCACGCCGTTTCCTGTAACATCTACTCGTAAGATTAGAAATATTTGCTTTCTTTCATGACTTAGTTTGTTGCATAACAGTAACCTCAGGTATCACATCCTAACTGTTTTAACTAGTTACTGATTGAATGGTTGCTCCAGGCTGACTCACTGACTGAAACAGCAGCGCGGCGGTGTCAGAGGCTGAGGATTACGAGTGCTAACGAGCAAAACCCATGAAGGCTTGACCTCAATTTAGATAAACATTTCTCCCTGACCCAGACGGATACCGATGTGCAGCTTTAGGCGCCTTTAAACGGACGATGCTGCAGCCTGACGGCTTGGTTGCATCACTCCTTCATGGCGATGGAGAATAAAAAAAACGTGGCTGCAAACTGCACAATAATTTAGTCATGAATCACTTTTCAGTGGCAAAAGATTTCAGTTAAAAAAGGGTACGGCAGCACGTTTCCTCTGGATCCTGAGTGTGTTACTTGTAATTTAGGTTTGGCGGTGGTGTCAGGCATGTTGCCACAAAGCCTTTTATAAAAAACAAAAACATTTGCTCTTGTGCATGTCTGCAGAATCATCCTCCTGCTACCTTTAGGAATAATTTCCTAATCTAGTTTTTTTGTGCATAATAGTTTTGTTTTAAATCTCAGTTAAACTTGATGCAACAAAATAAGAGTTTACACTAAAATCTATTTGCTGCTCCGACACATTTGATCTGACTCTGCTGACTCATCATCTCCTCTTTCAGTGCTGAGCTGCCAGAGGTTTGTGCTCCCGGCTGTGTGGAGATGAGGACAAAAAAAAAGTAGGTGACCATATTTTCACTGGGTCATCTTTTGTGTCTCTGAGTTGGCCTGAAGCTCAGAGAAAAGGCTGCGTCAGCACATTTTGCTCATTTGATCCGTTTGCAGGGAACAGCCTGAGAAAGAAGAGAAGGCCTGCGGGTCCACGCTGTTAGGTGTCGGTCAGGATTCTGCAACTTTTCTATGAAAAGAAAACCAAAAAGGCTAAAAGCTGAATTAAAAATGTGCCTTTTTCCTTGCAGAAGCCTGTAAAGTTGCAGCAAGCTGACATCAGAGCTGACCAGGAGAAAGCCTGACTCTTGGAAGGAAACTGCAAAGAAAAAGGTTGAGACATTTGTGCAAATTCTGCTTTCATCTAATTATCACCCGATGCAAAAATGTAGGAGATGTTTTTAAATGACTCTTGGAAACAAATCCCTGGATGTAAACCTACAGCTGATTTACTGATTCTGTCCCATTTAAGAACACTACTACAGCCAAATAAATGTAGAAAACACACAAATCAGTCTGTTTTGCAGATATTCAGCTAAGATATGAGGTCACAGTAGCAGTTACTCATCCTCATTTTAAACTCTGAACACTAATTTATTACATAAATCTTGCAAGTTTGTGCATGCATTCAATACACACTGCTCAAAAAATAAAGGGAACACTTAAACAACACAATGTGACTCCAAGTCAATCACACTTGTGTGAAATCAAACTGTCCACTTAGGAAGCAACACTTATCGACAATCAGTTTCACCTGCTGTTGTGCAGACGGAGCAGACAACAGGTGGAAATTATAGGCAGTTAGCAGGACGTCCCCAATAAGGGAGTGGTTTTGCAGGTGGTGACCACAGACCACCTATCAGTTCCTCTGCTTTCTGGCTGATGCTTTAGTTCAGGTCTGGGAGGAGATCCCTCAGGAGACCATCCACCACCTCATCAGGAGCATGCCCAGGCGTTGTAGGGAGGTCACACAGACACGTGGAGGCCACACCCACTACTGAGCCTCATTCTGACTTGTTTTAAGGACGTTACAAAGTTGGATCAGCCTGTAGTGTTTTTACACTTTAGTTTTGAGTGCGACTCCAAATCCAGACCTCCATGGGTCATTCAGACCTAGGATGTCTTATTTTTGTGTTCCCTTTATTTTTTTGAGCAGTGTATATATATATATAAAGACTAACTCCATTTCTCAATGCATTTTTCTTGTAGTTTACGGACGTTTTGGTGTCTCCGTCCTCTCGGCTCTGCTGTTTGGCTGTGTTGGAGGTAATTTTCCTCTTAACCATCGCTGACTGCTGTAAAAATGTTTTTCTATTGGATTGCATTTAATTTAGTTTCCCCCCTCCTCCATTTAAACCATATTTCTGTTGAGGACAGGTGGTCTCATGCTGCAGGTTGTACCTTCTTCCTCTGTCCCAACAGCCCTGGTGAAAGAAAAAGAGGACGATTTACCTGCAACATCAGATGATTTTGTTTCCTTGTTGCACAGAGAAACAAAGTCTCTGATGTCCCAACACACAGGAGGAAATGAGGCTGCAGGGTTCGCCACAAACACATTTAAAAACAACCTCTGCACTGGGGCTGTGCAAAGCAGCCAGTATCTGTATTTGTAAATCCATTTTTTTGCATTACTAATTTATGTTATAGTGTAGCAGTGTAATGCAAAAAACCCCGACTCTGCACATCCTGAAGTTCCTGTTTGCAGGACATCTTTAAAGACACTTTATTAGGAATTAAAGCAAAATTCCAGGCTTGAATTAGTCTAAAGTTTGTATTTATGATTAAATTACCTCTGGTTTATGAGCATTCACTGTAAAACTACAACGGAGGTTTTTGGAGAAGAAAAAACTGCAGGAATGTGAGTTTTGTACCAAATATATTTGTAAACGTGATCCTGATTTGGATAAAAAATACAATATTTAGCTTCCTCTCAGTTTGAATTACCTGCAGTAAAACTTTACACACACCAGCTTTTTATTACATTTATACAGAATCTGGTTCTTTGCTTTTGCAGAAAGGAGGAAAACAGCTGCTGGGAGGACGGGATCATCACTTCATCAGTCTGTTCTGGTTTTCTGACTTCATAGAAGAAACTAAATCAAGTCTGAGATCTCCTTCAGTAGTGACCTCTCCCCCTTCCCCTTCCTCTCCCCCTCCCGCCCCAGCCTCTCCCCCGGCTGCTGCTCAGGTGTCCGGCCGAGCGGCGCAGCTTCCTCCTCTCCTCGTGGTGTTCCCGCTCCGCCTGCTGCTGCTTCTTCTGCTGCTCCGACTGCAAAGAAAACCAGAACATTAATATTAGTTTCTGATAGATCCGTTTTACTTTCATAAAGCTGACGCACACATCTTTATTATTTGTGTTTTTTAGTGTTCCGTTGAATTCCCGGAACGTTTGTTGTGGACAGAACCCGTTGCTGTGATTCATGGAGACTCTGATGTTTGTTTGTGTCACAGTGAAACATTTACAGGAGCAACAGCAGCTTACACGCAGAACTACCTTTCTGAGAGTGAAGGTCAGCTGCTTGCTGCCCACCGCCGTGTCGACGGCGCTGCTGAGTCCAGAGCTTTCCTCCATCTTCAGCCGCTCCTCCAGAGAAGCTCTGGAAACAAACACAACCCTGTGAGGGTGACGGCTTCTGCTTCCCGCCTTTAGGAGTAAAACCACTAAACACGACCAGAACCAGGGCCGATCCTGAAACTTACTTCTGTAGTTTCTGTTTGTGGGTCACGTCCTTAAAACTTCGGAACTGCTCTCCAGGTTTGAGCTGGTAAAACTGCGGCTGGGTCTTCTCTTTGATCTGCTCCCGGTCCAGCAGGACGGTGTTCCGGTCGGCGTCCTTCCTCTCCTGCCGCTGCCGGTCCCTGCCCTCCTGCCGCAGTAGCCTCCTCTGCTCCCTCACCTCCTCCACCCAGCTCTTGTCGTCGTCAGAGCTCTCCTCCTCGGAGCTGGCTTTCCCCTCCGGCTCTTCGTCTTCTGCCGCCTGGATAGATGCAAGGAGCGGAATAACTTTTCCCATTTAGAACAAAAATAAATCAAGGTCAATAGGAAGGCAGCAATTATCCGTTACCTGTTCGGAGGCCTGCTGAGCCAGCAGACGCAGCTTCTTCTTCCTCTTTTGTCCCACCTTGGAGACGATGGGGTTGAGCAGCCGGAACTCCTCGCTCTGCTCGTCCACCTGGAAGTCCGGATTCTCAAACATGACCTTGAATCGATCGTCTCCCAGGATGCTCGGGAGAGCCTGCAGTCGTGCAAAAGAGGAACATTGTTTGGGTTCTTAAACAATAAACGAGTATTTTAATTCACTTTAAGATAAAATCTATCAGCTGCACATGCAAAAACATTTTCCTGCTAAATCTGTTGCTTTTAAAGCACAGATGCATTAATAAAGTATCAAAAAGAAGAGCTGCTTCTGGATTTTTTCCCAAACATAAAAGACTCTCCTGTGACATAAGAGAAAGTAAAAGTTGTGCAGAGACACATTCCTGAGCCTGAGGCAGGAACTGAACCTTCCTGCTGCCGTGCAGGCGTCCGGATCATAAACCCTTAATGACGCAATCAGGAGAATTCAGCCTGAATCATCCCTAAATGAAACGAGCTCAACGCAGTGAGAAGTCACGCCACTGAGGGACCTCCAGAAGAAACCGGTAGATAGCTGGGTGTGACCTTGATCCTACCTTGCCCTTCTTTGTCCTCGAAGCCTCCTCTGCTTCATCATCGCCCTCCTCCATCAGCTTCAGAGCCAGGTCCTTGTTCACCTTCGGCAGCTTCTGTCTCGATCAAAACAAACCGTGGCTTCAGTTACTATGGTGAGATTAGCCAAAAACTGTCTCCAACAAGTCGTAACGTATTTGTTCTGTTTGGAAATCAAAGGCAGGATGTGAGGAAAGCTCAGCTGGAGGAAACCAGAACAATCCTGTTTGAAGAAGCTAAAAACCCAAATTCCTCTTTAATGAAACTAAACTAAAAGATGAAAAATATCAGATCATGAGTTTTCTAAAGCCGGGACTTCACACCTTAACCTGAACCCTCTGCGTCCGGGACTCCTCGATCTTCTGACGGATCTTCTCCTTGCGGTATTCCTCGTATGCAAAAGGGTTAGCCATGCTTTTCACCTGCAGAAGACCCAAACAGCACAAACCATCAGCTCCAACATTTAGGACAGTTATTTACCAACTGAACATCGAGGACAAAGCGATTAAACCTTGTGATAAAGCCGAATATCCATGAAGAAGCCGTGCATGTAGGCTCGGAGCAGAGACGTTCCCACTAGGTGAGACAAACCTGGGAACAGTAAAGAGGACATGAGCAGGGCTTGTCAAAATACTGATGAAAAATCAAGACGAATATGTAAAAATTAGGGATTTAACTCATAAATTATGATTAAAAATAAAAAAATAACGCATTTAACCCTTAACCCTAATTTTTTATTTAAAAAATTGCTTTTGGGGCAAATTTTCTTGAACAATTAAAATGCGATTAATCCAGATTAATTAATCACAAAGCCTCTAATTAATTAGATTAATTAATCCCACCCCTAGTAAAAATATAAATAAACACCAAATTAAAAAACTGAACATTTCAGTATCAGACATCAAAGTTCATCACATTTAGTTAGGGCTGGTTATTAATGGGGGTTTTCCAACAGCACGCTTCAGTCTTTCCCCCCAGCTGTTCAGTACCTGCTTCATGTGGTTCCTAGCGTGCTGAGCTGGTCTGAAAATGCCGCTGATTGGCTAGGACACGTGTCAATCTTAAGGCAAAGAGTCATTTTATGTGCCGGTGAGTGAGTAATCGTCTCAGAGACGTACATCAATAATGCTTGAGAAAACATATTTGCCCTAAACTACAACTCCCATGATGCATTTCGGTTTTGAGTCGGCTGAAGTCTTGCTGCATCCCACCATGTTGGCTGCATTAACAAAAATATCAGCAAATATTACAATTCCAGATCCAAAACTGCTGTGATGTTAAAATGTTGCCCAACAACCGATCGTCTCGCTCAGCTGAGTCTGCAGCTGCTGAGTCAAGAAAGTCATCATGCAGCGGTCTGAGATGAGCCTGCAGCCGCTTCCGGGTTCAGAGACCGAGCCGCCATCGTTGTGTTGTGTTTTTGTGCAGCATCCAGATCACCTCACACTGATCCTTCTGCTCGTAAACTGATGCCACGAACAACGAGCTGCTTTACTAAACTGCAGGTATTTCCATACTTACTGGTATAAATTAGCTCTGTTGCTGTTTACTTTTGCAAGACGACACCAAAGCGTTGATGTTTTCAGCATTTTCTTAGAAAAGTGCTGTTGTCATGTGACACGCAGGAGCTGAAGGTTCAATAACAAGGATGATTTATCAGGAAAGTACCGACATTTAGCTCAGAAAAAGTTCATATTATTAGAATCTACTGAATGTTTTCAGTTATTCTTAATGAGGTACAGTTTTAGTACCCAGCCCCACGCTTAACGGTACGACTCGTGTAAAAACGACCAAATTCTTAACCGATTTGTCTCCAAATGAAACACAGAAGCACCAGTTTTATTACCTCATATCTGCAGGAATGAACTGTCTAAACCTGCAGAGGCATTAATCGCTCGCGTGTGAGTGAGAGCAGCTGAACATCTATAACGGGACGTATCTGATGAGTTCCTGCCTGCACACCTGAGAGAGAATCCGGCACAACGCGGAGCGCCTTACTGGGAACTTCCATCTATACGCCGTACTCAGAAAACCTCGGCACGCTTACGTAAGAGGGTTGCATTACGAGGCTCCTGTAAACCAACACCCCCTCCTCCCTTTATTCCACATAAGCCAACCACCTCCTTGCTTTTTTGCCATCTGATCTCTTTCCTGCTGAGCCTGCATTCCAGTGTTCATCCAACCCCTCTGAGTCCTCCGCTCAGACAGTCTGACCCTCTCAGCGCTCGCTAGAGTCACCGTTTCAGGAAAATCGTTTGCTTTTCAAATAGCGGAGTGTTTGCTTTTGGGGGGGGGCAGCTTTAGGTTGTTTCACAGTTCAGCTCTCACCCAGATTGTCCAGGTCCTTCCTGGTGACGAACTTGTAGTCGTCATAGACGGCGCTCTCCGGGCTCTCCTCCAGCTCCTCTGTTAGGCTGTCAAGGAACGAGCACCACCGAGGTGCAGGGCCCAGAGCCTGAACACACACACACACACACACACACACACACACACACACACACACGGTTCAGTTTTAGACCTCTCGAGTGTTTGCTGAAACAAAAATAAACCAACACTTGGTGTTTCTGTAGTGACACAAAAAACACTGAATTACTGAGAAAAGGTTCCTTTTCTAGAGCTGTAACGTCATTTTCACTCAGGTACTTTATGATTATGGAATATTTTACCTCCAAATATTAGTCAGAATTAAAAACCCGTCAGTTTATTCTGGTTTAGAAGCTTTAAAACGCCTCTGTCGTATTTCAACGCATGTTAGTTGTTTTATTTATTTATTTTGGATTTTAACTTCATTATGACTATTTTATTTTATTATTTAACACTCCTGTAGAATTCTGCTCTTGTAAATCATTTTATAAATAACATGATTATTATTCCCAGTTCTGATGACGTTTCCTTTATTTCTAACCTGGTTGTTTGTAGTGAAGCTGAACATGGACACGTGTAAATAAAAACTACTAAATCCTGGTATAACATATTAATTATTTATTTTTATTAGTTTTTATTTTTTTATTATGATCCTTTTATCATAACATTCTCAGCATTACAGCAAATTGACCTTTTTACTACTTTGTTTTGGCTTTGGTCAACTTTCATGTTGTTATAAATAAAGTTGACTTGACTTGAATATTTAGTGACAGTTTCTAAAATGAGGAGTTAGGATGTTGGACGCGTCTTTATTCTAGACACATTAACCCGAGGAAATGAGACTGAATGCAGGACAAAGATCGATTTCCTCATTTAAAACCAGAACAGAGTGTCTTCCTGATTCCAGCGATCGATCAGCTGACTCAGGATGACGTCATGCTCCCGAGGACAAAGCCAACACAACCCTGCAGTCATTTTGACTTAGTTTCATCACAGCTGAGGATAAATGCCACAAAAACATCAGTCCTAAAGCACATTTCTGATTTAATCTAGTTTGGTTCCTGAAACGATGAAAACAAAAACAGCTGACATCAGAACTTAAAGGTGGGGTAGGAGAGTTTTTCTGGAGCAGTTTTGCCATTTTGCCAAAAAAAGGAATATTGGTAATCTCCTCCAAAATGGAAAAACCTCATCCGACCATCGTGAACATTCCGCTCTTAATGACTGGATCCTGATCCACCAAAATGTTTCCAGGAACTACCTTTAATTTCTCAGAAGAGTCAGACACATCGTGTGGATCTGAACTGAGCAAAGACATTAAAGTATGAATGAAGCAACAGCTGCAATCTGACAGCCAACATTTACGGCTCAGATGAATCAAAGCAGCACACGTGAAGCGCTACTGGTGCAAAACTCAAGCTCCGACTCAAAAACGCACCATAGTGAACGATGTTTCCTGATTAACGGACCATCAAGTGCTTTATTTTGCTAAGTGGCCAAACTGGAAGCCATTTTTACAGCTCTTCATTATCTTGAGCATCTTAAAGCTGCAACGGCAAATCTGCAAATCAAGCTAGCTTAAAACATGCTTTCATGCCTCTGAACAACGTTCTAACATCGTAGAGCGATAAAAATATTGTGGAAATAAAACAAAAATGAATAAAGTGGTTCTCTCTCATTTGTCTAAAACCTCCACCAATAACAGGTTTCAGACCAGAACCAACCACTGGACCATCCAGTTGAACTTCCCTGGGTCCTCCACTCATTCCACACTCACGTAGCACCAGAACACCACTGGTGTGAGAGGTTCTCCGCTCAATAACATCAGAGAAGGAGAAACAGCCGGCTGCTACCACTTCAACTTTAGGACAAACTACCAGAGTCCCATAGAGAAAAACACCATTTGAAGTCACGGACAACAGAAGACGTTTGGACCTAGAAAACAAAGACTGGTGGTTAGCGCTAGCTCGTTTCCTCTGGTGATGCGGGTTTGTGTTTAAAAGCTAGCTAGATTTGCAGATTTAAATACAGCAGAAAACTCTTGGATCTAACCTGCAGGACAAATTCAGCTCTCGTGTGACAAATTAAACTTATGAAAACTGTCAAAGATGAAGTTTTCACCTTCAGTGGTGTCTAGGACAGAAGGTTCATCTGGAGTCTAATGTCCTGGTTTACACAAAGCAAAGTCACGTTTACTGTACACACACACACACACACACACACACACACACACACACACACACACACACACACACACACACACACACACACACACACACACACACACAGGGTGAGATCAGGTTCGACCCGAGCACCGCTGACATTTCCAACAACATCTCGATTCTCTGAGCAGCCGTTCTGTTTTTATATCTGATTCCTCCTGAATGTCCTTGTGGGAGCACGGCTCCACCCTCACACCTGATGTTTGATTATCGCTCCATGAACTTCCCAGATTATTCACACATGAGCTCATCAGAGCAGGATGTAAGTGCATTAGTGATTTCATACTCACTGGGATGTAGAACGTGTTCATTTTAGGGTCTTCGTTGGCGGTGAAGAGCATTCCTGTTCATGAGACACGCAGGAAAAATGTAAATAAATAAAATCTGCTCAGATAAAAGGGATTAAAAAGCTTCTTTTAATTTAAAATCAGAGGAAAGTTCCTTTCATGCTGCTGCAGAATACTGCCACCCAGTGGTGAAGGATAGGAAGAGCAGCTATATAAATGTCCCAGAATATTTCCTCACCTGAATCAGGAAACATGCAAACATCGTTGATGTTGGTCTGAGGCTGAAGGGAACTAAACAGCTTCCCCTGAGGTTAGAAAGCATAAATAAATATGCAGTCATCAAAAAATAAAAGATCCAGAGAAAACAAAACTTCCTCTGCATGAAACCGTGAAAACATGTAAATATAAAAAATTATAAACTCATCAAAATAAATATTAAATATGTTTCTTCTTCAATTTACACGTGTTATTCTTTCTTTAAAAATAAAAACAAACAAACAATTTAGTCATTTAAGCATAAAAACAACAGAAGGAAGAGATTCATCTTTAATTTTATTGCTGATTTTTAAAAGCAAACGTAATAAAAGAAACAGACGAAAACTAGAAATTAAACTCTAAAAATGCACAAAAGTGATAGAAGCAATTTACAAAAAGCTTCTAAAACCTGCAAATGTTGCTTACTGTGTCTCTGTTCCAGATCTTTATTATCTTGGAGTCGGCAGACACAACGAGGTCCAGCGGGTCATGGAAGTTGAGGGATTTGATTGGCAGGTTGTAGAAGTGGTCTTTGACCAGCAGCGGCTGGCTGGAGCGTAGATCATACAGCAGCACCTGGGATGGAAGCAAACACACCTGTTCACACCTCCCCAGCCCTGCAGGAGCAACGCTTTTTCTAATGATCAGCATTTAGTTTCAGAATCAGAGCTGTAAAGGATTTTATTATGTAAAATGAAGGTTGTTGACTTCATGGCTCACCTGCCCTGTGCTGGTGCCTACTGCCATGGAGAGGGAGCCGTTGAACTTCAGCGCACTGATGGAGGGTAAATCCTGAACCCTGTCAGCAAAAATCAGGATGTCACCGAGTCAATCCGCACAAACGATGAATAATAAAAATAACTGCAGCTTAGTTGTGATTGTGAGAAATAATAAACAGACAAAAGCACCACGAGGCTAGGATCAGCTGAGTTCTTACTCATTTGCCCCTTAAACAGAAGGGTGGCTACAGCGTCAGATCTCTAGCAGTTTGCATGAACGAAATCAAATCTTGGATGGCTTTGAACTTTCTAAATTTGAATGAAAACAAGACAGAGCTGATTATTTCTGGTACTGGTGCCTCCAGCGAGCCCTCTCTTGTGGACCTGGGCCCTCTGGCACTGCACAGAAAGCCAACTGTGACTAATTTGGGTTTTAAAATGGACAGCGATTTTAGGTTAGACAGACAGATCAGTGCTGTGGTTAAATCTAGCTTCTTTCATCTGAGGCAGTTAGCAAAGGTAAAAAACATCTCATCTACAGAGGATTTGGAAACAGTAATCCATGCCTTCATTCCAACTAGACTGGACTACTGTAATTCTTTGTATGTTGGCATTAGCCAGTCCTTACTGTCTAGACTTCAGCTAGTGCAAAACGCAGCTGCTTGGCTCTTAACTGGCACACGTAGGAGAGAACACATTACTCCTGTTTTATCCTCACTGCACTGGCTGCCTGTTCATTTTAAGCTTCTTTTATATGTTTTTAAGTCTTTAAACGGTCTTGCCCCACCCTACCTCTCTGAGCTAATACACATTCATTCCTCTTCTCGGTCACTCAGGTCATCTGACCAGTTGGTCCTGGACGTTCCGAGAACTAAACGTAAGCTCAGAGGGGACAGGGCTTTCGCTGTTGCTGCTCCAAAAATGTGGAACTTGTTGCCAACACAGATTAGAAAAGCCCCCTCACTGGAAATGTTTAAATCACTGTTAAAGACCCATCCCTTCAGCTTGGCCTTTGACCCAAGTTGTTTAATTTGTTTTTATCTTTATCTTTTATTCTGTTCATTACTTTTATGTTCAGCACTTTGGTCAGTGTTGCCTGTTTTTAAAGTGCTTTATAAATAAAGTTGGCTTGGCTTACTCTGTTCCTTCAGCCAGACTGCTCAGGGCGCAGTCCAGAAGGCCCACTCGGCTCCGGACACGAGGGTCCCAACATTCCACCTTTCCCTTGGGAAATAAAGAAAAAGACCTTAAACATTTACAACAAACCTGGACGCAGCAAAGAGACACAGCTGGTGTTTGAAATGAGCTTTGTTGTGTTATTAAACTGACACTAAGGGCCACCCTTAGCTCCAACAGTAGGTGTTGTACTGCAGCCAACATGCAGAGCTGGATAATAAGCAAAGCTGCTAAAAAATAAAACCTAAATAGCTGACTTACTACTGTAGAAAACACTGAGTGGAGTTAATAAAGTTCAAACGTTCACTAAGCAACGCCTCATTTCAAACACATCCTGTGATGTCGCTTACCTCAGAGGTTCCTGTTGCAAACAAGTGGTGAACGGGATTGATGTCGCACACGTTGTTCTCTCTGGTGAAGGAGAAGAAAAAGGCAGAAGTCAAGATTAAAATCACATCACACAAGTACTGAAACCCGTCAAAAGGGCGAAAACGCCCGAGTGGCCTTACGCAGCGTCCGTCTGAAGGGAGTTCAGAAAGCGACCCTGTTCCAGGTTCAGCCGGTACACCTCAGAGCTGAAAGTTCAAACAAATACTCAATAAATCTGATAAAAGGTTTGTTTCAAGGTCAGTGATGAATGTTCTGACCTCATCCCCACAAAGTAAAGGTCACACGAGGGGTAGTGGTACGAAAAGTCCCGGCCAAACTTTGGAATACGAGTCTTGTAGTAGTGTCCGTGTTGGGAGTGGAACTCAACGTAGCGATCGCAGTGCAAAAACACCAGCTGCATAAAAACACAACCAACACGAGTGTAGGAGGAGAAAATAAAAACAGTCGACTTGCAGAACAAAGATCAAATTTATTATTTTCATTATGAATCCAAACAGCAGCATGAAGGTCTCACCTTAGAGTAGTCGTCAGACAGAATGTCAAAGGCCACAACTGTGAAGAGGCAGAAAGAAATCAGTCAAGATAACGGAGGAAAATAAACCAGAGTCCATCAACTCACCTTCTGAATCCAAACAACGCTCAAACTTCAGGGACAGCTGATAGGTGTCGTAGCAACGAATTCTGGGTTTATAAGTTCCTAAAACAGAAAGAAATCTCTGTAATACCTGAAGGGACAAACTCCCCACTCTTAAAGGGAAGCTCGTCTCACCTGCTGCCAGGACAAACTGACCGTCCCGGGACACTTTGATGGACGAACACACCGTGGGCATCTCAAAGTCCTGGATGAGCTCAATCCGACGCTGAATGTCTGCAAAAATAGAAACGTAGCACAGTAAAAAATTCTGAATTACATTAATTCATCAAATGTGATGAAGCTAAAGGTGTCGACTTACCAACATCTTTCTTTTGCAGCTGTCTTTTCTTCCGATCGGACAACCACTGGATTTACAAAACACAGATGATAGAGACTCATCAGAAATAGGATCAAAACTGAGAAGAAGCGAATCCATCTGAGAGCCTGGCAGCTTTAAACTGCTGGAGTTTACAGAACCACCAGACAAAAGTCGCTATAATGAAGGTTTACTCTTTAATGTCAGGGTTTGAGCCAGGCTATTACTTGTAGTTCTATGCAGAGGCAGGCTGATTGTCTGTTAATTGGTTTGATAATGATCATTTTCTAACATAACTGTCATCAGTCAGACCTGAGAAAATGAATCAGGGCAGCACAAAGGTGTCTGGAACAACTCAAAGCTAAAAATAACCACACGTTTGAATTAAATGTAAAGGTACAGCGTGATAAACAAGTCAGATTCTAGCTAGCACAAAAACAAAATGTTTATATATATATATACATATATATATATAATTTGTTTCAGCCTAAAATAATGTCAAAGAAGCCACCAGGTTGTGATATTTAGTATGCTAACTAAACATTAGCTGAGTTGAACTCAAAACTAGAACTCAGAACTACAAAGTGACGTCAAAACCCGCGTTTCTCACCTCGGGAAGAGATTTTCCGTAGCTCAAATTATAAATTTTCACATCGTTGACATTTGATATCTGCATTTTAAATACTGAACGGCTCCTTGGCACTTCATCCACGTTGTTGAATCAAACCAAACACAGGAAGTCAAAGTGAGCTTCAGGAAATGGATCCGACTGGAAACCACATCGGCAAATGTTCCGGCAGAGGAGCCTGGCCTTGGTTTAAAATGGTCTGCATATCAAAACTAACATATTTTAACGAGTCTTACTTTTAAGTAAATCGCGGTATCACATTAGAGTAATTTTTAAATAGTTATTCTCTGTTTATTTCACTGCGATGTAAAAACAAGTAATGTAATATCATCAAACTGCCACAAGAGGGCGACAGCAGGACTGCCAACTGACTGGTACGATGAAGTAGTTTCCCGCCCTCTGCTGGACCAAAGTTGTTATCACAGGCAGCATTCATAAAGTTAAACACGACACAACACAACAGCACTTCCTGTAGATCCCTTCAAAATAAAATAATAAAACATACCACTTAAAAATTACTGCAGGTTTTAAATAAGTGAGAACAGCATAATTAATTTAGATAACGGGAAAGCCAGAAAGTCTTCACTTATACAAACGTCTATGTTAATTATCTGTGTTCAACCAATGATTAAAAATGAAACATTCATCCACTCTCATCACAGGAAGTTTCAACCAATCAAATCAATCTGCTAAAAACTCACCTGGAGGCTTTTTTAGCCTCTTTGGGGAAATTTTATTCTCTATTTTAATATCAAGACTTTTTAAAGCTTCATTTGAATCATTTGATGAACTTTTTCTCGTCTTAAACAGGATCTGAATCAGGTGGAGGAGCTGATGTGAGGATGTTTAACCTGCTCTTCATCCCTGTTAGCAGAAGGAACGTTTTAGCTTACAAACTTTATCCCATCAGCTTGGAAGTGGAAGCAGAGTTTGGGATGAGAAATGGGAACAAATGAGCAGAAACTAGTGAAATCTCCATTTTATTTTATTTATTTATTTTATTTAACCTTTATTTAACCAGATGAGTTGATTGAGAACTCATTCTCATTTACAACGACGATCTGGCCACGAGGCAGCAGCAACAGACACATAGTTAGCTTTACACAAACAGATAAGATAAAAAACAGATAAGATAAAAAATACAAGATAAAAATCAGATAAAACAGCTAGATATAAAGACAAAGAACTGTTCTCATATATAATATGTACAAGCCATCAAAACAGACTTAAAACAATCTTTAAGTACTCAGCAGCAGGCACATTGATCAGAAACTATTGATTGCTATGAATTATTGAAGGTAGATAATGGAACGTAGGTAGTGAGCTTTAGTGATTTTTGCAGCTCATTCCAGTCATTGGGAGCAGCAAACTGGAATGAGGAGCGGCCAAACGAGGTGCGAGCTTTGGGAATAACCATAGAGATTAGGTTACTGGAACGTAAATTGCGCTGGTTGGAAGTGATGAGTAATGAGTGAAGATATGACGGTGTTCTACCGATGATTGTCTTGTATATAAATTGATACCAATGTAACAACCTGCGGGAATGGAGTGATGGCCAGTTAACGAGTGAGTACAGATCACAATGATGAGTATTGAAAGGGGCACCAGTGACCAAACGGATTGCTGAGTGATAAATGACATCGAGTTTATGAAGAAGGTTTTTGGAAGCAGTCCTATAAATGATGTCACCGTAATCTAAGATGGGAAGGATTGTCATTTTGACCAAGGTTTGCTTTGCAGAATGAGTAAAGGATGACCTGTTGCGGTATAGAAATCCAATCCTTGACTTTAGAGAGTAATGAATTAATGTGAATGTCAAATGAAAGTGTGTGTAACGGGTGTCGAGGTACCGGAGTCCAGGACCCGTTGACAGAAGAATAAGCTGGAAAGCAAGAAATAAAATGAACACACGGGAGACGCGGTCTGGTTTCCTTGACGATCTCTCAGCTTATGAGAGGTAAACGTCTCTGTTCGAGGCGTTAGCGCAGCCAGCGACTCACAGTCTCCCCGCGCCACCTACTGGTGAAACACTGTTACTGCATCTGCAGATGAAGCCCGTGTTGATCATGAGTAACATTTTACAGAGATAAAACAAATGTAATCCAAACCTCAAATGCATTCAACCAAACAAATAACACATTATGTAGGCACACAAGTGGGCATCACATGTGCTGTCAAGCCAGATACCCAGATACTTATAGGAACTGACAAGTTGTAGTTCTGTACCATCCAGAGAAACAATACTAGGGTGGCAAGTTGATGGCGGTAAGTTACGGTTGAAGATCATGAACCTTGTTTTACTTGTGTTTAAATGAAGGTGAAGGTTGGAGAAGGCATGTTGAAGACAATTAAAGTTGTGCTGCAAGGAGGACAAAGCTGCATTCAAAGAAGAACTGCATGCATGTAAAATGGTGTCGTCTGCATATAAATGTATATGAGAACTTTCAACAGCATGAACAATGTTATTGATATAGATTTTAAATAAGGTTGGGCCCAGTATTGACCCTTGAGGAACGCCCATAGTTAAAGGTAGAGGAGCAGATTGGTTCTCACTGTTTGCATACGGCCTAAGATATAACTTCTAAACCATGCCACGGATGCCTGAGAAAGTCCTATATGTTTGATCCTGCTAAGTAAGATGTTATGGTCTACAGAGTCAAAGGCTTTAGCCAAGTCAACAAACACAGCTACACAATATTCCTTATTGTCAATGGCACATATGATGTCATTTAGCACTTTAAGTGTTGCAGAGACACATCCATGGCCAGTTCTGAAGCTGGACTGCATGGGGTAATAATACTGCTGGATTCCAGATAGTGAGTTAGCTGTTTGTTGACGAACTTTTCAATGACTTTAGAGAGGCAAGGCAAGATAGAGATAGGCCTATAACAGCTTAGGTCTGAATGATTCCAGTCCTGCAGAAATGCAGCAGTTTGTATTAAATAGATGGGTAATAGGAGCAGCAATAACATGTGCTGCTATTTTCAGAAAGAAAGGGTCAAGAGTATCCAGTCCGGCTGATTTATGAGGATCTAACCTGAGTAACTCGTCAAGTACCTCATCTACCTGAAACAACTGAATGGAGAAACAGGAATTGGTTGCGGGGAGGAAATCATTGCATATAGCTGAGTGGAGGTCAGAGACCCCAGAGGTGGGTGTAGCTGTAGCAAAGGCATGACCAGACTTGATAAAGTGATTATTGAAGGAATTTACCATTTAGTTTTATCTGAGACAACAATGCCCAATGGTGAAAGATCAGGCCAGCCAAGGTGTCACACAGCAGGCCTTGGTTTTCCAGGAATGTGGTCAAACAGGATCTGACTCAGACTGCAGGCCTCACTGTCTCTGCAACCAGGGATGAGGTGGGGAAACAATCCAGGACCATCTGCCAGATTGCATGAATCAAAAACTTCCCAAAAATATTGAGAATGTTAATTATAACATCCACTCCAAGATTTTCAAAAAATGTAAAGAAAATATTAACTATAAGAGCACACAAACACAAAAACGTTTAGCAGTCAGGGACCAACAGACAAAAAACAGACTGGTAGGGCTGCCATCTTGGATAGATATCTGAAATGATAAATGTCTCCATCAGTAACATCAGGGAGACAAAGTCTGGATCATTCTGGGGTTCAAACATTAAAGCAGCAACAGGGTTCAGCTCTAAAACACCACAGCTTTATTCTGAAGTTTCTCCTCAACACAAGACATGAAATCAGCTCAAGTCACAATCAAATCACATCTGTTCTCATGTGAGTCACAACTCAACTAAACAGCTTCAGATCAGTTCAGCATCAGAGGAGCTTTGAGCTTTTCTACCTGATAAATCATCATTTTATTACTGAGGCTTTACTTCAAGTCAGGAAGAGCTTTTATTGTGAAAAGATTTTATTTTGGTGACAAACATTCAGAATAAAAGCTAAAAAAGAAAGAAAATGCTTCAATCCCAGAAAATTGACTCAGAGAAATAAAAAAATATATATATTGATTTTAAAATTGGATTAAAAATCACTGAAGATTCAGGAGCCTTGGTCTATTTCACTTTACTAAACTCAGCAGAGCTTTTGGAGTAAACCCAAACTCCAGCGTGTAGCGGCTGAGTGAATGTGGTCTGGACTCTGTGGAGGAGAGTCATGGTTTCAGAGAAGCTGTAGAAGGACAGAAGACCTGCTCTGTGATCCAGATACACTCCTACTCTGGAGGAACCAGGAGCTGAGATGGAGGTTCTGATGCTGTTGTGATTAAATGTGTATCTGTTTGGGGAACAATCTAATGACCAAGATTTGTCATTAAGTCCAAATCCACATTCATCCCCACTTCCTGTTCTGCTGATATTCTTGTATGAGACTGCTACATCAACTCCATCCCCGCTCCACTCCACCTCCCAGTAACAATGTCCAGTCAGACTCTCTCTACTCAGAACCTGAGACCATCCAGTGAATCTGTCTGGATGATCAGGATAAAACTGATCTTTATACATATATGTTACCTTTCTGTTCTCCTCTGATAATAACAGACGTCTGTGTGCTGTGTTTGGATCCAGTGTGATTCCACGTGAATATTTTAAGAATCCAGCTCTGCTCGTTGGTTCTGGCAGTAAAACGTCCACCTCAGTGATCTTCAGTGAGACGTTTGTCCAGCTGTCCCTCAGAAGGTCCTGTAGTTTGTCTCTGAGCTCTGACACAGCTGCTGTCACATCCTCAAAGTATCTGAGAGGACGGATCTTGATGCTGGATGAGTGTGGAGACCCACTGAGTGCTGACACTGAGGGGTAGTTGTGTAGAAACTGGTTGTGATCCTCTGTGTCTGAGAGCTGCTTCAGCTCAGCATCTTTCCTCTTCAGCTCAGTGATCTCCTGCTCCAGCTTCTCCTGAAGCTCTTTGACTCCACTCACTTCAGTTTCCTGCTGGGATCTGATCTGCTGCTTCACATCAGAGCTTCTTTTGTGGATCAGACGGATCAGCTGAGTGAACATCTCCTCACTGTCCTCCACTGTTTTATCAGCAGAGTGATTGATGGCCTCCACCTCCTGCTGAAGCAGCTTCACATCTTTCTCTCTGTCCTGGATTCCCTGCTGGATTTCTTCTCGTCTCACCTCCAGCTCTCTCTGCCTCTCAGTCCTTTCTGCTGCAGCTGAGACTGTGTCGTGGCCTCTATGGTCATCCATTAAACATATAATACAGATACACTTCTGATCAGTACGACAGAACATCTTCATCACCTCATCATGACCAGAGCAGATGTTCTCCTGGAGGTTCTTGGAGGGCTCCACCAGCTTGTGTTTCTTCAATGGAGCTGAATCATAATGAGGCTGAAGGTGTTTCTCACAGTAAGAGGCCAGACAGGATAAACAGGACTTGGTGGCTTTCAGTTTTCTTCCAGAGCAGACATCACAGGCCACATCTTCAGGTCCAGCATAGCAGTGATCAGCAGGAGCAGCTTGGAGTCCAGTCTTCTTCAGCTGATCCACTAAAGCTGCAAACATGAAGTTCTTCTGCAGGACAGGCCTCGGTATGAAGGTTTTCCTGCACTGAGGACAGCTGTGGATTCCTCTCTGATCCTCTCCATCCCAGTGAGCTTTAATACAGCTCATGCAGTAGCTGTGTCCACAGGGAATAGTCACCGGATCCTTCAGGAGATCCAAACAGATGGAACAGCAGAAGGTTTCTCGGTCCAGCTGATCTCCTCTCTGCTCCATTTCTCCTCTCAGTAACAGCGACTGTGTGAGTTTCACCTCCTCACAACAGAAACCAGTTTATCTCTGATCATAAATCATGTGACTGAGCAGACAGAAAGCAGCCAATCAGCTTCTAGCTCCACCACATGTTGGCTCCTCCCATCTGAAGAGGAGGAACCAGGAAACGAGGACATGAACCTGAGAGACGTTCTTAACGTCCTCATTAACTGGGACTGAGCTTGAATGCAACCAGATCAAATGTGTTTCTGAACTCTCATCATTTTCTCTTCCAGCTCTCTGAAGGTCCTACCTTCTCCTGCAGCTTCAGCCAGCAGGTGAACAGAGAACACCTGCAGAGGCCTGTCTGCACTCACCTTCCAGGCTGAGGACGTGGTGCGAGCCCTCAGGAGGACCAGGGAGAGGAGCTCACCTGGCCCTGACAACATCAGCAGTCTAGTTATGAGGCACTGTGCAGGGCAGCTAGGGAGTGTGTTCCAGACTCTATTTCAACATTCAATTGACAGTCTCACTGTCCCCCAGCTGTGGAAACACTCCACAGTCATCCCCATCCCCTAAAGAAACAACACAAATTCTCTGAATGATCTTCGTCTTGTGGCCCTCACCTCCCTGGTGATGAAGGCCATGGAAAAGATCATAAAGCAGCACATTGTAACAGTAACTGACCCCTGATGGACCCACTCCAGGTTGCTTACCGCACACGCAGAGGCGTCGATGATGCAAAGATCTTCATCTTGGACTCCATCCACAAACATCTGGAGCTCCCTGACTCCTCCACCAGACTTCTGTTTGCTGATTTCTCATCAGCGTTCAACACTCTGCAGCCTCATATTCTGGCCACTAAACTTTCCTCCTGATTTCACCTGGATGATCAGCTGATCCTGTGGATATTGGACTTCTTGACCAACACTCACAAAGTTTGGGTCAACGACTCTTTTTCCAGGCTCTGTTCCACCTCCACCGGCTCTCCTCAGGGCTGTGTGTTCTCCCCCCCGCTCTTCATCCTCCGCCCATAGTTAGAGGTAGAGGAGCAGATTGGTAACCCTCTGTTCTCACTGTTTGCATACGGTCAAAGATATAACTTCTAAACCATGCCACGGATGCCTGAGAAAGTCCTATATGTGTGAGCCTGCTCAGTAAGATGTTATGGTCTACAGAGTCAAAGGCTTTAGCCAAGTCAACAAACACAGCTACACAATATTCCTTATCGTCAATGGCACATATGATGTCATTTAGCACTTAAAGTGTTGCAGAGACACATTCATGGCCAGTTCTGACTGCATGGGGGTAATAATACTGCTGGATTCCAGATAGTGAGTTAGCTGTTTGTTGACTAACTTTTCAATGACTTTAGAGAGGCAAGGCAAGATAGAGATGGGCCTATAACAGCTTGGGTCTGAATGATCTCCCCCTTTAAAAGTGGAGTAACAGATGCAAATTTCCAGTCCTGCAGAAATGCACCAGTTTGTATTGAATAGATGGGTAATAGGAGCAGCAATAACATGTGCTGCTATTTTCAGAAAGAAAGGGTCAGGGCGGAGCCTCTGCTGCATCTCCTGCAGGACTGAGAGGAGGAGAGCCACCTTTGTCCCCAAAGCCACTCTGCTTTTTACCTCCAGCTGATAAAACCATATCCCACACCATAAACATAAACTACTCTACATCCTTTATTATTCTTTCTTATACGGCCGACTCTTTATTCATTTTATTCACTTATAGTTACTTATTCACTTATTCAGTCACGCCAGTTTTAAAACTGTGTATATACTGTATATTCTGTTTTATTTTATCTTTGTATCTTCTTTTTATTGCCTGTTTATGCCCTGTTTTTATCTTCAACATCATGCTGCTCTGTTGTAATTTTAATTGGCCCTAGGGGATAAAGATTAAAGTCCCATTAGTCGTCACACACTGGTGAAATTACATCTCCTCATGTGACCCATCCACGTGGGGAGCAGTGAGCTGCAGCTGTGGCTGTGCTCGGGAATTAGTGGGCCCCTGTGAGAAAGCATGACATTTTCTTTAGATCTTCTGCTTCTGCCACTGATGGAAAAATGACTTATTCTAGTGGTGAACAGTAAAAATGACAAATATGACTACTTTTATCAAAAATGAAACCCTAATATCACAGAATGTATAATTATTTTTTGCAGAGAGGCTACAGGATGATAAACTGTGGTTTGCATTGAAGTCAATGGCACGTTTTTGTCCTGAAGAGGCACAAGAGGGTTTAAATCTGTTACTACACAAAAACTAATAAAGCATAAAATGTGATATTTTAATCCATTCTTGACATGTCCAAGGCTGATTGAAAAAAATATATTTCACTCACCTAAAATATGTTTTATGTAAGAAAACTCCTCTTTTGTCTGCTTTTTTCAAGAAAAATGAGCATCACATAATCAAGCTGCCATATAAAGAGTTAAATTTTAGATAAATATTCAATATTTGATTGTTTTGATCAGAACTGAAGTTGATCACAAGATTTAAGCCCAAAAAGCAGAAAATCTGGACCATTTCTACAGCAGTTTTTAGAAGTGGACATTTTTGTCCCTAAGGACTCAAGTGTGTAGTAAATTTTAAATCTGTTGCTATGCAAAAACTATAAATGCAAAAAATTCAGTATTTTAGATGTTTCATAACATGACCAAGACTGATTTGTAATAAATGCCCCAGGCACAAAAAATGTGTTTTTTTAGAAAATAACTCATTTTTTTCCCTTCATAAATTAAAGCAATGACTTATAGTAATAAAACTGGCATTTCAAGGGTTAAAATGCTCACAAATGTTTGAAATTTGTATATGTTTGAGCAGGGCTGAAGTTGTTTAACAGATCTATGAAAAAAAAGCAAAAAAAAAAGTATAAATTTTTTATAGCCACTTTTATGAGCGGACGTTTTTGTCCTCTAAAGACTCAAGTGTGTAGCAAATTAAAGCGAAGCCTGAGGGTTAAGAAGATTCATCCTTAATGTGGTGTAAATCTTACTGACTTAATATGCAGTGAATGTGTTAAGCATTCAAAATATATTATTAACAGAGCTGAAATCCCTGCTGAATGAGAAGAAAAAAGGTTTTATGACTGGAAATAAGGAGGAGCAGAAACGTGTCCAAAAAGAGCTTAAATACAAAATAAGACAGGCAAAAGACAGCTACAGGAGGAAGCTGGAGAATCAGCTGGGGCAGAACAATGCTCGTGGTGCCTGGAGAGGCCTCAGGAACATCACAGGTCACAGGGGGAGGAGTGGTGCCAGTGGGTCTGCTGATGGGGACCAGAACCGGGCCAATGAGCTTAACCTGTTTTTTAACAGATTCGACTCCACTCCCCCCACTGCTGCAACAGGCACCACCAACACCACCACCCCCCAACCACCTCCACCCAGC